>OU015492.1:158209507-158699507 GCA_907164885.2 Dolomedes plantarius
AAATCTTTGGAGTTCTTTTACATTTTTGGGTGGTAAAATTTTTTTATTGTCTCAATGTTTGTATTTTGTGGAGAATATTGTCCTTGCGACACCTCATAACCTAAGAAATTTATTTCCTTCTTTGCAAATTGATACTTTGATTTCTATAGTTTGATATTTTCTTGTTTACAGATTTCAAAAATTTCTTCTAAGTGTTGCATATGTTCATTAAAATTTTGAGAAAAAATATTATGTCATCAAAGTAATTTAGTGCATATTTTATTTGATACTTGTTTAAAATTTGTCTAATTGCTCGTTGAAAAACACTTGGAGCATTCTTCCAACCAAAGGGGAGCCTGAGCCACTCATATGGTCCAAAATTAGTAGTAAATGCTAATTTTTCTGTGTCTTTGTCATGTATTGCAATATGCCAATAACCCGAAGTTAAGTCAAGTGTTGAGAAGTACCTTGCATGGGTCAGTTGGTCTAAAAGGTCATCTATTCTTGGAATAGGTTCTGAATCAAATTTTGTGATAGAATATAATTTACGATAATCTATACATAAACGAGTTTTTCCTTCTCCTTTCTTGTTTACTAAACACACTGGTGATGCAAATGGTGAATGGGATGGTTTAATGATTCCTGCTTTTAACAACTCATTTATTTGTTTTTGTATTTCTAAATTTTCAGTTTGTGAGGCACGATAAGTTCTAAGAGCTATTGGAAGTTCTGAAATTAAGTGGACTCTTTGAGGTTCTAATTTTATTTTTCCTACATCATATTTATCTCTTGAAAATACTTTATCAAATTTCCCTAAAATGCAATCTAATTTTGACCAGTCCGCAGGTATTTGTTCTGGGGCCAAACTTTCCAAAACATAACTGGGCATTTTAAAAAGAGCATTCAGAGTACCATCGGGGATACCTGATTCCTCCTTAAACTCAACATTATTGTTTACAGTTCTATTTTCAATTTCAAAATCCTCACATCTCAAGTTTGGTTCTCTCACATTAAGGTTTAAGTCTTTTTTTTGTTTCACACAATCATTTTTTAAAACACTGTTTACATATGAATCATCACAACAAACATTTTCATTTTCAAATTTCTGCTTAAGTGAATGACCATTTTTAACTCAGTTATAACTTTTAAAAGCTTTACCAACATTATCACAATTTCATAAATTCTTAGCATTACACAAATTATAAGCATTACATTTTTCACCACAATTATCAAAATTTTGTATGTGAAATGCATTAGGACTTTTAAATTTATAATCACAACATAATTCAATTTCATTTCTACATTGATATGCCCTTAAATTTTTAAAATTAATTTCTAATTTAAACTTTCTTATTTCATTAAGACCTAATAATAAATATGGTAACTCTGTGTCTACAACATATAAGTTTATTGCTTTTCGAATTTTTCTAATCCTGACATTAGTTGTTATTACATCTTTCACGTTGATTTGACCATCTGTTTGGTTTAAAATTATTTTTTTATGGTCTAGAACTTTTAAATTAGTTAAATTTTTACATAATTTTTCTGATATTATCGTCACTGAAGAACCCGTGTCCAAAAGACACAAAATTTTAAAGTCACTCACCTCTTAGTGATGCGACATCGACAACAAAACATCGATGTTTCGAAACATCGATATTCAATATTAAAACATCGATGCTAATAAAACATCGCCCCAAAACCATCGATATTTGTAAACATCGATGTTTATGAACTTTCATTTTTTAAAACTGGTTTAATAACCTCTAAGATTAATGTTACTTCGGTTAGTCATGGAGGGGGGGGGGGGTAATTTTACTCTCAGGTTGGACTGACACAAATGACAAAAACTTGGTTGCTAGAGTCAGCGCATATCGCAGAATTTCCATTACACATTTTATTATTTTACCAGAAAATTGAGGAAGAAATTATTGCAATTTATTAACAAATCCTTTATTTTCAAATTAAATAATACAAAAGAAAATTACATATCTTTACACCAATTTGAAGTACTGATGTAAAACCAAACTGTAAATAACAATTACTGTAAATAACAATTATTTGGGCATAAAATTATTATTCATTGGTTGTTAATTGTCTCTAATCGTTCCCCCTTTTGTATTCATCCTTTTCAGAATTCAGACTTACATTTACTGAGTGGGAAAATTATGCTACGTGGTTAATTTTTTTTATTTATGGTACATTTTCATTTTAAAAAAAACATCGAGACAACGTAAAACATCGAGCACAAAACATCGATGTTAAAAAAAAATCGGCTTCAATAAATCGATGTTTAAAACATCGATGTTTTTATCAAAACATTGATGTTTTGAAAACATCGACATCGATGTCGCATCCCTATCAAATCTGCAGATATTTGTAGTCACCTTCTCTCCTCTCTGGTTTCATTTGGCCTGTGAAAATTAGATGATTCTTTATAGTTACTCCTTCTATTTTGCTCTTGATGATGTCTCCCTCGCTGTCCATAGTTTCCTTCAAAGTTTTCTCTTCTTGGTCTGAAAAAATTACTTTCTTGGTTGTCTTCACTGCAATTACTTTCAAATTGTCTTGACTGGGGTCTGGTGTTGTTTCTTTCTCTCCAGTGCTGGAATCCGGCTGTCTGCTGTGATGCATTTCCGATGTTTTCTTTTCTTCGCTTGTTGATCTGCTGTCTTGAGTTTTAATTGACATAAAGATCTTCACTAAATCTAACCACTCACTTATGGATTTTATTTGCTGTATACTGAGTAGAGTAGTCATCTGTGTTGGCGTGTCCTAGTTACTGTGTTAGGCTTTCTATTATTTCAATTTCTTGTTTTTGCAATGACATTCCAAGTTCCACCTTTTTTTTGTAGTACTCTTGTAGATTTCCATCCTCTGTTAATCTGAGATTTCTGTATTGTCTCTCCATTTCTTGTCTACTGCGCGAAAAGACTGATGTTAAATTTCTCTTGATTTTTGTATAACTCTTCTTATACAACAGCGTTGCTATCATGAAGTCCTGAATTTCATCATCCAAATAATGTAAAATATTTTCTATCCTCCAATCTTCATCCAAATTCAAAGCATTACATTTTTCCTCAAAGAGGTTTATCCAAGGCAGAATATTTCTAAATTTCAGATTGTCGTACTTCGGGACCATTAACTTTATATTCTGCAATTCTCCTTTCTCTGCTGTTTTTCCACTGCATTTTCTTAATGTTAGAACTTCTTTTTTTTCGTGCCTGTCACTTGCTTCTGTTTCACATTTATTCTCATCTTTATTTTCATTATTATCGTTTACTGCTGCACCATCGTCTTTTTCTTCCTCCTTAACCTTCGTATTATCCAT
Organism: Dolomedes plantarius; assembly: GCA_907164885.2. Lineage (NCBI taxonomy): Eukaryota > Metazoa > Arthropoda > Arachnida > Araneae > Dolomedidae > Dolomedes > Dolomedes plantarius. The sequence continues at coordinate 158,212,818 of OU015492.1, forward strand.
GTTTCTCTTTTCTTGTTGATTTAAACGAACGCAAAAAAAATATTATTATTATCTTTTTTCTCACCAATTATAGTTGTGACAAAATTCAGTCATCATATGCCCGGAGGTCCCAAACAGTCCGTTTTGAACACAGTTACTTTTCAAATTGCCACGTCTCACCAATGGAAAGAAAAAGTTTCATGCAAAGCGTGATCCACAGTCATTTAGATTTTTCTATTTTTTTTTAAAAAAAAAGGGAATTTCAATATCGGAGCTCACGTTGTCAACCATTCATGAGAAAGAAACACTTACTGGATGGAAAGACGAGTGGTTGCAATTGACGATCGTCGGCTTATCGAAAAATTTTTTTAAATCTCACCCACGTAGGCTGCACACTCCTGCCGGCTTTTGATATGTTTCGTATCCATTTCGTTATTAATTAAAGACAATCGTGGACCGAATGATTAGATGAGATGTCAGAGATCGCTTAAATTCGTTTATTTTCATTATTACTATCAGAGCTCCAACATAATTATGCAAACCATTATGCAAACCACTCCACCCAGGTTCTCTCTCAAGACATACGTCTTCTGTCTATCAGATCTCTGTGCCGACTAACTAGATTTTCTTTTGTTAAAATCCCGCGCAATCTTTCCGCTGATTCATCATGGAATGTTCTCCACATTTCTCTTATATAACTCTTTATGTAACTTGCTCCTGCCGAAAAATATCTCTTTTCTGAACAGTATCCGTCTAGTGGCGACCCCTATTGCTATTTTTTGCTATTAACAACCCTTCTTCTTTTATGGCGAACTTTCGTGAGTTAATAATTTTTGATTATAAATTCCCATTTTTCCCTAACAAAAGCCCTCCTATATTTTAGTTTTTCCTTACATATATATATATATATATATATATATATAATCCGCTAGCCTCCTGTGTACGCAAGAACAAAAATAACTCCAAATTTCCAGCCAAATGTGTTCCCCAACTCAGTTGGGGGGGGGAACTAGGGGATGACGAGTTCACCTCGGCTCCGTGTACGAAGCGAGTCAGGGGGAAAACGCTCAGGGGGAAAGAAAAGGGGAAAACTCTCCGATTCGAACTCGGGTAAGTGTGAACCCAGTATTATATGTACTTATCTTGTTTGAGTGAATTATCGAACACAGTCGCCTTGGTGGTCATGTGTTCGAAAGTCTGCTTTAAATCTATCCTAGCCACAGGTTGGGATTTTGCTTCCGTGTCAAGGGGCTGTTTTACCCAAACAATTTCGTCCGTAAAAGTCTCTGGCGCAGTGTATTTCTATGAGACCAAGTCAAAAGTCGCTCCGGAATCTCGTAAGATGGTAGTTTGGACTCCATTGACCTTAGCCTCACTCAAATATGGTTTCAACCATTTTTCAGCTTCATCGTTTAGTTCAATGTTGCTTACAATTCCACCTCTCATTGAACGGGCAAATGTTCCTCTGAGTTACACTCATAACAGCGAAGAGGTTTTCGCTTATCAAACACCTTAAATTTTGATTCATTTTTGACGTACAAATTTTTGTGTGGGGAGGTAGTGTTAGTAATGTGAACTAAGAATTACTTTAAAGGTCCATTAATTACTTGTGTTTCCGAAGTTTGACGTCATATGTTGCATTTCCATTTTAAGCCTGTTCAAGTTAAAGCGATTCAATTCATAACTAAGCCGAATCACTGACGCAAATTTCTTGTGATTATGTCATGTTTGGCAGACTGCCGTACGTCATATAATTAAACATAAAAGTCTCTAGTAGACGGCGTATTTCGTAGAAGTTACAACCCGATATTTGAATATCAGCTTTTGACACGTTTATATAAGCCGTGGATACTATCAGAAAATATATAGGGGTGTATAGAGGTGATGATATAGAAGATATGAGATGAGTATCGGTATTATTAGGTAGTGTCAAGCTGATCTGTTCATCAATGCGTTTATTAAGAAGTCGGTGTCTATTTTGATAAGATAACAAGATATTGTATTAAGCATGCTAAAAGTATGGTATTTTATATTACTTCAACATTTAAATCCCTTTTGATAGTCCATCACAGTATAGGAAATAGACTGTTTGTTTAAGAAATTGATTCAATGTAAAAACCCGGTATGCATTACTAATGTTACCATTGAAGAATGAAGATATTGAGATTGTTGTTTTTAACTAATTTTAACTAGTTTTTCAAATAAATAAATACTTTTATGTTATTGTTAAAAGTCTTGTCGTCTATACATTATTTTAGGCATCTTCAATGGTTTTAACGTATACCTTTTTTTAACAAACATAGCTTTTACTGCACAGCTTTTACTCTGCTATTCAAATATATATATAATAGGAGAATTATTAGAATTGTTGACGTACATGTTTTATATGTACGCTGACAGGTAGATTGCATATCCAGTTGGTTTTTCTGGTTTGGCTTTCTCCTCATTCCTAAACCCGAAATCACTTTGTTTTCGCACCTGAAATTCCTTCCTTCCGTGATTTGTAATTTGTTTACCCTGTCTTACTGACTCGTAAAGATCCAGTTTTCGGCTAACTCTGAAGGCGAAACTAAGCTTCCCCATTCATCTAGAAAAGTGATCTTGAACCTCGCTATGTACGCGTCTCTTAATTTGTTCCGCAATCACGAGCTGTTTCAATCCCTCGAAAGGATTTATCTTTAGCCCCTCAATCCACCCATTACAATAACTCTGCAATTCATAATCTAAATCTTTCCACCTTGAATTTGCCTTGCGGGTGTGTTGCAGAAATTTCTGCCTGAAAGTTTCTGGGCTCAATTTAAATCGGTCTAGCAAGATTTTGTTTACTTAATTGTAATCCTTTGAGTCTTGTTCTGACTCACGCAGAACAATCTGCCATATCTCTAACGGCAATAAGGACAGGAGTTGGGATGTCCATTCTGACTCATCTATCTCAAGATTTTTAGCTTGCAGCTCAAACATAGCCAAAAACAGACTTATGTCAGTCTCCATTAAATTAAATTTCGGCATCCTCCTCCTAATTTCTGGAGATCTCATTAGCGAGTTTTCCAACGTTTCCTGAGCTTATTAGTCTGGGCTTCTCTAATTCGTAAGCTCGCTGTTCCCCCTCTCTCTCTAAATTTAACTATTTTTCGCGTTCAATCGCTTCTAACATTGCTTTCGTGTTTCTTCATCATAATCCTCATCTGCCAATATTAGCCCCCTAATTTCATTTTTGTTCAAATTAGAATTTGCACAAACTCCAAGATCTTCAGCGAGTAAAAGTAAATCAGCTTTAAGAGCTCTGGATAAGTACGCCATAATTTTAGTTAGAGAAATTAACTTTACACTAAATATTACACACAACACCTCTAACACAATACACAGAAAAATTTCATTAGCTCATTACGGTTTAAGTTTTAATTCAAAATGATTTACCAAATGACTTTGCACATTCAATTACACTTTTATATAATACAGAACTATTTTGGAACTTTTTTTTATTATGCGAAATCGTTTCCCCCTTCTTCCAGTATATTCAGTTCAAATTTTAAGTCACTCTGACCAGTGGTTCTTTTTTTTTTGCAGCCTTTTGAAAGTGGGACTTTAATTATGGACACCGTGTGTTTTTTATACCCGAACGGGAAATAACTTCCTACTATCGGAGGGTGAGGAGGGGATTGATATGTACCAAATTTTCCTATTTATCTTCGGCAACAAAGAAGTGTTTCACGAAATTCTTAACACAGATCACAGATCATTGCATTTACAAAGCGATTACTTGTCAGCATCACAGTTACATTTCTCCACAGCTTTCTAGTTACATTTTTTTTTGTTTGCATAAAACTTTTTTCGCATCATCTATTACATTTAATGTATGCTCTGGGTTGTAATCTGAAGTCCTATTAGAATGTATGCGTTGTTGTTCCAATCCCCTTGGTGTAACAAAGTCTACACCAAGTACAAAGAATCTAGGTCCATGGCGAAGGGTAGTAAGCAGCTTCACTTAATGCGAGGTACTACTAGGGCTGATGTCTGACTTAACCTCAGAGAGCATCGGCCCCATAATTTTGAACCGATTCATGTGATGAGACCGAAACACTTGACCCCGCACCTCCAGAGGTATTTTGGGAACTTGGAGGACATTGCAGCTACCACATATTTTTCCCGTTCAACACCCGCCATTAATGTACATGTCGGTGGTATTGTCAGCGAAGGGCATCGAACCAGCGACTTTCAGCTCACTGACCCGCTGCCATTGCCAACCGGGTCACCGCTCCCCAAAATGTATGTTAAATGAAGTTATAACTAAAAAGAAACCAAATTCTCTCTGCTTCTAATTTTTAGGTGACTTACACTTCGACATACCGTTAGTTTTTGAATAAAACATCCGAATGGAATCCGAATCTCTGTCATTGTAGATAAGTGACAATTCATTGATGAAACTATATGGCAATTATACATTTATGGTGGATGAAGAAAAATCAATTATTTATAGGTATATGTTCTTAAATGTATATAAGTAACTTAGTAGTTACATATTAAATAATCATAAGAACCACCAAAAAATTCTCATTCAGTGAGTTAATTCTTAAATTCTCATCTTTCACTGTAATACAGTTTAATTACTGAAAAAATACTTAACAAAAGGTCCATGTTATTCAATTTTTTTAAATAAAAAAGAGTTTTTTCACCGTAAATGTGTTCTATGCAAAGTAAAGCAGGATGTTGTAATCCTGATTAAAGTTTGCTTTTATACACCGGAACCCTGACTAATTCCACTACTTTTATATTTCATTAATGCTGCACTGCAACAGAGAAATTTAGAGCAGACCAGATAAGGCATTAATTTTTTAACGTAGAAAGTAATATATATATCAGTTAATCGAGTTACTTTATTGGGAATAAAGTCCATAAGGTTTAAATGCAATTAAAATCGTTAAATAATCTACTTTTTCATTCAGAATAGTTAACTCTGTTTTTGTGATCTGTTGAAAAAAAAAACCCACCTTATAAGGGAATTTGATTTTAGGAAAAACAGTTAATCAACAAGGACTATAAGCTTTAATAATGAAATAGGTATTCTAAATTGTCTTAAATAATTTTGCGTAATGTAAATACTACGATTTGTCTGTAGTTTAGACCAGTGGTGCGCTAACTGTGGGTCGTAACCCACTGAAGAAACGTGAAAAAAATCCACGGATAGTTTGAGGTAAATTTAAGTCATATAAAATCATTTAATTAAAAAATGCCTGAAATTTCCTATAATTACATATTTTAAATATTTTTTTTTATATTTTTTTTACATGTTAAAAAACGATAAGATATTTTTAAGTAAGGTTTAAAAATGTTATACCAAACACAAGTGCAGGTGGTAACCAAGACATTTTTTTATGTATAATTATTTAAAATAAATATATACCAAAAATATACAGATTTCTTTTCTTAATTTTTTGTTAACACTTTCATAAATTAAAAAAAAATTGTTTTTCTACAAAAAATATTTCATTGGGAGGACGGGGGAGAGCGTTTTTTTTTTATTTAAAAAGAAAGTGTGTCGCGGTGGAAAAAAGTTTGCGAACCACTGGTTTAGACGATGTGTTTGCACATACAGAATAATATTTTCCCAAGATGTTTAACATTCTAAATAAAATTTTTGTTTCTTTAATATTCTGTAAACCTTCTGTATTTTCCTTGTTTCTCATTCACTAAACTCTGTATCGACAACGCTCAGAGAAAAAAAATTTCAGGTAATCTCTTCCAACGAAACTACCGCGGGTTATTATCGTAGGATTACTTATCGTTCTTTACCTCTTTTGTATGTATATTTGTATGTATGCGTTATATTTATATATTTATATATACTAGTACAGTCAATAAATTCGGGGACTTTATTTACTACAACAACGAATACACTTACAAAGTCTTCTGAACACAATCACCTTCAAAACAATGTCCTTCCGCAACTATACACATCTGCCAGCGTTGATACAGCTTCTGGAAACAGTCCTGGAAACCGTTGCGTGAGAGCTCTCGTAAAGTGGTTGTCGCTGTTGCCATCACTTTTTCGGCATTTGCAAACCGCTTGCCCTTGATGCGATCTTTCAGTTTCAGGAACAAGTAGAAATCGCAAGGAGCGAGGTCTGGGGAATACGGGGGAAGTGGCAGAACTGTGGTGCCGTGTTTAGCAAGGGCTTGTTGCACCATCAGGGATCGGTGCGCAGGAACATTTTCATGCAACAACATCCACATGTTGGAATTCCAAACGTGTGGATGTTTACCACGGATTGCCTCCCAGAGACGACGAAGAACCTGTACATACCATTTGTTGACGATTTTACCTTGTGTTTTGCGCAGCTTGTCCTTTCTGTACCTTGCGCCCATAAACTTCAACCAACCAACCACTGTTGGATGTTCGCCTCCGTTTGTGGGGTAACTGGCCACCCACTTCGCGGATCATCTGCAACAGCGTCTCTCCCATTTTTAAACAATCTGTACCATTTAAAAACTTTCGATCTGCACATAGCTTCGTCTCGATACGCTTTTTGCAGTAACTGTAACGTTTCTGCAGTGGTTTTTCCTAATTTGTAGCAGAATTTAATGTTGGAACGTTGCTTCAAAGAGGACATTTTGCTACATCGACATCATAGGCTGACAGTCTGCAGCCAAATGGTGAGCTGCGCGCCTTAGCAGTTGTGAAAAGCGTCATGTGACGTCTCACGCGTACTCAGATAACCAGACTTGCAAACCACATCGTTATTTCGGTTCCCCACACACCGGGCATGAGGGGGAGGGTAGTCCCCGAACTTATTGACTATACGAGTATATATATATATATATATATATATATATATATATATATATATATATATATATATTTGTGTATGTGTGTTTTGTCGCAAATTTTAACGCATTTTAGTACTTTTCTGTTTAACTGTTTACTGCTTGCTCAAGCGATACAGACTGGGTTTTGCGCGCTGCCCAAATTGTAACTCGCGAAGCAGGACATCTTAAATTTTGCTTTTCGGAGGACCGTTATGGAGGAACGTAATCCTACGCTAAAACGGAATTAGACTCTTTTTCAATCTAACTGATTTTACGGTTTAACAACTTTGAGATAATCGGTTGGTTGACTGAGAATGCTGTAGTCATCTTTGATTTTTGAGATGAATATCTGAGAATTTATATTTCTTCGTACCATCTGATTTTACATTTATTATCTAAAGTGCTTCATATTTTATTTTCGATGGTCTTAATTATTTAAAAGACTTTATTATTATAGTCATTTTGATAAGAAAGGGAAGGAGAAAAAGCTTGTGACTGTAACAATATCTAATGATCTTTAAAAAGGAAATGCATATAACTATGCATTATTTGCAATAACAATTATACTGTTTAAAAATATTTCTTTTCTGAAACAAATTTTAAATCTTTTTTTTATTTTCATTAAGTTTTTTTTTTAAACACCACATTATATAAATTTATTTCTCCCTTACAGAGAAATTTTTCTTCAAAATTTAGAATCGTGAAACGAAAAAAATAAATAAACCGAACATCCAAATTTTTATTACTGTGCAGTCAGCTGTTGTAATGATTTCTATATAAGCTCTCAGAGAAAAGAAATACGCATCAATTTGTTAAACACGCAGTTACAATCTTATCAAAGTAATACAGATCGTTATCTTAAATGAAAATTTTTGCTACTTTATTTCTAAGTTAGGCAATAGAGACACTTCCAAAACCAACTGTGGCCCAGTCGTAAGATGTGAACGTCAGGCCAGCAATCACCAGATGTTTTACCCCCAACAGGAAAAGAGTATGGCATGCTAAGCAGTTGCAAAATCATGTTATCTCAACGATAAAAGAGAGTGGTAGGCCTGGAAATTTTCACAGAATTTTTTCATAACTATTAAAATTTCTGGTAGGTCCAGTGGTTGAAAAGGATTTTCTCTCAACAGTAAAAAGGTGTTGAAGCTAAAGTGATCGGAAGATGCTGTTCGTCCGACTATAAAAAGAATGTTTGAGCCAACATACACAAGTATGTGCGCAAACTACAAAATTGCGAAATAAATCACAGCTCACTGATTACAGTATAAGATATTTGAACTAAAAGTATAGAAATGACATTCAAAATAGTAGTAGTAATACGTAATAACAATAGTAAAAACGATATGAAAAGGAAATAATATATTTTTTTAAAATGTGAATTAAAATCTTGCGTATTATGTTAAGCGACTTGTAAAATTTAGTTATTTAAAAGAAAACTACATAATTAAGCTTAAAAGTGTAAGAAAAAACTATATATAAATGCAAGAATAACATTACAAGTATATTCACATATAATTAACAAGTTACATAAAATATTTCAAAGAAAATCTTAATATATACTGAATATGTATTTTATTTAAATTCATAGAATAACAAAACTTTTGATTTGATTCTGAAAGAATTCGAGAAACGGGCTTTCTCAGTTGAAATATAACACTTACTTTCAGTTGAAATCTTTAACCAGAATCGGCGTGAAGAAGTATTAACATTTTAAAATCATATTATGGATCAAAATGGAAAGTTTATGCACATCTGGAAAAAGAAAACAAATATTCGATATAACTGTGATTTACGGCTTTTGTCTTCGACACAAAATAAATGATTTACTGTAAAAGTTGGAGTTCTCTTTTTTCACTAAAATTTTTAAAACGTTAGAGAGGGACTGTATGATATGAAAGTAAAATGTATTTCAGAAAGGCTCTTCGTTATTTACATGACTGAAATGAAAGGCAAAATATTCGTAACAATAAAAATATAGTTAATAAATCATACGTTAATTATGAGTTAAAACTGGAAATTGTGGATCTAGTGAGAAAAGAATTATGTGGCCGGTTACAATTATAACTGCAAAATATTCTATATATTTATTCATACCATTGAAAAATAATTTGATAGGTTCGACGACAGAAGCTGAGGCATTCTTGCCGGACAGGCGTGTGTTTCTATGGCAACCAAGAAATGCTATAATCTTCAAAAACAAACTGAATACTTTTCTTTAAAAAAATTTATTTCTATTCTCTATTATTAACTCTCCTTAGCTTCTTTAACATCTTCTATTTCTTTATTTCTTTCTACACTGCTCAAAACAATTTAGGGAGCACATGGTTTTAACGAAATTACGCAAATACTTACACCGATAAGTAACATAAAATAAATCATCAATAATTTAAAACCTAGTAGGAAACAGAAGAAGAAAACTTCATATGCAAATCAAAGTTCATGACGTGAAAAACCAGAAAAAGAACATAAGGGCGGAAATCGGGATGTTGCAGAAACGTCTGTTTCACTGCATTAATTGTGAAATTCGATTGCTCAGTTATTCTTTTTGAGAAAAGGTGACTTGAAAATGTCTCAACAACGTGATTTACCGGAATCCATGGCATGGCATATTATATGCAGACTTGAATCCGGGCAAACACAATGTAGTGTCGCGGACGCTGTTGGAGTCGCCAGAAGTGTCGTTGCAAGGCTGTGGAATTAATTCCAAGAAACAGGGAATGTTAGACATCGACCAGGGCAAGTCGGCCACGCGCCATTACAGCAACTGATGACTGGTATATACTGTTAACAGCTCGTCGAAACAGAACAGACAATGCTACTCAGCAGCAAAGACAGTTGCTCTTGGAAACAGGACGAGAGGTGTCCAGCCAAACAGTACGTAATAGGCTTCATCAGGGAGGTATCTATGCACGTAGACCAATGGTCTGCATTCCGTTGACCTCACGCCACCGTGCGACCCGAAGAAAATGGGCTGCTGATCATCGAGATTGGGAGCAACATAATTGGAACCAAGTGCTGTTTAAAGACGAGTCCCGATTCAGTCTGGAGTGTGACACCCGACGTGTTTTGGTATGGAGGGAAAGGGGCACTCGAAATAACCCCACATTCGTTCGTGAAAGGTCACAATACAGACGAGCTGGTTTTATGGTATGGGGTGGCATCAGCATAGATGGACGCACGGACCTGCATATCATTCGGAATGGTACTTTGACAGCCCGAAGGTATGCAGACGAGATACTGAGACCTCATGTCATACCTTACACTGCAGCCATTGGAGATTCCTTTGTTTTCCAGCTTGATAGTCCCAGACCGCATACAGCTCGTCTTGTGGAGAACATGCTTGAAGCTGACACAATACAGCATATAGAAAGACTAGCGTGCTCTCCTGACCTGAATCCAATCGAGCATGTTTGGCACATGCTCGGACGACGCATTGCTGCGAGACCAAGGCCTCCTTTTACTCTCCGAGACTTGGAGATTGCACTTCTTGAGGAGTGGAACAGTATTCCCCAAAGTCTCATCGATAACATCATCGCATCCATGGAAAACAGGTGTGCAGCTGTCTTAGCTGTTCGAGGAGACCACACACCATATTAAAAATCTTGCATCATTTCTAAACAATGCTTTTTTTATCGTTTACATGTAACCAAATTGTTGCCCTAAATCATCTTTTCATGTTTTTTCCATATTTTCAAAGAATTAAAGCTTAATTACAAATTTTTTTTAGGTATTTTTTCTGTATTGCGCATTGATACGCGTGTACTATCCATTTTATGCCAATACGTGGCTGTCTCGCATGGTTTTCTTAACTTCTTTGCTTTGTCCCCTAATTTTTTTGAGCAGTGTATATATATATATATATATATATATATATATATATATATATATATATATATATATATATATATATATATATATATATTATATATATATATATATATATGTATATATATATATATATATATGTATATATATATATATGTATATATATATATGTATATATATATATGTATATATATATATATATATATATATATATATATATATATATATATATATATATATATATATATATATATATATATATATATATATATATATATATATATATATATATATATTAGAAAAAAAAATGAAAGAATAATTCCTCACTGCATTACTGAAGGTGTCAACTGATGAACCTTTGTAACTGTATCTTTCCTAAGCCATATCACGCCATATAAAGTGAAAATAGCAGAAGTCGAATAAAAAAAGTTTCGTTCACCACGGATCACGGTGTAATAATTTCACTTATGACACAGCCATATTCTTCATCAATTTGTTAAATTTTTATATCACTTATCTGCTGACTTTGCAGACTTTAAGTCAGCTTACGATCTTGTGTTGAGAGAGAATCTCCTTTTGAGACTCTCGGATATCGGCATTCATTCTAACATGCTTAGATGGTATTACGGTCTATTGAATAATCGACTGTGCAGGGTTAGATACAATTAATTATTGCCGCTCAAAATACAGAGCTCTCAAAACAGGTATGCCGCAGGGAGAAGTATCTAGCTTCTCTCTTTTTAATATATACATTAATGACCTGGTTAGTAGGCTGAAATTAATTGATGGCGTTAGATTTCTCCTATAGGAGGACGGTCTGGTATTCTGGACAGTGTCTCCAAAAAGCACTGCAAACCATCATGTTAATTCCACTCTGAATAAAGCGTTACTAACCATTGAAAACTGGACCCGACTAAACAACATGAAAGTAAACCCCGATAAGACTTTTATTGAGTCTTTCTCTCTTACCCGCCTACCTTTCCTTCCATGACTTTATCACGAAGGACATTTGATCCCGAATGTTGAGAGTTTTAAAAATTTGGTTTTACCCTTGATAGAAAACTTTCCTGGAAATTGCATGTGGAAGTCTTAAAACATCGAGCTTTGAAGAGACTCACTTTAAGATGTTAGCAGGTTCTAAGTGTGGCTTTTCAAGAACTATTTTAAACCTTACTTATATATATATATATATATATATATATATATATATATATATATATATATATATATATATATATATATATATATATATATATATATATATATATATATACATATATATATATATATATATACATATATATATATATATATATATATATATATATATATATATATATATACAGTCAAACCCGCTTAATGGAATATCGGTTAAAAGAATATCCCGTTTAATGTAATAAATTTTCAATGTCCCAAACCGTAGTAATTTGTTTCTGTGTTAAATTTCCCGGTTAATGGAATATATTGTTTTGAAGTTATCCCGCTTAAAGGAATAATTTTTAGCCATGACGATATCGATCTTTTTCTATTTCGTACACTTCTTTTCAGAATTTTTTTCTGTAAAGTGCAATAATGAATGTGTAGTAACTGAATGTCTTTCAAAGCAATTTTGTCACTTCTCAGAAAGTGTCCAATCGTAGGAAATGGGGATTTCTTCGATTTTGAAGGGCAGTTCATTGTTGTTGCTGTTTTTGCTAGCCCCCCCCCTCCCTCCCCGTATTGCTCGGCCGCTGGCCTACGTTTCCCTATTCAGAGAATGAACAATAAGCTTCACCCCCAAATGAGAGTTAGAAAATGAGTGGGGGTGTGTGTGAAGGAAATGTGAAACTTCAGCAGGTCCATATCTTGAAGGGGACGTGGATTACCAACTGTAACGAATCTCTTCGGAGAAACGCAACATTTAACTTGGGGGTCTCTAGCCTTGAACATTTAACTGTACATTTTCTACGGCGAATAGTTCGACAGTTCGCTTTCGTGAAATCAGTAATCTTTCTTGTTCTTTACAATGTCTTTGAGACGAAAAGATCTTACTTTATAAGAAAACGTAAAAGTCATAGAGTTTGCAAAACTAAATAAGTGTACGCAATTAGAACTCTCAAAAAAGTTTGAGATATCCCAAGCTCAAGTTTCAAAATTGTTAAAAAATAAAGAAAAAGTCTTGAACGACTGGAAATGCAATAAAAATCTTAATCAAAAACGAAAACGTACAGGAAAAGAATCTGAAGTTGAACATGCTCTTCTTCAGTGGTTTGCTGAAAAACGAGCTTGTAATGTTCCTATTAGTGGATTATTATTGAATCAGATAGCTGAAGATTCAGCACAACAGTTAAATATAACTGATTTTAAAGCTACAAATGGTTGGTTGTGAAGATGGAAAGCAAGAAACCAAATTTCTTTCAAAAAAATTCACGGTGAAGCAAGTGATGCTGATGAAGCCGCTGCCAGTTCTTGGAAAAATGTAGTATTACCTGCTTTATTACAAGACTACAGTTCTTCTTGTATCTATAACTGTGACGAAACAGCACTTTATTACAGAGCAATACATTATGGGACTTAGTGCTTAAAAGGCGAAAGAGTTGTTGGAGGAAAAATCCCGAAAGACAGACTGACAGTTTTATGCTGTAGTAATGCTGACGGCAGTCATAAAATGCCTCTTTTTGTAATCGGGAAATCCAAAAGCCCACGATGTTTTAGAGGTGTAAAATCCCTTCCAGTTAAATACGAAGCGAATTCAAAAGCTTGGGTGACTGCTAATTTCTTTCAATACTGGTTAGTGTCATTTGACAATGAGATGAATAAGATGAAAAGAAAAGCTATCCTTTTTATCGATAATTGTCAATCCCACAAAGTCAACGTAAGACTAGAAAATGAAGCACTTCATTTTTTGCCTCCGAATACTACAGCTATTTTACAGCCAATGGACCAGGGAATTATATCACTTTTTAAGAGGAATTATAGAAAAGAAATCGTTAAAAAGATCATAGCTTGCATAGATGATACTAGTGGATTTTCTATCAATAGCTCAACTAGTAAAATTATTAGAAACATTTCAATTCTTACAGCTGTTCATATGATGAACAAATCCTGGAATAATATTTGCTCTGACGCAATAAAAAGTTCTTTCGTAAAATGTAAATTTTCAACACACGTAACTAATGATGAATTAAATGATGAATCAATTACAAACGCAAATGATTTACCAGCAGAAGGAATGACAGAAGAAATTTTTTCCAATTTTGTAAACTTCGACAATGACTTGGTAGAATGTGGTGAAACTTCAGATCCTTAATTTGATCAAAGCGAAGTCGATGAAGATGAATTTGATGAAGAATGTACCATTAAAAAGGTTCCGTCACATGTTGAAGTTAATAACGCTTCTGATATTATAAGACGTTTCTTGGAAACGAAGCCAAATGCAGACTTTCATTTATTTTATAAACTAGAAAATCAAATAACAGATTTGCTGCATTCACAGAACAGTAAACAGTCTAAAATATCCGACTTCTTTAGCAACAAATAAGTAAGTAACGTTGTAATTATTACCAAAAAATTAAGGAAAATTTGTATATTCTACAATAAAATTAGCTCATTTTTCATCAATTTTCTAAATTTTAATGTGTTTAAATTGTTTCTTACTTTTAATTAATTATTGTTTGTTAATTATAATAGTTTAAATATGCCTATGGTTTAGGTAATTTTTAATGCTTTCTAGGTTTAAATGTAACTTTAAACATTATGGGCGTGTCAATGTGATCCCGGATAATGGAATATCCCGCTTATTAGAATAATTTTTAATGGCAAATTGGCTATTCCATTAAGCGGGCTCGTATGTATATACACTGCTCAAAAAAATTAGGAATATGTGTAATTCTTATATTTTACACATATTGGCCTACTGTTGCGAACTGTTAATCACCTCGTTTAAGCAAATTCTCTGCTCTCTGAAGACCTTCCAGAATCAGGCTTTGCGCATAATCACTGGCGCAGTGAAGAATACTAAATCGACTGCCTGCTGATTTGCACAAAAATATACCCATTAGTGTGATTATCAGGGAAAGGGCTGTCCTTCCTTGTGAAAAAAGTATTAGATCCCAATGATGCATATCTCTCTGGGATCAGGTTTTCTTTGTGCCTGAGAGGAACCTGAAGACTTAGTTTGGTTTTGTCCAGGGAGGTTTTGAAATGATCTCAAGCTTAGGCCTAAATTTTGAAGTCGAACAGTTCTTACCACCACGTAACCCTATTAAGAACAAGGGTTTCTCCATCCACCTTGGTCTTGACTAAGAAATATTTAAAACTGATACTAAAGACAACATGTTCAAAGTTCTGCCACATTAAATCTTGAATTCTTATTATCCGGAAGATAAATGGTTGCACTGATGGAAGATAAATGGTGTACACTGATGGTTCCAGATTGGATGATTACATAAACGCTGGTAAAGGTGTCTATTGCGAGTTATTTTCTCTATAAGCAGCCATTAGCCGTTATGGAACTGCCTTCGTCGCTGAAATAGCGGCTATCCAAAGGGCTCTTTAACAACTACAGACCCGTTTGGAGTATTTTTCCAAGGTGGTTTTACTATCAGACTCCAGAGCCGCCCTTGAAACTACTGACACACAGAGTGATTTCCGCTCTCCAACTGTCGATTGTTGTTTCAAACTCCTTATGCGGCTTGCAAGTAATAATAAAGAGATTGTACTCCAATGGATCCCTGTCCATTGTGGAGTTCAGGGTAATGAGGGAGTCTCTGTCCTCCAAACATCGCAACCTTGACTCTCTTTCAACTCCATCAAGTCAATTGTTAAGAAAGCGTTCAGGCACTCTTTCTTCCAGGAACTCACGAAGAGAATAGTAGTAAATCGTGGTTCAGACAGATTCTTGAAGTACCTGAATGGTCCAGAACGAAATCTGTTGCAGTGTTTCGTCTTATATCCAGCTATGATTGCCTTCGTAAGCACTTACATCGCATCAACGTTGTTCCTGACTCTCTTTCTCCCTTATGTAATCTTAAGGAAGATATGGACATATCACATCTATGCATATGCCCTGCTCTCCACCGTATTTTGATTTCGGACAGTTACTGGGTGGCTCGAAACGCCCTATTTTCATAGATACACTGATGTCAATTCGTTTTGTTATTATTGTATTTGATGTTCAGTTGTCTTATAACATGCCACTGGAATAAAAAAAACAATAAGACAGTCATTACATAACAATAATAGAACACACACAACCTCCTTTTAACCGTCACCCTTCTTTCGGTTCAGTCATTCTTACGAAACGAAATCAAATACAGAGCCACTTCCTGGAAGGTTCTGAAATACTCATGATTCCTTATTATAGGATATCCAATTACAAATATTTTTAATTATATGTAATTGTATATTTATTCTTCATTAAGTTTAACCTACAATGTCGAGAATCAGTTTTGTGGACATTTTATGTCTGCCTTTTTGTTGATGGTTAAATGTCACTCAATCCTTCATTGAGAGTGGGATCTATCGGTTACTAAGAACCGGAGACAATACAAAAGACAATGAGATATATCGGTTATTAAGAATTAGAGGCTATACTAATGAGAGTAGCATTATTAAGAATCGGAGGCAATCCGATTGGCAGTGGGATTTCTCTGTTTGAGGAAGAATAATTATGTCTGCGTTGTTTAAAGAAGTTGAGGTTTAAATTGTTAATAACAATATTGTAAATAAATAGTAATTGAAGAAATAATTCGAATTCTGTGGCAGAGTACTTCATAGTTAGTGGGTTTTAGTACATTGGTAATATAATGATAATTAATATTTATTAATTAATGTGACATGAAATACTTAAGCTCTATCGGCTCTTTCGGCAACTTTCCAACATTGGTCATCCTCAACAGGCCTCTTAAGTATCCATTCCTCTCCGTCGCGTCGGCTTTCTTCCCGTACACACTCATACTTCTGTGCACTTTTGTAGAACAAATAAAATCATGTAGCCGGGCTTCGCACCTCGAACTCTCAATTTCCGTAATCGGCGACTGGTTTACCTATTTTCATTGCCTTGCTTCCGCAGACATATAGATTACTGCATCCGTGATCGTGCAACCTCTTAGCCTCTCTATCTCTAATTCAAAATACGGTTCAATATCTGTCTCTATATCTCAAAATCTATATATATAAATTCTATTTTATATCTTTTATATCGTTATCCCTCTGGTTTTTGGAGCCTCATTCTCGTTGTTTTATTCGGCGAGTTATTTCTTTTATATCTTTCTTCAGTGGCGCACCCAGGATTTTTTCTTGGGGGGGCGAGATGAATGGATAAAAATATTTATAATGCATTCGGGGGGGCCGAGATGAACGAGTAAAAATTTTTATAATACAAAATCAATATTTCTACTTCTTTTGGGGGGCAGGGCCCCCTTAGCCCCCCCCCCCCTGGGTGCGCCACTGTCTTTCTTTGATGTCGTAAAATCCTCGCGTCAAAAGCTTATCTTTGATTGCAGAACGTTACACAAGCAAAGATATTTTTGGTTACTGACTCCAGCTGCAACCTAAGTCAGCCACTCTTAAGCTTAGATATTCATGGTTCAATTTCAAGGAAATTTACTTTATTCTATTTCTACTATTTTAGTCCCATGAAACTTATTGAAGGGGCTACGCATTTCTGCAGTATTGCTCTTCTGTGAGCTGTATTTTGGTGTATTGAATTTCAGATTTCAGACAAGAAAAATAAATACTAGATTTAGGAGACATTTTGTGTTTTAATGCTAGAGTGTCAACAGAATGATTCCTTCCAGGAATTAGTTTATAAGCATTTCACCACAGTTTATTCTTAGTATAATTTATTCTTAGTTAAATTTTATATAATTAAAGGATATAAATTTAAATTGTAAATTTTAATTTCAAAAATTTGTAACAATACTATAAACAACCTCGTATGCTCTTTGTATATGTTTATGTAAAATTGAGATAAGTTTCAAATGGTCAAGGCTGATAAATTGCACGAGACGAAATAGGGAAGGGGGTCTAGTTAAGTTTTAAAAAAACATCAATTATAATTTTACTCCTCAGAATAAAATAAATCCCTTTTTTAAACTTTCTGAAAGATAGAAGCCGAGAGTAGTTGGAGTACAGGATAGGGAATTAAACTTATTTATATATTTTTTAATTAATTGAATTTTTAAGGCTGATTTCTCAGATACGAAGAAAATAAAAAATTATTTAATAGAAAACTTTCCCTGAGAAAAAACATCCAGTGCTGATTAAAAGTATATATGAGTAAAACGGGTAAATGACCTAAGGAAGTCTGTGCATGGTCGGTTTCCATCATTTTTTTTATTCTGCCAAAAAAATTGATGGAGAGAAATGAAAATGATCATTCAGTGATATTTAAAAATATATTTATATATATATAACAGTATATATTTTCTTCCCTTAAGAAATCCAATTAATGAAATATTAAAAATTGGATTAAAAAAATTTCTAAAAATTTCATTTTGCATAGCAAAATAAATAATTAAATTTATCTTGTAATATATAAAAATGAAAATTTGTCTGTCTGTATGTCTATAGTTGTATAGAAATCCACAATTTAGGAGCAACGATCATGAAATTTTACATACAGGCGTCTTTAAAAACAGCCGAGGGACTTAAGAACTTCCAAAATTGAAATTAATTACCGTTAATTATTATTAATAAAAAACAATTTTTTTAACTAAATGTTAGCTGTTACACTAGACGTGCAGTAGATGGCGCCACTATTTTAAACTTTTAGTATTATACGACGATCAATGTATGTAAATGATGTAAAAAAAAGAAATATATATATTTTTAAAAAAATCGTAAGGGATATTTTTATAGACAAAATAATGTAGAAGAAAATATTCAAATTAAATCTAATAGGACATACTAAAGAATATAGTACAGTTAACATAGCACAGTTTGAGGAACATATCTTTTACTGTATTTTATTTGATTTTTGGATAATGTTCAATCGTCTGCCACATTAGCAAGAAAAAAAGTTTTTTTTTGTCTATTTCGTTGTTATGTGACGATAAATATATTTAATAGGGTGGTTCGAAAAAAACTTTTTTTAAAATTTCAGATCGCTAGAGTGCAGAAAAGTTGCCATTGGTATAGACGTTAAAAAAGCACTAATTATTATTTTTTTATTAATTTGTCTTCCGGTCGCGCAATGCAATCAAAGTTAGCAAAAAATTGTGAAGAACCTTAATTTTTCATAATTTTTTTAAGCAAGCCAGATGGTTTTAATTGCGTTCCTATACCCTAAATTAACCACTAAAAGTGTGTAAAATCAATATATTTGCACTTATTATACATTTGTTTCATATCTTCTGGTCGCGCAACATAGTAAAAAATGAGCAAAATTAGTAGTTTTTGCAAAATTTCAAAGTTTGACTGTTTAGTACATTTTAATCATACGCCTTTTAGAGATCCTATAGTTGAATTCTATTAGAATATTATATTAAAATTCCAAGCATATGAGATAAACTTTGATATTCAAGTGGAATTTGGTCGCGCAGCTTCATCAAAAACAGCAGAGTAGCCTACCTGGACAGAGAGGCGAGGCGTACGTGACGAATGCCAGGGATGCGCTCGCAGCCGGTAGCAGCCATTATCGTTGTCTGACAATTTTGTTGTTTGACAATGTTTCCTTTCAGATAATTTAGAAATTTTCTAATAGTAAATATTTGGTAATTTTTTTGTTTCAATATTCAATTGTTGGTGCAGCTCTTCGCTCATTTTGTTTACAAAACGACCCAGAACTCACCACGGGGAGGTGGCTGCACTTCCGAGTTGCACCCACACCCTACCCAACCAACCATCCAATGTGGGGTGTGTTATTTACAATATGTACAAATTTATTTCGCTTTCTCTCTCTTTATGTTTCCTTTCTAGTCTTTATCTATCGATAAACATCGAAATTCGGATTTGTGTGAAAAAGTTGGCATCGCTGAGGGTGACAATAATGTGATTCTAATATAGCCGTCTCTGGAACTGTGTCCACACACTTTACTTGAAGCTTCGGTCACTAGCTTAACGCATCTTTCAACTGCCTGTGTATGGCATGGAAAAGCATCTATAATTATAACAGGCTTGAAGTCATTGCTCACATACTGTTTTATCTCTTCATTAGTCAATGTTCTTAACAGTGGAGGAAGAGTCAGTGTACTGGTGTTCCATTTGATAATTTCGGTATAGTTTTTAGCTTCAAAGTTTAGGTTTGGTGGTTTAAAGATTCTGATAAAGTCACTTTCAGGTATTGCTTGCTTTGCCTTCATGATACGCCTAAAGCCCAGCTCTCGGATATGGTTTCTTTCATCAGTAACCATAGCCAAAAGTAAATTATCGGGATGGTCAAAGTAAGCATTCCGTTGTAAAACGGGATCAACAACTTGAAGCAGCTCTTCTGGTAAGTACCTTGTATATTCAATAGTTTTGTAAACATGTCTAGGCCCATCTGTGAATTTGCGGTTTATTTTTATGGCAAACCACATAGGCATATAACATTGAGAATGAATGTGACAATTTCTCTCAGATTTTCAGAAGGGCTTGACACACTGATGTAAAGGCGCAAAACTTGGTTTGCAATAGTAAGCCATCTTGAATGTGACATTGGGCCAGGATCACGTACTACAAAGTCTTTTGAACATTGTCCTGACTTGATGACTTCTGATATCTCAAGCAAGTACAATTGGTCCTTGCTAAGAATACGCTTGTCAACTTTGGAATCTCACAATCAATAGGATTAAAATTTACAACTGGTAGTCTTTCACAATCAGGTAGGGCCTTTCCAATCGGTCCGGAATATACTATTGGGCCTGTTGTATTTCCATCTAAGTGTTGGAAAAGGTGGCGGAATGGCAGTTCTTTGTAATGGAGAAGACAAATACTCCATTTTAGTGTCTTCCCACATGTATCTCTATTTGTCGAATTACACCATTTCTTAAGCCCGTATTAATAATAGTACCGTCACATCCAACAACTTCCAATTTGTCAAGTAAAAAGCCATTTTCTGATAAATAAGACGTGATGCTTTTGGCTATGTCGGTTGCTGAGCTTGAAGAAGGACAAGTGTGTTTTATGTAAGTGGAGCCTGGATCCTGAATTAAAGAGTAATGCTCCTCCTTAGAGGTTCTGCGAAAGTGTTTTCTGCCAGCTTTTTCAATTGACAATGCATCGTCTTTTCGTCCATCAAAGTAAAGACCATAAATTTGAAACTTATATCACTTTACAAACTATCTCTCACAAAAGTTTTTTCTCTTCGGACTTTACTCTTGTCTACAACATAAAAAGTATCTGATTCATTAATCAACCCAACATCTTGCAGTACACTTGAAGCAATAGCAGCCGTAGCGCGATCCGATACGCCATATCGGTCACTCGTCACGGCGCGGTATTCGCCACGTACGCCTCGGCTCTCGGAAGTAGACTACTCTGCTGTTTTTGACGAAGCTGCGCGACCGAATTCCACTTGAATATCAAAGTTTATCTGATATACTTGGATTTTAAATATATTATTGTAATAGAATTAAACTATAGCATCTCTAAAAATCGTATGAATAAAATGTACTAAACAGTCAAATTTTGAAATTTTGCAAAAACTACTAATTTTACTCATTTTGTACTATGTTGCGCGACCGTAAGATATGAAACAAATGTATAATAAGTGCATATATATTGATTTCACATACTGTTAGTAGTTAATTCATGGTATAGGAACGCAATTAAAAAAATGTGGCGTGCTTAAAAAAATTATGAAAAATTAAGGTTTTTCACAATTTTTTGCTAACTTCGATGGCATTGCGCGACCGGAAGACAAATTAATAAAAAAATAATAATTAGTGCTTTTTTAACGTCTATACCAATGGCAACTTTTCTGCACTCTAGCGATCTGAAATAAAAAAAAAGTTTTTTTCGAACCACCCTAATATTTAAAGTACCAGAAAAAGAAATCACGTCATCAGCGTTTAATAAATTAAATTCTAAAAATTAATCTTTAAAAATTCACCAAAAAATCAGAAAATGGAGGTAAAGATTCAAAAAAGATTTCATTTTAAAGGAATTTTTATGGTCTTTTTCGTGATATAAATTTTATAACCCTCAAATTATTATTTTAAATGTAATCTTAAAAAAGTTACTAAAACAGCTTAAAAATTTAATTTAAAAAATCTAAGAAGATTTTTTCAAAAATCTTTCTTAGTGCACCCCTACACTATAAGAAGAATCGCCATGCAAAATTTCAGCCCTTTAGGTCTTGCGGTTTGGTCTGTACGTTGTATGTCAGTCAGTCAATCAGTCAGTCAGTCAACAGCAACAGCAACAGTCTGGATAGAAGTTACTGGGAACTTGATCCCTCTACTTCTAAAATATATCTTGGAATTCTACAGGAGTTTGCCATAATTAAAATTGATTGTGGAGTTGTTAGTATGAAAATAGTGTATAGTGTGAAGTGATAAGATCTTCGAATTTCTGCGACCAGAGAAAGATTAAGGATAGAAGGAAAAATATAATTAAAATTAAGTACAAAAAAAGGGGTTAGTAATGACAAATAATTTTTTTTACCTTGAGTAATGTTTACATCACTCAAGTATCAATTTTAAAGAAATTTAAACTTTTTTGCCGTAAAACTAGGTCTACGTACTAATTTTTTAAGATTTTATATACACTGCTGGCCACGAAAATTGCAACACCAAGAAAGACAAGAGATATCACAACAAAATTTATTTTGTAGATAACATGTTGACCAAGTATCAAATGATTAAATTTATAGACTTCTGTGAAGTGTGGTTCCTGCCAAAATCAGTAGCCACAGTAGCCGCCATTGTTGGAGATCACCGCTGCCACACGCCTCGGCATTGATTCAAAGAGACTTTGGATGAGTTCTTGGGGTACAGCAGACCAAGCAACTTCCACATGTTGCCAAAGTTGATCTGCTGTGGCAGCTGGGGATGGAATCTGGGTCAATCGTAGAGCAACCATGGACCACATGTTTTCTATCGGCGAAAGATCCGGAGAGCGAGGCGGCTAGGGAAGCAATTCA
The DNA here is from genome assembly GCA_907164885.2 of Dolomedes plantarius. Classification (NCBI taxonomy): domain Eukaryota; kingdom Metazoa; phylum Arthropoda; class Arachnida; order Araneae; family Dolomedidae; genus Dolomedes; species Dolomedes plantarius. The sequence continues at coordinate 158,235,475 of OU015492.1, forward strand.
ATCTGGCGATTGACGAAGAACCGTTGGACAATGCGTGCCACGTGTGGTCGCGCATTATCCTGTTGAAATATGGCTGTGGGCAAGCCCTGAAGGTAAGGTAGGACAACTGGCTCCAACACCTCGGAGATGTAGCGCTGGCTGTTTAAAGTACCGGCAATGCGTACTAGAGGTGTGCGAGAGTGATATCCAATACCGCCCCATACCATAATACCCGGTGCAGGACCAGTGTGGCGGTGCATAACGCAGCTGTTTAGCATCCTCTATTCACGGTGTCTCCAGACTCGAATGTGATCATCATGGTGATGCAGACAGAAGCGTGACTCGTCAGTAAAGACAATTTCATTCCATTCTGCGATCCACATCCTTCTGTCATCGCACCATTGGCGGCGGAGACGTCTGTGGTTCTGCGTCAAGGGTAGACAAAGCAATGGACGTCTTGCGGACAGACCACTCTGCTGTAAATGGTACGCGCAGGTCGAATGGTACGCGCAGACACTGGATGATGCGTTACAGACTGCATGTGCTGTGCTATGGTTCTTGATGTGACTGAGCTATCCGTCACTGCCATGCGCACAATTTGCCTGTCATCACGTGAAGTGGTGTGCTGAGGTGGATGCGATCGAACACGCCGGTCCGTCGTACCCTCCTGCATCCAACGATCACATATCCGCATTACAGTTGTTTGGTTTCGTCCAACACGACTACTGATTTCCCTGAAAGATAATCCACAATCTCGGTAGGCCACTATCCTTCCTCTGTCGAACTCGGATACTTGATCAAAAGATGAGCGCTGTTTTCGACGAGGCATAATTGATCGTTTTTTGAAAAAACCACAAGAAAAACACAATTGCCGAACTTGAAATCGTCGAAATCTCCAAGCCTTAAATAGCGCTTTGAAGTGGCGCCACAGGCGCGCGTAATGTGCGTCTGCGCTGAAATTCTAATCATTTGCATATCTCACCTCCGCTAATGCATGTTGTAAATTTCATGTTATTTGCATGTTTCCTTCAGGGTGTTGCATTTACAGTGGCCAGCAGTGTATATATATATATAAATATTTAAACAATTAAAAAAGGACTGACGACCAGAACCTTGCCTACTGTGCGAGATTAGGAGGGGGGGGGAGAGGGAGAAAAAGTTAGTCAGGTTGGGGATTCGATCCCGCAACCGACAGGACCGCGCTCTACCTCAGTGTAACAGATGACACAGAAAGAATAGGAAAATTACCAGTCAAGAGCAAGATACTCTCTTGGTCTCTTCCTATTGAAAGGTTTCTTATAGTCATAGTTAGAAAGTTCAGTTAATAAAGTGATGTTGTTAGATTCAATGCTATTGTGAAAGTTAATATTTAAGGAGTTAATAAAGTTAGTTAGGGTGGGGAAGTTAAGTTCTTCATAGATTTTATAATTTCTAAAGTATTAGGGGGCTTCAACAATATCTCTGATAATTTTATTCTGAGCAGCACAGATTTTAGTAATATGATATTTGGCACAGTAGGACCAGGACTGGCAAGCATAAGTTAAAATAGGTCTTAGGAATGCACTGTAGATGAGCAACTTCATACTGAGATTCAAATAGCTATTCCGAACAATTAGGGGGAAGAGTTTTCTTTTAGCAGCTCGAAATTTATCAGTTATATGCAGGGACGCGCCAAGCATCTTCTGCGCCGTCGTGCGAAATACTCATAAGCGCCTTTATTGAGCCAAAAGTATGATTACGTTAAATTTTAACCTCCGTGAAGTTTTTGTCTTCGTTAGCCCTTTGACTTTTTACATGATTTGAAAAAAGACACTAATTTGATGATCGTTAAAATTTAACGTAGGTAATCGTTACAGAATTAACACTTCAGACTTGTTGCTCGTATGTATTTTTTATTTGAGGCAAACAGTAAGTACACAAAAAAGTGTTATTAAAATTTTTACTGCACAGTAACAAAAGAATAGTGTTAAAGTTATAAAACATGTATTCCAAATTATTAAAAAACAAAAGGTCAAATAAAATATATTTAGATTGCCCACTTTTTTAAATAGACACATTTGATGGAAAAAGACGGAAATATCTTATAGAAATTGCACTTTTCTAGCTTTACTTTTGGCAAATTCGTTAATAAGATTTTCAATATCTAGCTACTTTAAAAAGTCAGACTCTATAGAAATGATAGCAAGATTTTCTAACCGCTCCTGGCCCATTCTAGATCGTAAGTAATCCTTAATTAATTTTAATTTAGAGAATGACCTCTCAGCTGTAGCTACAGAAATTCTTATAGTTAATAATATGCGTAATGCAATAGTAATGTTTGGGAATGAATGAGTTAAATTATTTATCATAATGTAATTGAGTGTTTCTAGTACAGACGACGTCACGTATCGCAATTTTGCAGAAATTGTAGTTCATGAAAAGTTCTGTCCCGTCTATATCTTTTTCGTTTCGATCTTTGCCGGTTAAAGCTTCAACAAGCTTTCTACAAAAATTAAATTGGTCTTAGTCAGAATACTTGCCAAAATCCTCAATATTCCACAAAAATTTAAAAACATCAGAATGAGAGGATAATAGCTCAAATCTTTCATTAACAGATGAAAGAGTAATGTCTAACACTGCAAAGAAACAATTGATTTTAAATTTTAATTCTGGGTTTTCAGTTGGCTGATCTTCACTTTCGTAGAAAAATTGTTTTTTTACTTTTTGTGGTCTTAAAATTTCTGAATATTTGAATTTCGCATCTATTTCCAATCAAGATGCTAATTCTTTGGCATCTACGAGCATGTTTCTAAACCCTTTATCTGAACGATATTCCTTTAAAAAGGCATTCAGGTTGTTCAAAATTTCGCCAGCCGGCGAAATTTTTTATTTGCAGAATCTTGGTAACAATATCAACTTTTCTTAGTATTCTGTACCACAAGACTAACACACACATAAACTCATAATTTTTAATTTTTTTAACTAGAGCAATGGCCAAATGTTTTGTATTGTTATCGAAATTTGTTCCAGACAAAGAGCATCATAAATGTAGTCCAAATGGAATCTTAGAGGTGTTATTGCATCAATTATGCTAGACCATCTGGTATCCGACGAAGGTTTTAACGTTAAATTTGAAACATTACTTTTCAAAACAGACCACCGATTGGTTGAGGCAGAAAAAAATTATATAACTCTTGAACAAGCGAGAAGAAATTTATACTGAACATATTGGATTTTACAGCATCGTTTATAACAAGGTTCAAACTGTGGTTACAGCAAGGTACAAATATTGCTCGTGAATTAATGTCTAAAATTCTTTTTTGTACACCTTGATGTTTACCCTTCATATTCGAACCATTGTCGTATCCTTGTCCGCGCATATTATAAATTTCTAAACCATAATCTTCTAAAGTTTTGAGTAAAAAGTTGGTTAAACCTTCACCTGTTGTATCACTTACAGGACGAAATGTTAAAAAACGCTCTTCAACACTAAATTCATTGTTTTTTAAATTAACATATCTAATGCAAACAGAAATTTGCTCCTTGTTGCTTACATCCGGAGTAAAATCAAGTAATATAGAAAAGTACTTTGCTTTCTTAACTTCATTTAAATTATTATTTCTTATATTATCACCTAATAATTTTATCGTTTCATTTTGAATTTTATCTCCAAGATAAAGTGGCATACTTTTTTGAGATCTATTAATATGTACAGACATAACTGGATCAAATTTTGCTATCATTTCTACACATTTTAGGAAATTTCTATTATTTCTTTCAAATAATTTATTACTAGGACCACGAAAAGCCAAGTTTTGTTCAGCTAAAAATTGAAGTGTATAAATTATTCTTTCAAAGACACTCCACCAGTGTTTAGTTTCACTTTTTTAAAAATTTTGCATTTCGGAATCCAGGGCCGCCCAGAGACTTTACGGGGCCTGGGGCAAACTTCTGTTGGGGGCCCCAAGAAATCTGATTAATCGAATAATTTTTTTTATATATATATTTTTTTTTTTTTGGGGGGGGGGGCCCTTTTTTCAGGAGATTATTTTGAATTTTGAAGTACGGTACAAGTTTCAGAATTTTCTTTCGGAGGAAATCTAATAAATAATTTTTAAAATTTTTTGGGGCCCCTCCGACAGTTGGGGGCCTGGGGCAAAGTGCCCCAGTTGCCCCCCCCCCCCCCCTCTGGGTGGCCCTGTCGGAATCTACAGTTCGGTTCTCTTTTAATCTTTCCAGTAAGTCTGACCAGAAACGTAAATTTTGAAAATGAGATTTACTTTTTTCGTGAATTTTCAAATGTTCACTTAAGTGATAACAATCATTCAAACCGTCTTGATTACTTAATTTAGTATTTTTAAAGGTCAATGGATTACTGGTGTCATTGAATATCTTACAACAGAAACAAAATCTACATTTTCCTTGATAGAATACAGTAACCAATCTCGCTGAACCTTTTCACCATTTGACAGAATTCGAGTGAAATATACATCCGAAAACTTACGTTCACTTTTGTCTTTAGGATACATAGTTTTATTTTGAAAATACATAGGGCGTTTTTCGACTAGTTCTTGCACCTGGGCTGGAGATAATATACTCGGCCAAAGACCTGGATCGTTAGAGAGAGGCGAATTCATGTCTTTGGATGATTCGTCTTGCTTACTCGAACATAATGGTACCGAGTGAAACGTATCAGAACTTGAATCGCCATTGGCTTGTTTTCCTAATTCGGATGGCAACTTCGATATTGATGGAGTTGGAAAATCACTGTTATACTTCTCAGTAGCAGTGCTGTCTTGAAAATCTGTGGGCTTCCGAAAAAAGTTGTTAATTTTTAAATTGTTCTTCTCCAAGTCTTCCTCCCGTTTTCGCTTGTTAAGTAGGTTTTGATAACCAAACAATTTCTTTTTTTCTTCTCTGGCCATTTAAATAAAATCAATAAAAAGTTAAGAAACACAAAGGTTTTTTTTGCTTTGTATAAAAAAATTATTGAAGAAAATTCAAAATATAAAATTTTGTAATTCAGTTGTTATTTATAGCAAAACATGTTATCTGCCTTTTTTACAAAATGTACTTATAAGTATTTTGCCATTTTAATTTAAAACGTAGCGTAAATAGTACATAGTGATTTTTAATTTTCATTTTTTACAACTAAATTCACTATACTTACCCTATTTGTGACTATTTAATGTGAAGAAGTATCTACATTTTGTAAAAAAAGCAAATAGCGTGTTTTGCCATAACAGTACTGACATATTATAACGCCAGATTTCGTTAAGTATTTAAAATTAGAAAAACTGAATGTATAATTAAATCTATGTAATTTTTTAAAAGCATTATTATTAAAAACTACAGGGGAAAAAGACGTAATGTCATATGATATCAATAACGAGAAACATCCATTTTAAAGTTTAGAACTTCCAAGGATTCTTAAACACTATATGTATCAAAACAGGGTTCAGATGATTTAAATCAGTTAAAAATTATCTATAAAATCATAAAATAATGATTTTTAAAAAAAAAATTGTTGATTTTTGATTTTTTTAAAATCGTGATTTTTATCAACCCTGTATAAAAATAAAGTGAATCAATTTTTATTCATAAAATAAAGGTATCTGTATTGAGTTTTTGAAACGATTCTAACGGAAAATGCATTTTTATGAAAAATAATGTACAATAAACTTGAATATTTTTGCACCCCTAAAAGAGGGAATGTTAAAAAAAAAATTAATTACCTAATTCAAAAGGAGGTACCTCTGTCCAGTACTCTGAGGTGCCTGATTAATAAAAATATAGATACTGTGATGGCTCCAAGGCGAAGACGCTTCACTTCTGTGCCCCGGGCGATCACCTGCTAACTCTCCCGGCGTCGACTGGCCGAGACTATTTCCACAACCCAAGAAGTGACTCGAAAAGAGGTGTTTAGTGTTACAAAAACACTTCATTCTTTTCTTGATATGTTCCACAAAAATGCAACTGTACATAAGTCATTACAATACGCAAATGGAATCTGCCTTGCGGTTTACACAGCCCACAACCGAAAATCAAAAACGCACACGCTTCGACTGTCCTCTAAAAGTCCGGCGACGAACGCCTCTCCAAATCTCTCCGCAAAAGCCCCCTTCAAGAGCTCGCAGTCCCTTTTTAAAACCTTGCTGCCTCGCTGAACTGGTTCCTGGTGACGTCAACCCTTCCGGCGGGGAGCCTTTTTCCACAGCCAGGCGACTTCCTAAGACGCTGTCAAACCGGTCGCGCCGAGCGTGACCTGGCATGAAATTGTCTTTTCATCCCCACAAATCGTTTGGGGACAAAACGCTTTCTTGACCAGTTTCACTCCTGGCACATTGTCGAAGGCGCAATTCCCACGCTATCACAATACTTTTCTACTAGATGACGGCATTAACTCAATTTTCGATATTTTGTGACATTCTTGTTTTCTCCTGTAGTTTTAAATTTATGTAAAGCTGATTTGTTAATCACTTACTTTATTTTTAAATGATTTTTCACAATCAATCATCCTTATAGAAAATCACGCTCACCGGCTCACTGCTCACGACAAAATTAAAAAAATTAATGAACCTGCACTGACCCCGAAAGCGTTTAAATAAACCCAACTGATTATATTAATTAACACTCTCAAACACAGTTTATACAAGAAATGGACTGTAACACTAATTTCACTCACAAGAAATATTTATTATCAAACACAACACTGACCTAAGCAAACACTCTGGTCGCCATTGCTCCACAAAAACATATACTACACTTTTCAAGTTCTGCGTGGGGACGCTACCAGCCACACCCTTTTACACAGGTTGCGGCGTACATGAGTTGAGCCCGCATGAGTTGGGTCTTAACACCAACATTTTGCAAGCTTAAACCTGAAAACTAGGTAGAGTATTAGTATAATTTCACCACCGTTCTGGCCGGCCAGTATTGGTAGATGGCAGATAATAAAATTTCACCTCTGGTATTGATAAATAATCTTTGGTTTTGTGTAAATTAGTTGTAATAGAGTTTAAAAAAATGTTTAAATTTAACTTGACGGCGCCTTTCACGCTTTGGCGCCGTTGTGCGCCGCACGACCTTGCCCATATGGACGGCGCGTCCCTGGTTATATGGTTTATGTGGGGGCGCCAAGTGAAGTTTTTATCAAGAATAATACCTAAGTATTTACAGGAGATGGACCAGGGCAGAGCAGTGTTGTCAATAATGATTTTGTGATCATTCTACGAGTCAAGTCTTTTTCTGGAAAACATGACAGCAACACATTTGTCAGTATTTAGCTTGATTTTCCATTTAAGTGTCTAAGAGTTGATGAGTTGAAGGTGTGTGTTTAATTGATTCACAGAAAAGTTAATTTTGTTATGTGATGTGTATATGGCTGTGTCATCAGCGTAGACTGCAATGTTAGTTCTGAAGTGTGTGGGAAAGTCGTTAACGTAGATACTGTACAGCACAGGTTCAAAAGGCTTCCCTGCGGAAATCCACATTGAACACTGTGCTTTTCAGAGAGTGTGTTTTGTAGTTTAACTTGAAAAGTTCTATTAGTGAGGTAGCTATGTTTAAGGTGTATAATATTGGGAGTGAAATTATAGTTTATTAATTTGTGAATGAGACCCTTATCCAAACAGAATCAAATGCTCTGCTAATATCCAGAAAGACAGCAGCAATGGATTTACTGTAAGTTTTAGATTTAGTGAGTTCATCAACCACCCTTCAGTCAGTCAGTTGCGGAACTGTTATATATATATATAGATAATTATTACTATCTTTATATCCTAACGTTAACTTCTTGCGCACGCGTTATTTTTCTATGCTTTTTTTATTATTATTTTTATAATAGCGTAATTTTCATATGATTTTAAACAACAATCGTTTTTAACTGGCATTCAATTGGCTGTTAAAACTTTATATTTACACCCTATTTAAAAGAAGTAGGGTGTACATTTTTCAAAGAGGATGTTTCAACACCTAAATTCAAAGAAGTAGGGTGTAAATTATAGGGTAGAAAGTTGGTAAAATGAAAATTTTGTGCAATGTATTTAATTTCTCGATTAAAAGTAGTTCTTGTCTAAAAATTAATTTATTTCGCTTGAAAAGCTAAATATTTTATGCACGTGGTTTATATTATTATTATTACTATCTTTATATCGTAACGTTAACTTCATGCGCGAGCATTATTTCCTCATGCTGTTTTCATTATTATCTTTATAATAGCTTTATTTTCATATGCTTTTAAACAACTATCTTTTTTTCATATTATGTTGGTTTTTTATTAATTAAAAATTAATGGTCATTAATTTCGTTTCTGGAAGTTCTTATTATCTTTATTTTCATATGATTTTTCATTTACGAATTTTTCAAATGTTGGTTAAAAAACTTTTGTGAAATTTATACATTTGTGGGTTTTTAATTATTGAAATTAATAAATTTATATTTCTGGAGAGGATGTTTCAGTTCTTAGTGGTACTATGATGAAAGGGTGAATCTACCAAAATTCTGTGGAGTTTATTATGGAGAGAAAAGGAATTTAATATGTAGAGGATGTTTATAGGAGTTCAATGTGGAGAGAGGTTGAATGGTTTGCAGCCCTCGATCAAACACTTAATTTTTTAAGAGGCAACGCTAGAGTCATACCATGGTTCTATTGGAAATTTCTGCTAAACCTGTAATTTCAGCTTCTTTTTTTAACCCCAATGATAAAAGGCTAGATCTAGCTAAATTCTGAGGAGTTTAATATAAATTTATATTTTTTTATTATTGGGTTTTCCTTTTATTCATGTGTTTAAGATTTCACATGTTTTTTTCTATGTTATTTATACTGTGTTTAGATTTAAATTAATTTTGGTTAACAAACATCAGACAATTTGACATTTTTACTTTTCAGATTTTAGTGCTACAATGATGAAAGGCTGAAATTCCTAAATTCTGAGATGTGTATAACATTTCACATATATTTTTCTATGTTATTTATACTGTGTTAATTTTTAAATAGATTTTGGTTAACAAACATTCTTAAATTCCCGGGCATCGCCGGGTACTCAGCTAGTATTATATAAAACAATATGTTTGAATTTTCAATGCAAGATAAGTAGATTATCCATAAAATTTGTTATTTTTGATATTTGGGTTGATTAATTCGCAACCTATATTAAATTTATGAAAGGCCAAGGTGATTATTTTGTAATACAGGTTATTTTATAATACAGGCTTACCTTATTAATGACAAAAAATAACTGATATTGAGCTGGAAAACAATTTGTGTAAGTGTAATCAGCCGCTTCAAAATATTATATAGGAATGTATTATATTTAACTAATTTTAAATTTTTGATATACTGTATCAATTTAAGAGATATTTCAGTTTCTAATTTTAAATTTTGCTTGCTCATGAATAATGTTTTCCTAGTAAACGTACTCCAATTTGTCTTAACTTGCGGGGAAAAGCAGAATTGTTATCTATTTTGGTAAGTGAAGTTAGTGGAGCAAATGTTATATTGTTTAAGACAAAGTTTCATTCAGTTTCATTCAGTTCATCAAAGTTTCATCAAAGTTTCATCCAAGTTAAAGGTTAACAAGAAGGAAAAGTGGACATTAAACCTCGGAGACATGTTAGGAATGAGGTAAGGCCAGGCGCCCACTGGCATCTTTTAATTTGGGCAACTAAACAGTTTAGTCACTTGAAAGTTGCCGGATACCTTCGACAAACGCCCACTGGCAACTAAATAGTTGCTTTGCACTCAGTTTGAAAATGGATTTCGTGGAAGCTGCATGTGTTTGTGCCCTCGCTCTACGGCGAAAACGTAAACAAACCCACAGAAGATTTTGGATCCATCCAATAATAAGTAGGAGATTATTTGACGGGCAGTTTTATAAATAATTTGAAGATTTACGAGTACGCCCAACAAAATTTTCGGATGAGTGTTGAAAGTTTCGAGAACCTGTTGTTATTAGTGGGGCCCATTATTTCTTACCAAAATACAAGATAACGTTTGGCTATACCACCGCAGGAAAGATTAGCTGTGACTTTAAGGTAAGAAAAAAGATTTTCTTAAAAATTTGAACGTTTAATGAAATAAAATACATATTACAAACATTATTTTGTAAGAAATTTTTTCGACTGTGCTTCTAGCAATAGTGGATTGCGATTACAAGTTCATTTATGTAGAAGTTGGAGCATACGGTTCATCAAGTGATTCTAATATTTTTAAACAGTCAGCATTTTCAAGGTTGCTTGAAAGAAACCAATTAAAAATTCCAGAACAAAGTTGTCTCCCTAATGACGACAATGGAATGGCAATGCCATTTACTCTAGTGGGAGATGAGGCATTTGCTCATTCACAGTTTGTATTACGACCATATCCCAGCAGAAATCTGTCCGTAAAACAACGTATCTTTAATTACAGATTAACAAGAGTCCGCTGACTGGTAGAATGTACATTTTGGAATTTTAGAAAACAAATGGAGAATAGTCGCAGACCTCTCGATACCATTGATCTTGAGATCGTATTGAATGCTGCATTCTACACAATTTTGTTAGAAAACATGATGGAATACGTTATAAAGACACTCTATTTGACTGTTCATTGGAAAGAATCTCTACAGTTGGAGTAAGAAGCAACAATCAAGTTTTTGCGAGATTATTTTACATATTATTTCATTTCTCCTCAAAGAAGTATTCCTTGGCAGTATGACAAAATTTAATATAAAAGCTGTATATGATAAATGGAAAGAGTTAATATTAAAAAAATATCAACTTACTCTTTTAGTTCTTTTGTTTTTCCTCCAACTTATCCCAATTTTCAATGAATTGTTGACACAATTCCTCCCATAAAGTCTTCTTTAAATTTTTCTCAGAATATTTTTTTGATTTTATGTTGTATAAATCTGGCCGTTTTTCAGTTTCACTTATAAATAGTTCAGTGTCCAGCGACATGTTTACACCGAGTACTGAAGCAAACTAGGGATCTTCAACTTTGCCAACTCCTCGTGAATCGGACTAGCCAAACACGCCCTCGATGATTTGCCTCGATCAGATCTATAGCCGTAGCGTCGGGGGGGGGGGGCACTGCCCCCCCCCCCAACTTAACTTGAAATAAATTAAAACGTTAATATAAGTTCAGCTAAAATCGGAAAATTGTAGAAAACTTTTAAGAAAGTTCTTTTTTTTCCGCTTTTTTAAACTATGAAACTAAAGATTCCGATTATGTCTTTAGCCTTAACATAGTTTTTAACAATGATATGATCCATAACAAAAATTCGATGCATTTTTTTTCTCATTTTATTTATATTATATTTATTTTTCTCATTGTATAACTTTTGAATACTACTCAAACATCAATTCTATTGTTATTCCAAAAATATCATATTTCATATTTTAAGGACCGTCTGGCAGTCAATGCGCGGAAGAGGATCCTAACTGAATTCAATGCGTGCAGCTCCCAAAAAAGTTAGAAGCACGCTACGCCGATGATCAGATCTATTGCGAGCAACTAAATAATCACCAGTGGGCGCAGTCCTATCTAAACCAACGTGATCTATTTTTCCCGGAAACAGTTTCATCACCCAAAGAATCGAACATGTTGGAATTTTTTAGTTGCCGCAACTGAAAAATCGCCAGTGGGGGCATTACCGAAGAAATTAATGTGTTTCATTTTTGTGATTAAAAAGTTGCTTTGAAATAATCGCCAGTGGGCGCCTAGCCTAAAGATCATCCCATTAAACTCCCAAGAAGGTGATGAGACTAAAAGGGTTGTAAAAGAGAATATAAAACCCGATAAGTTGAGTATTGGAATAAGAAAGTGTAAGAGAATTTCAAGAGGCGGTCTTGGTAGACACGGTGACGCAAGAAGAATTATATATATTCGTTAAAGCATTTTAAAGAATTAAAGAGGTTAATACGTTGAATTTAACAAGTTAACCTACACTGAAAGATCCGAGAAATATTATATATGATGTGGAAGAAACTTATGAGATGGAATAATTTAGAGAGATTTTAAAGAGGCAAAACACGGAACTGGAGGACTGTGATATCGATGTCTTCACGAACTTGAAGACTGAAAGGAAATAATTTTATTATTAGACTAAAAGGAGATATTTATAAAAATATAGAGGGTAATAAAAGGCTCAAAGTTGGCTGGAAATTTTGTAACTAGAAGGAGTACAGAAAGCCGCTGATATGCTACAGGTGTTGGGGATTTGACCATGTAGCCAAACACTGTAGGAATAAAAAGACATGCAAACATGTCTTGGCCTGCTCTGAAGAGGCACATCAAGACCAGCCATGCAAGAAGGATCTAACTTGCGCAAATTGCGCAAGATTTCAGGAAAAGACTGGGAAAAAACTGTGTACGAAACATCTCCCTACGGACCAAAGCTGCTGCAGATACCAAGCAGAAGTTGAAAAAATTGTCTAACTAACAGATTATGGAAGCAAGGGACACGGACTCCTTGATCCTATAGATATGAGGATATTAATTTTGATGATGTTATATATCAATTTTGTGTGTTACGAGTGGTGACCGATGTTGTACTCATAGTTATGTTATATTGTTTGTTATTTCATTTTGGTTTCCTGCCCAAGTGGTGCAGGACGTCTGTACATTTTATGTTCAAAGTTGAATAAAACTTTTAGTTGATGTATTTCGTAGAGTGGTGGCTGCGAGCTAAATTGGGACTATTGTTTGATTGAGATTTAGACTCTGGCTCCTGGATGACTCTGATCGTAAGATCGCAAGTGAGCGGTATTAAGTGGCATTGATAAGACTATGGTGGTTGCTAAGTGCCCCGCTGACGCGGGGCGGGGAACGGGACTGGATTAGGACCTGGGGAGCCGGAGTGGAGCGGGTTGCCGTCGCGGCAACCGTTATCAGTAGTAGCACTGGGCTGATACGCTATACAGCGGAGGTAGCCGGAGAGCTTTGAATCCTTGTCCTTAAAACCTTGTTACGACCCTCTGCCAGGATCGGGATTTCAACGTGAGTCTCTAAACCTCATAGTCTGTATTCTACCAAATGAAATTTGCCATTGATGGGAAGAAGTAATTTTTCGGAAACCATTCGTTTGCGTAGAAAATAATATATCTAAATATGCCAGAAGCAATAAATTTCACATCCTCTTTGTATTTTTTTTAAACAGACAGATTTTATAACAGATTTTTAACATTTGTCCATCCGACGCCGCAAATCTGTTAGTTTCTTTATCTATGAAGACATCATATGAGTAAGCCAGAATCACTGCCAATGAGGGAACAGCAACAGAACGACAATGTCTTGGTCGCGATTCAGACATGAGCCCACTCCGTGGGGGGTCATGACGCTAACCACTATACGATTTGGGCGGCCATCTTTGTAAAATACATTATCATGATGAACAATCCTACTGACTACTGAAATTGATTTTGTGAGAGTTTGAATTTTTAAACATTTTACTCATATAAATGATACTGTTAGACTAAAGTATTAAGAAATGATCAGTTGATACATTTTATACCATTCAGAAAGGAAAGGAGAAATCAACTAATCACGATGGAGTAAACACCGAGATTAAAAAAGAATTTATGATGCCAGTTACGTGCCGTACCAGTTATAAAGTACACGAAATGTTTATTCCCCTCTGCTCAGAACAATAGCACGCCCACAAGAAATAAAAAATAACCTATATATTTTTTACATAATAACAAAAGTGAATACTCTTATCAGATCTCGAAAGCTTTAGGCTATCATCTTTCTCAGATGAAAGGTAATGTTTCGGTAAACCTGCAACAGTACCCCATTGAATATGGAAAATGCTAGCGTAACAAAAAAAACCTCTAAAGCAAGAGAGTTATTCAAGAGGAAGACAAACAAAGAAACAAACAAAAAAACCATGGACTTCGGTATATATCAGTGGTATAAAAAGCGAAAATAAGATGATAAAATTTCTCACGGTGATGCATAAAAAATAAAGTAGAGAAAAAAATTTAATTTAAAAAAGTAAAGATTAATGGAAAATGTTTATGAATAATAGGCATCCAAGATGACTGAATACTTAAAAATATTAGCTACAAAAAGCTCTGTTCGAGATTTCAAGTACGACAGAATGTATTTTTACTTAAATTCATTATACCCTGTTAAACCCCTGTTCATTAATTCATATTTTCTGTTAAACGATGCCAAGGCAATGCTATATTTTGTGTTTTATTGGGCATTTTGGAGAATTTAAAAATTTCAGAAATCCAAATCTGTTAAAGCGACAACAATAGCACCTTAATGCTTATGAAAATTCCATCGTTTACCTGAGTACTAAGAATATGTTACTTTTGATAAATGAAAACTGTAGCTAAGACCACGGTAAAATAGGTGGGAATCGAAGATTTGGAAATTAAAAACAAAAATATAAAATATAGATGTAATATCTTTGAGTCAAAACTTAAATAGCCTGTAGTTTATTCAATATGTCCAAAGTTTACCACACGAGGAATAAATTAAATATCCGCTTAACTATCAAAAGATATAGGATAATTTAAAGAGCTATAAGGAAATTTAGAATATAAAAAAGGTAAAAGGGCAATACATTTTATACAATATATTTTATAAAAGGAAAATTCTTATCCGAAATTAATGGCATTAATTTAAATAGAACCTTATTGAATGTAGGAGAGTATACATTAATATAATTCAACTTTCACTCTTTGAAACTAAGAAAAGAACCATTAGATTAATAGAACTCAAAATAGTAACACCTTAGGTACTTTAGACAGGAGGCAAAATAAAATATCGATTTTTGTAAGTTAAGTTATTTAACAAAATTAATTCCTTTATTATACAGCTACAAACTTTACGTTCTTTTAAAATAATCTGTAGGAATAATTTATATCATTGTCTCTGAATAAATTATATAATGATTTGAAACTGAGAATATATCTGTTCCTGGGCATTGTTCCTTATCTCAAATCTAGTCATCAGTAGTTAAAAGACTAAGGCAATTTAATTTTGAAACCGGGTACGTTAAATAATGAAAAAATGAAATGATATAAAAAATTGTTAAATGTACCAAAGAAAAATATCGTAGATACAACATACTAGTTTCCATAAAGGTTTTCCCATTTTAAGATAAAGTTAGAAAAGAAGTATCATTGTTAAAACTTTAGTTAATAGTTTATGTGATGCATTTCATCGTATATAATTTTTTTGCATAAATTTCTTTAGCGAAATAAATTGTCTTCATATATATTTCTATCTCTCTCTTTCTTTATATATATATATATATATATATATATATATATATATATATATACATATAGGGTAAGTATGCCGAATATGAGACCCCTTTTGATTTTCATACATAACTAGGAAAGTAAGTGAGGGATTATAGTACCAACTTGATATGCTTTTAATGCATATATTTTACTATACATAACAATGACAGAAAATGAAAATAACATTACAATTTTCTTGTATGAAATTATAAACACAAGTATTCCATTTTTGGGGAAAAAAGTAGGTCTAATATGAGACCCCCATTCTACAACTCTAAAAATGAATTAAAATTGCTCAAAATTTCGTAAAAAACAAAACTGTGGACAATAATTAGATATTAGTTACCTATATACACTAATAGGTGAAAAAGAAAAGTGGCATTTTAAACAAATTAGTTGGTTTACACAACAGGTTTCATTTTCTTTTTGTTTTTAGATTCAAACTTTTCACATTGTTTACAAATGAAAAGTTCGTCAGCTCCACAATCTTCATGGGCCCACCTGAAACACCTTCTATATCGATGCCACTCCCCGTTTATCTTCTGAAAATAAGCAACCTTAAAAAAGGCATTCAGCGTCTTTTTCATCAATGCTGTCATCACTGCTGTCATATAGAGAAAGTTTTTCATCATCTTCATTTGAGCTGAGATCATCATAGATATATTTAGGCTTATTCGTTCTCTTTTTTTTAACGGGTGTTGCATTTTCATCCATCCTTAATTTTCCCCTTCCTGTAGGGATCCCTTTGCCTTTTCCTTTTCCCTTTATTGTTGCCTTAAACTTTCCTTTTTTATCTTATCTCCTTTTCCTTGTTTATACTTTCATTTCTTATTTTTTAGGTCTATTCCTTTTTTCTTGTAGGAAACAAAGTTTTTTTCCGAATATGCAGCAGTTCTTTCATTAATACTATGAATAAATAGGGCGATGAGTTGATAATATCGGCTTTACGGGTCCTACTTGGTTTCGAGGTGTTATTCTCAGGTAAAGTAGGCAAGAGATTTATTTCTTCAGGAGTCACTAAGAACTGGTTTGAACTTGTTATTTGATCAATACCTTCCACATTGTCACTATTGCTACATGGTTGTGGATTTCGTCTAGGCGTCCTTGCATCTGCAGCTTTAGAGGAAACAAGGCTGTGAGACTGAAAACTAAAATGCCTAATATGAGACCCTATCTCATATTAGGCATGCTTTGGGGTCTCATATTGGGCATGACCATGTTGTTGAACACGACAACGAATATTTTAGGTTAGGATTGACTTTAACTTAAAAACAAACCGGCGTGTTTACACTTCAGACTTATAGCTACCTACCCAATACTAACAGTTTTAATATGAGTCTTACCTTGAATGTGAAAACAGCCAATGAAATGGCGAGGCAAAAAAATCGACGAGCGCACATTCAGGAAAAAAATACTCACCTTTGTGTGCGCTTGCAAACACTCGGCTGACTCACCGATTACGAATGATGCAATAGACTACTGATTTACGCTCCAGTCGCCAGGGAGCAGTACTTGATACGTCCTGTAAGCTGGGGTCTCATATTAGGCAAGGTCTCATATTCGGCATACTTACCCTATATATTGATGTGGGTGTGATTGGGGTGGAAGATCCCACGTCCACTTGAAAATGATAAACCTTCTAATTCAAAGTGATGATTACGTGATATGTAGTACAGCTGAGAGTTTTACAGAAAACTAGATGGACTGTGTCGAGTAAGCCACCTTCACGTCGTTGTCGATGCACCGGACCCTGCGTACCACCTATGCGCGGCGCGTTGGCTTTACCTTACACTTGGGTCTCTTACGGGAGAGCCCAAGTGACGCCGTCCGTCTCTCCTGCCCGAGAGTCCATGTGAATCCGTCTGTCTCTCCTACGCACACAAGTCAATCTGTAGGGTCTTTCCTACTCGAGAGCCAAGTGAATCTGCTCGTCTTTTCCTGCAAAAGCAACCTCCGGTTCCGTTACGTGCGGCGACCCGCTTGCTGGATTCCCACATTTAAAAAAATATTTTTTTCTTAGTTCTTGGAATTCATTTCTAGAATGTTCTATTTAGAAAAAATATTTTAAGAGGAGAAAAATTAAATTTTTTCTTTGTTCTCAGAAACCAGGATTACGGTATCTTGAAATTGTTTAGGAAATTATGAAAGAATACTTTAGACTTATTAAAATGCAACCCAATAATTTTTCTGCCATGGTGATTCTCTTTCCTAAAGGGCATAAACTTTTTAACAGATATTAAAATATAATCTAAGCCGCATCACGAAACATCAAATTTAGTGTTCTACGCTTAATACTAACGAGCTGTACATTACCAAGTTGTTTTTCTCTGTAAAATGCTTCTGTTATTACATTAGTTATTTATTATGAGTAAGGAGTTTCCGATTTAATTACCTCTGTAAGGAATTAAATTTTTACTTAAATTTAAAAAAAATCGGGATATATCTATTTCGCTTGCAACTGAGCCTTGGATGAATAATTTTGAGTGGTTAACTCATGACCCGAATAAGAACTACTCCCACCGATCACACAGTGGCAATGATCATTTATCAAATGGTTTGTTCTCATGACAGTGAGCATCCATCACGAGCCATTAGGGAGGTTTAGGGGGCGACATGCATGCCATTTCCTTCTGAGATTCTGCCTATTAAGTCCTTTCCACTAGGCAAAAAACCGTGTCTTTTGTCAAGCAGTCAGTTGTAAGTAAACATTCAACCCCATTTGTCTGACTGGCTAGATGTAGATTTCTAAAGAACAGATAAATTTGAAATGCAGTATTTCATGAAAAGCACTTGCACCTATAAGCTTTCTTCGAAGATAAATCATGTTTCACATCCTCATACAAATAATATAATTGTCTTGTGTATCTGCTTTTCTGCTATGATATAACACCTTTTCATAGTTAGCTTAAGGTTTGGTAAGATTTATTTTGTATTTCTGGAAGAATATTTATCATAAAGTCCTTCCAATCCTAAAGGACTGTTAACACTCAATAAAGCAACAAATAACCTTTATATTAAGTTGCAAAGCTCAAATCTTCTTCCTGTATTAGGAAATTAAATTACAACCAATAAACCTTTTACGTCTGAGATGGATGATGATGATATATAATGAATATGCTCCGTTTGATCCCTTTTAACGTGAACTAATTAAAAGAGAGTTTTAAAGACGCCAAAATTCACGAGTGGAGAATATGAAATAATTATTTCTGCTTATAGATATCTGAGACTTTTAGAAATTTTTAAAGTCCCTGGAGACTACAACCTTGTTATGGAAACAATAGACACTTCACTGAGCGGTCATTTTATTATGACCACCTGATAGCTTTATGCAAATGAGCTATTGCGTCACAGTGTTGCCGCTAGATGGCGAGATAGCTATAAAAGGGGAATTGGAGGACAAGTGAACCATCAATTGCACTGTGTTGCTTGCGAAGATATGGGCAAAAACGTGATTTAACTGAGTTTGAACGTGGGATGACTGTAGGCGCTCAAAGCGTCGGAACCAGTATCAGCAAAACGGCTGCACTTGTAAAGTTTTCAAGAGCAGTAGTTATTAATGTTTACAGAGAGTGGACTACCAAGCAGAAAACCGGGTCTCAACGTCAGGCCTGTGGTCGTCACGGGCTACTGAATGATCGATCTGAAAGGAGACGCCAGAGTTGTCCAGTCCAACAGAAGAGCAACAGTACATCAAATAGCGGGGAATCTTAATCAAGGAACAAATGCGAACGTCTCTGAAAGAACTGCTCGCCGCATATTACATCGTATAAGCAATGGAAGCCGACGACCTGTTCGAAAGCCTCTACTGTTTGCCTTGAACAATAGCAGACGTTTCCAGTTCGCAAAGGAGCACAAGGACTGGGCAGTAAATGACGTGAAAAGAGTCATGTGGACCGATAAATCGCGTTTTCATGGCATTGTATGGGGTCCTTTGTAACAAATTCCTGTGAAACAACGTCTGAATGCCCAAAGGTATTTATGTGTTATCGCAGATCAAGTACTTTCTGTTATGTTAATGGTGTACCCTGCCGGGGATGGATTTTTCCAGCAGGACAATGCTCTTTGTCATAAAGCTGGCATTGTCCTTAGATGGTTCGAAGAGCATGATGGAGAATTTGCCTTGCTTCGTTGGCCTGCACAATCACTAGATCTCAATCCAGTTGATAATTTGTGGGATGAGATCCAACGGGACATCAGGCAGGTGTATCCAGTACCATCAAATCTTAAGGAATTGGAAAGTGCAGTTCATCGTATATTGTCTCAAATTCCTCATACCACCTACCAACATCTCATAGAAACCTTGCTAAGAAGAGTTGATGCAGTATTAAGGGCAAAAAGTGGTCCAACATTGTATTGAGGGGGTGGGTCATAATAACTTGGCCACTCAGTGTATATGAGGTAGACAAGTAAAAGTTCTTTATTTCATATTGTAATCTTCTGAGGATGGAATTACGAATGAGACATCCTCTTATCACCGGGGAAGCGTAGTTGATCTTACTCTTTGTTTCTGATGATTGGTTGCTTGCTGTTGGTTTGACGATAGTTTGGGTGGGAGAGCTATAGCTTCGTCTCAACCCTTGTTCTGTTCCCTGTCAACCCTTGTTCTGTTCCCTTCAGTTTGTAATTTCGGTCCCCTTATTTCGAGCACCCCTACTGAATCTTTTATTTCGCTTCTATTGCACCACCTCTTCTAAAATCTACATTTAACACCATATAGAACTCAAACTACCTTAAATCACTATCTGTGTATGCCAGTTTCTAGAAGTTGTATGATTCTAGAATTTGAACAGAGATGCCAAAGATTTTGTATCAATATGTAGGTCCAAATATTTTCCTTTTGATGACAATCAAGGTCAAATAACTTATCTATCGGAGGTAGATGAGTTATTTTTCTGTGAGTTATATTTGTAAGTTGTGTCATACTCGACAAATTTCTAACCGGAGATTAGCAACTTTGCTGTCATATAGAACGTTCAAACTCTGAATAAGGGTAATGATATTTTAGTACTTTGGATAATAAATGCTACAGCATAATTAAAAGTACAGCATGTCGTTTGTAAAATCCTTAAAAATCAAAATTCGGTCATTTTCAATTAATAAGTGAGCTAATCTATGGACGTATGATGTTCCAATGCTTTTCTTTCACCTTCTAAAATAACGTTATTTACTTGCACCGAATGATTCTACCTTTTTCATCATAGAATATTTTACTCAACTATGGTATTTAGTAGATAGTTTAATACCATATAGAAGAATTAAATATCTTTAAATTGTATTGTTTAATCCCAGGACCTACAGCTTCACCTTCCATACTTACTTGAATTTGACAATTATCTAACAAATAATGATAAAATTAATATTAAGTATAATGTTAACTAAATAAATAAAAAATCAGAAGAAATTGCTTCACTATGAAAGCTCATACTTCTCAACATCCTATAATACTGTAAGCAGATAAAACTGAAAATGCCTCGACAGTACATGTTTTGCACATAAATCTTTTCCACTACATCACGATCGTTTAAAAATTTAAGGTCTTTCATGGGATAAACAAGTAAGCGTGCCTGGTTCATTGCTAGCGTCACGCACTAAAGAGAACAAACTTCTTTCAGCGCCAATTATCTATTACCTTATTTGTCCACTTTTGGTTGTGACTCCTTTTTAGAAAGAAATAAAGAATGCTGATTAAAAAAAGAGAATTTTATGACACGAACATTCCTCAGGTGTTCCCTAGAGAACGCCAAGCTAAAGAAAGTTTTAAAAAGGATTTATACAGTGTAAAATGAAATACGTGTAAATTGAAATACTAATTCATTAAATTAAAAGGTTTCTTTTGATAGGAAGTATATAAAAAAACTTCGAGCTTTCTTAAGTATACTGTATATTTACACTTACAAAAGGATATTTTTCACAAGAACAGTTAATCTTTTTTAGAATATCTTTTTTAAAAGAAGTGAGAATCCTGGGGAGGTTTTACGGCTACTTTAAAGTACTCGAATGGAACACTAATGTAGCTATTATTGATTTATCAAAATACTACAGTAACCGAAACCAGAGAAGTAAGTTTTCTTTAAATAAATTATAGCTCTGCGTCTTACAGCTTTTTCGGAATTATTTTCATAGGTTATTTGAAAATACATTAAAACCTCGTTTATCCAGATTAACTGGATCGATAGGCAATCCGGACAATCGAAAATTCGGATAATCGGGGTAATACTGGTAATAAGCAAAACAAAATCCTTAACTAAGCATACTTACCGTTTATTACGATAAAAAAACTATGTTTTCTAACAAAATTACATAGCATTGTTTACAAGACATTAAAAAATATAAAAATAACTTTTCACATCATTCCTTATCAAGAATTGGTTAGTAAAGCTTTCCTAAACTCAAGAAAAAGCATTTTATTTACCATAATTTCTTGTACAATCTATACAAGAACTGTACATTGAAACAAACTAAAAAGCGAATATTTGGCGGACTTTTAGTTACGTTTTTGCTATCATAATTAAAAATTATTATTATACTGTGAACATGAAATAAAAATGGTCTACAAATCTGATCCGGATTATCCGGAGATCTGGATAAACAAAATTTTACTGTACGAGCAAAATACTTTATCTTCCTTTGAGACGAGTCTTTCCCTGTGAATTCTATAAAATGTAATGATGTCATTATACGACATGACTTATGATGCAACAACTTTAATAAAGAAATCTGGGTTTTGTATCGCGATTTATGTTTGACAATGCTCACTTGCCAGTTTTCCAGACACTATACAATGTAACACTGTATTAGGTGTCATGTCACACAATGGTACGTAATACAGTGTTTGTAAATATATATATATATATATATATATATATATATATATATATATTAACAGAAGACATTCAATGTCTTCATAGTTCAAAACTTCTCTTGGATAATCATCCGGCAGTTAATGATGCCATTCCAGACACGTGTCTCTTTTAAGAAAGCTATTGACTAGTATAACAATTTTAATGAATGTACGGCTTATTATGTACTATTAGTGGCAGTTTCAAACTTTCGCAAGCAAAATGTGTCTTCGTTATAATGAATGTCTGTTGACGTTTTGTTTGTAGCAGAGTTTATAGTGCAGAGTTTTGGGCCTGCGGATAAAAACTATGCAACATTCACTGTAGTTTCTGCTTAATGCAAAAATCAAATTTATTCAATTTGAGATTTAAATATAGACTTCATTGAAGAAACAAAATTTATCCTAAAAAAGGATTTTTATTCATTAATTTATTTACAGAACTCCAATTGTCAAGCATTTTCAAAAGTTTTAGCTCGTACAGAAGGAAAGAATATCAGTCCTCAGTATCTGTAGTTTTTAAATAATGAACAAAGTTTTCTTTGATTTACCTTTCTGTTGTTTAGTTTGAAGTTTGAAACATTTGCATTTAATACATATGAAAGGTATTTAGTGTGTACTTCATTGATTGATAAAAAAATGAGGTCACCAAACAGCATACAGATGCAATTTTGTGCAGTAATCAGTGCACTCTATCTTGTCCAAATGTGTTCAGTTTAGTTTTCTGTGACATGGAATTCGACTTTGTAAATATATTTTATTATCTCATAGTCTTGATACAGCATTGATTCGGTTCCATGCACATTTTAGTGTAACTGTTTTATTATGTATGTCCTAAGATGTATGTGTGTTGGGTTCGCGCCTGTATTTTGTACCGGTTTCTGGAAGAAAGGTATGTACCTCCAGGAGGCAAATTTAGCCTATCGTAAAGAGAGGTTTTGTATAAGTATAAAAGCGTGACTTGCCACCCCTTCTCGGCTGTAAAGGGGTCTAGCGTCCCCATAGCAACGGCCTAGCAACATCTTTTAGCCAATGAGAGCTGAAAGGTGTTTGTTCGAGGACATAGCTGACCTCTGCTCGCCCCAGTTCAAAAAGAAGTAATAAAAAAACGTTTTTTAGTTAGTTGGAGAATTAGCAGCGACAGGAATAGGACCTCGTGGTGGTCCTATCGATCCTATCCGCCATTTTTTTTTGGCTTGCTTCGCCGATTCCGCCGGTCGACTTATGAGAAACGAGATGCTTCAATTCCATACGAAGGTGGTGGTAAGTTAATATTATTTTGTGTTATATTTATCAGGTGAGAGCACTGTGAAATTATTTTATGTAATTTGAATTTTATGTATTCTAATTAATATTTAATGTATGATAACAATTGATATGATTACTTCTGTAAAAGTTTGTAGTCAGTGTGTAAATTAATGTTAAGCAATATTAAGAGAAATTAAATGGTAACATTAGATATTAAATTTGAGTACGTGTTCTTCAGTTATTCTCAGACATGTGTCAGAGTGTATTTCTCAAATTAATAATTTAGCAAAAAAAAATAAATAATTAAATAATAAGCCACTATACAAAAAATATGCTAATCAGCAGATGTTCTAACTTAATTTAATATTTTCTTTGTGGCAAGAGATGTGAATAATAGACATAGTTATGAGTTATCATATGAATCTGTCATTGATGATATATTTTTTCTCTTCGGCTGGTAATACTCTTACAGAAACATCTTACGTATTAGAGTAATTTGTGACGATTATTATATGGACAATAAAAACAAATCGAGACGATTAGCTTTGAACTAATTTATATAAATGTTCATCAGACCGAAGAGCATTAGGTGTGATTGTCTGTATGGACAAGTGCTAGGATCAAACTCTTTGCTATAAATAGGGGAACAACCAAAATATCCAGAAGAACGTCATTGGAGGTGGCGGCAAGACCACACGCATGAAAGTGGTAACGCTTGGGAAAGGAAGAAAGAAAAACATTTATGACCGTTAGCTCCGGTAAAGGCATGAACTCGAAGCAAAAAAATAAAATTCGATATTAAGAAAAAAGCGAGAAAACAGAATTGAGTAGATAGAATTATGAAGGGAATTAATATAAAGGGAATAAGATCAAATGGTGAGAAAAAGAAATTAATTTGAAAATTAGAAAATCCTTTGCGTACAAATACTTTTCTAAGCAGCAGATAAAGATACTACACATAAGTCATTGATCTAAACTAGGCATTTGAAATAAGAGACAAAGAAAGCTGTTGATTTAGTGAAGAAAAAAAATGACAATTTATGGAGATGCTAAAAATTTCAATCTATCTCAAACTAGTCTAATGAGGAAAGTGGAAAAAAATTTTAGAATCGGGAATTAATACATTTTTATATTCTCAAGATAGTGATGTGAAACAGGTTTTTATTAATGAAGAGAAACTCTTAGTCAAATACATCCAAAGAACTGGTCACTAGCTTGTCCGAGATACAGCTTTTAACGGAACAACCATTACTTTATTTTTTTTAAATTACGGGAAAAGCCTCGAGATAAATCCAAGAATATATCCGTTTAACATTAAAAACTGTAATCAAATGGGGTATATCAAGCATCCATGGGCTAGACAAAATACTGGTTCTAAATAGGCTTGTAGATGATTATTTAAAAAATGCACAAATGTCACAATGATCCATAATGTACACCAAGAAGGTGGGTTTATACGCTCTATGTATCTCTTTCCCACCGTAAATTTTAAAGAAAACATGTAGAGAGAGCACCAAACCGGAACCATAGGGGTTATTAACCCATACGTCAAATGAGATGGGTAAGTGAGTCTTTTTTCCAACATATTATAAAATATAATGGGTCTAGAAAGGAAAAAGGGACTATACTTCTGCTAGATAATCACTAAAACCATATATCTATTCCCGTATCTATTCCGACGTCAGAGTAAAATGGAATCACACTCGCTACGTTTCCTCCTAACGTGAGCCATGAAATGAAGTCACTTATCTAGAGTGCTTGTGGGTCTTTTAGGAACTAACAGCGATGAATGAATGAATGAGGATACCAGGTAACACCAGTAAAACTGCAAAAATTTATGATATGGCTGAGTTGGTGGATAAGGAGTTTCCTTTAGAATGGGATAAGCCCATGAAATAAAAATATATTACAGGACCACGAAATTCTTGCTTCTGAAGTGACCAAAAAAACTGCTCTGGAGGATCAAGTGATTCATTGTTCTCACCCATCTTCATCTGCACCTCCAGCACCATGGGTGGCGATGTCTCTAGATGCCAGGCTCTTTCCAAAGGCTCCTCTTAGAACGGTTATACTGAACTTGCGGGCCGCCAAGATTTTTTGTGCTGCCCTAAATATTCAAACTCATTATTAGGCATATACTTTTGTAAACATATGACAATCTAAGTTTTTTAAAACTGTAACAAAAGCTAAACAAGATGGTATTGACATATCTAGAGAAAAATTGTACCATAATTTAAAAATATTTAGCAGCCTTATCCAAGGAATTTAAGAACAGATTTCAAGATTCACAAAGTAATAAGATTTCTCTATAACTTGTAGAAATTCCTTGGCACTTAGATACAGAAATTACTGTACAACTTGCTGAATTGGGATACGATTATGCGAAACTACATGACAAATTATGACAAATATGGCAAATTTGTGATCAAATTAATGATGAAATTCCTGACAAATCTATGACAAATTTATCGATTCTAAAAACGATATGAACCTGGAGGTTATTTTGAAAGAAAAGGAAGAGAGAAAGGAGTACTGGAAAAATATCAAGTATTTTGAAGTAGAAGTTGTAGCGATTTCCAAAAATTTTCCGAGTAAAAGACCTCAAGAGAGCCTTGGAAACCTAATAACTTTACCTGGATATTGAGACAATGTATGAATTGAACCATGAGTATACTGTGTTAAAGCTTCCAAATCATATCACCGGTGTTGGCTCAGGGAGACAGCTGCATAATATAGTCGAACCCCGTTATAATGAACTCAAGGAACCACAGGTTTTGTTCGCTATATCTGAACCATTAAAAAAAAGGTAAGAGTTCTCAAAATGTATAACCCATTAATTGCTATGTGTATTCAATAACGATGTATTGAAAAAATGATTAAATCTATGAAATATTATCATTAATGATTCACTGTTTTGATGCAGAAATAATCGGTTATATTCTGCTAACGTGATGCCGATTTCAAAAACATTTTATGAATTTCTTTGTACAATACATCAAAGGACTCCAATATTCTTTCTTCCACTGTTTGTGTAGACAAAAACTTATTATTGACACGCATCGCCGCTGTAGCATGTGAGATGGTGAGGATTTCGTCATTTATGTGCACCTCTTCATCAGCATCAGAATCTTCGATTTCAGAATGATTCATTTTAATTTTCTCCACAGTCTTCATCAGTCGGATTTTCACATGTACTGACTTCATCATCACGTGTATCGAACAATTGCATGTCACAATCTGAGAATGATGAAATTTTGTGCTTTTCTATCCACATCGCTATAGGTAAATCTTCACCATCTTCTTCAACATTCGTTGTGTCTTCAACATTCTTAAGGTATCCGACTACGTTTGAAACGTCGATTTTAATGAAAATGTCGAAATTTTTTTTATTCGTGTTTCTTAAAGACTGTATATTTCTCTTCCCAAATCTGCTTTTATCTTTTCTCTACGATAAATAGAAATGAAATTATAGCGATTTAAAAAATAGTTGCAGCTGTCAGTTTAGACCGGAAGTGAAGAATCCAAAACCGGAAGTAGTTCGAAAATCTTATTTTTTTAAATAGTTTTGGGATATTTTTAGGTTTTAAAGTTTAAATTATTCATAAGTCATTGCTACTGTATGGCCTCACCTATTTTTGCTATTTTACAAGTAACGTTTTCTATAAGAAATTAGCAACAACTTCATTCTCAGCGATCGTGTTTACATTTCGCTACGCACTTGTTCGCAACGTGAGTTCGCTAATTACTTGTATTATAAAGCTATTTTTCTCTGTCAATTTGTTTGAGAAAGTTTATTTTTTCTATTAACATGGGAAATTCAAAGGAATTATTTCCGAAAGAAGCGTACGTTTACAGGAAATCGCTTCACAAAAAACAATCAACAAACAGAAGCTGTGATGATATCTGAAAGCATCAATACTACGAGCACATCAGAACTTCTCGGAAATAAAGTTATTCCCGAAATTTTAAAGACAAATTTTGAAAATTCTTCTACACTGCTGGCCACTGTAAATGCAACACCCTGAAGAAAACATGCAAATAACATGAAATTTACAACATGCATTAGCGGAGGTGAGATATGCAAATGATTAGAATTTCAGCGCAGACGCACATTACGCGCGCCTGTGGCGCCACTTCAAAGCGCTATTTAAGGCCTGGAGATTTCGACGATTTCAAGTTCGGCAATTGTGTTTTTCTTGTGGTTTTTTCATAAAAACGATCAATTATGCCTCGTCGAAAACAGTGATCATCTTTTGATCAAGTATCCGAGTTCGACAGAGGAAGGATAGTGGCCTACCGAGATTGTGGATTATCTTTCAGGGAAATCGGTAGTCGTGTTGGACGAAACGAAACAACTGTAATGCGGATATGTGATTGTTGGATACAGGAGGGTACGACGGACCGGCGTGTTCGATTGCATCCACCTCAGCGCACCACTTCACGTGATGACAGGCAAATTGTGCGCATGGCAGTGACGGATCGCTCAGTCACATCACGAACCATAGCACAGCACATGCAGTCTGTAACGCATCATCCAGTGTCTGTGCGTACCATTCGACGCCGTTTACAGCAGAGTGGTCTGTCCGCAAGACGTCCATTGCTTTGTCTACCCTTGACGCAGAACCACAGACGTCTCCGCCGCCAATGGTGCGATGACAGAATGGAATGAAATTGTCTTTACTGACGAGTCACGCTTCTGTCTGCAACACCACGATGGTCGCATTCGAGTCTGGAGTGAAGAGAGGATGCTGAACATCTGCGTTATGCACCGCCACACTGGTCCTGCACCGGGTATTATGGTATGGGGCGGTATTGGATATCACTCTCGCACACATCTAGTACGCATTGCCGGTACTTTAAACAGCCAGCGCTACATCTCCGAGGTGTTGGAGCCAGTTGTCCTTCCTTACCTTCAGGGCTTGCCCACAGCCATATTTCAACAGGATAATGCGCGACCACCCGTGGCACGCATTGTCCAACGGTTCTTCGTCAATCGCCAGATTGAATTGCTTCCCTGGCCGCCTCGCTCTCCGGATCTTTCGCCGATAGAAAACATGTGATCCATGGTTGTTCTACGATTGACCCAGATTCCATCCCCAGCTGCCACAGCAGATTAACTTTAGCAACGTGTGGAAGCTGCTTGGTCTGCTGTACCCCAAGAACTCATCCAAAGTCTCTTTGAATCAATGCCGAGGCGTGTGGCAGCGGTGATCTCTAACAATGGCGGCTACTCTGGCTACTGATTTCGGCAGGAACCACACTTCACAGACGTCTATAAATTTAATCATTTGATACTTTGTCAACATGTTATCTACAAAATAAATTTTGTTGTGATATCTCTTGTCTTTCTTGGTGTTGCAATTTTGGTGGCCAGCAGTGTATACGGTAATCGTATTTTTGATCTTGAGACATTAATAACTGTTTTTTCATTTCTTTGCTGCCCCATGTATTTGAATAATGATTTAGTTTTGACTGAAGATTCCACTTTTGGTCTGTGTTCCAACTTCCAGCTAAAATGTAATAAATGTACATTTATAAAAGGTTTCTCCTCAACTAAGAAGGTGCAAAATAAAAATGTCATCAATATTCAGTTGGTATGTGGTTTGCGGCTTATTGGTAGAGGATTTTGTTCAGGGAATAAACTCTGCACTATTTTAAACCTACCCTATCTTTCAAAGGGAACTTTTCGACGAACAGAAGAAAATATGTTGAATGTTGTATCAAAAGTTGTAGAAGAAAGTATGATAGAAGCTGCAGAAGAAATTAGAAAAAATTCTAAAGATGTTGTAAACTGCGGGGTGTCAGTCGATGGCACCTGGCAACGGCGTGGGTTTTCATCTTTGAATGGCTGTGTGACTGCTGTCTCCATCAACACAGGGAAGATTTTGGATCTTGAAATGTTATCTCAGCATTGTAGAATTTGCCAGAAATCCAAATCGAGTGGTACAAAGCGCCCGCATGTCTGTAGCAATCACAAGGGGTCAGCCGCAAGTATGGTGACTGTGGGAGTCTATAGAATCTTTGAAAGATCAAAAGCATTACGAATGCTTCAATATACCGACTATTATGGTGACGGGGATTCTAAGGCTTATATAAATGTTAAAGACATATATGGACCAGATTCCGTCACTAAATTAGAGTGCATTGGCCATGTGCAGAAGAGAGTGGGAAGTCGGCTGAGGAAGATAAAGAAGACCCAGAAAGGTCTCGGAGGAAAAGGTAAACTTACGGATGCTTTCATTGATAAATTGCAGAACTACACGGAATAGCTATCAGAAGTCACAACGGTGGAAATGTAAAGGATTTACAAAGCGCTGTAATTGCCACATTCTTTCACGCCTGTTCAAGTAAGAAGCAGCCGATGCACGGTCAGTGTCCTATAGGACCAGATAGCTGGTGCAAGTACCAAAAGAACAGAGTGTTAGGGAAGAATTATGATGATAAGTCTGCTGGTCTTACTAAAAAAATTATGGATGTCGTAAAACCAGTGTATATGGAACTCTGTGATCAGCATCTGCTCAAGAAATGTTTGCATGGCATGGCACAGAACAATAATGAAAATTCAATAATGTTCTGTGGCAAATTATACCCAAATCTACATTTGTGGAGATAAAAACATTGAGATTAGGGCCATACCTTGCTGTTTTACAGTTTAATAAAGGATTGACGAGCATAATAGCTGTATTGGAAGCAATGGGCTTAACTTCTGGACAGTATATGGTTGAGGGATTGCGTCATATTGATAAAGAGCGAATCCACAATTCTCAGAGACATTCCTTACCAGAAGTAAAAATGATCCGTAAGAAATTACGGGCTAAAAGAAAAAAAAATATGTGAAGGATGAGGATGTGGAAGGATTAAATTACGAAGCTGGAGGATTTTAAGCTGTTTTTTTGTTTAAAT
This sequence comes from Dolomedes plantarius, assembly GCA_907164885.2. Lineage (NCBI taxonomy): Eukaryota > Metazoa > Arthropoda > Arachnida > Araneae > Dolomedidae > Dolomedes > Dolomedes plantarius. Next base: position 158,265,662 of record OU015492.1, read on the forward strand.
ATATACTTTTAAGTACATGTCAAAACTTTAGATGTGTTTTCTAAAAAACTTGTTTTTCATCAAAAAGACTACACGACTATTGTGATATATCAAAATATAAGCAGAATATATCTATGAAATTTTTCAGGTATGTTGTTCATAATACTAAGAATGTAATGACCTACAGATTAGGCTCTAGGTATATTATTTGTTGATTTATAACTGTATTTATAAAAAATTTCGTGAGAAATTACTGAAATTTTATATGCAACTGTATACGAACACCTGTATTTTTTTAAAATTTCAAAATATTGATTAGTTTTGTAGGTGATTAACTCTTGAGTGCCTTACGCCCGTATGATAAAAAGAAAGTAATGTGTTATGCATGATTTTTTTTTTGTAGAGCAAGAGCCGTTTATTCTAAATTTTGCAAAATTTTCCCCCAAATTCTTCAATTTTGTAAAAAGTTACATAGTTAAGGTGTATTTTTTCCCCTTTTTCCTATTTTTATGCTATATTCCACTGAAAAATAACAAATAAATTTTAACGGGTCAAGTTTTTGAAAAAAAGTGCTCCGAACGTACGCGGATACCTTAAAAAGTTAAAAAAAAATTCAGTAGTCGACTGAAAAAAAAAGTTTCGTTATTCTTAAGATTTCGGAGGTTCGCTATAAAAGGATAAATTAACATTAAATACAATAGGAAAACGGCCGGAACCAAAATTTTCGTTCGTTATATCCGAGAGTTCATTATATACTGGGTTCGCTATATCGGGGTTCGACTGTATGTTTTTTTTCTGGAATTGATTTAAAAGTTTACAATGGGGAATAATATTGATATTTTATTATTATTTGTAATTGCGGTTTTTAAAGTTTAATTGATCTAATAACGTGATATTTCCTAGACTCATAATTCAAGGTTGGGTAAGGATGAAATTTATGCTTTTAAACTGAACAATGAAAATAAAAACCAGTAGGACCACGGTACGACATATGATGGACCTAGATACTTTGTTATGTTGTACCATGATCATAGAAGCACTTAAATTCTAAATTGTCCCAAAACATGACTCTAAGTCACAAGAAAAATAAATAACAGGTTAACCCTTAAATTATGAAGTATAAAAAATAACACTAATTTATCTTTTATGTACTAAGGTAATGAAAAAAAAATTAAAACATTAAATTAGGTCCAACATACAGAAGGTTTCTCTGTATCAATGTAAGATCACTTAAGACAAAAAACTATGTTGAAAATAAAATCAAGTTCATACAGTCTAAGAACACACAAACAACAACAAAAAAAGATCTCAAGAGACTTTTATTTGATACTTTGTTTGAATTATATTTATTTGACTTCGATATTAAGCAAATATACCATAAATACCGAGTGGTCATAACGAAACTTTGCCGATCTATGGAACTCTAGAGGCTATTCCATTCAACCGATCGAGATGAGATTTCAGATATAGTTATTCAGAGGTATGAGCTCGGGATTCTGTGAATGGCAAAGTGGCGCTCACGGTTACGGTTATAGGTTCAGAAACTCAAAATTTTCAAATGGCAACACCCACTTTTTTTCCCTCGCAAAATGCTCAGCGCATGCGAAAAACCTAAAAATCGTTGGAACGGTATGTGTATCACAAAAAACGGATGCGTTATGCACGCACAAAAAACAGCTCTGCGAGCGGCCAAAGACACGATCATGGCGCACGCAGGAAATTTGCATATGACAGAGGCTAGAAACTAATCACAGAACGCCGTTCGCCAGATATACGTAGAAAACCGATAAAAAGCTCTCTGATCGTGTTTTTGTTAGCGATTCGCAGAGTTGTTTTTTGTGCGTACATAACGCGTCCGTTTTTAGTGACACACGTATCGTTCCAACGCTTTTTATGGTTTTCGCATGCGCTGAGCATTTTGCGACGGGAAAAAGTGGGCGTTGCTATTTGAAAATTTCGAGTTTCTATACCTTTAACCGTAACCGTGAGTGTCACTATGTTGCCATTCTCAGAATCTTGAGCTCATACATCTGAATAACTATATCTGAAATCTTATCTCGATCGGTTGAACGGAACGGCCACTAGACGTCCGTATATTGTTTTTGTTAGCCATTCGCAGAACTGCTTTTTTGTGCGTGCAGAACGCGTCCGTTTTTTGTGATGCACGTACCGTTCCAACGCTCTCTAGGGTTTTCGCATGCTCTGAGCATTTTGCGAGGAAAAAAGTGGGTGTTGTCATTTGAAAATTTCGAGCATCTGTATCTATAACCGTAACCGCGAGCGCCACTTTGCCATTCACAGAATCCCGAGTTCATAACTCTGAATAACTGTATCTGAAATCTCATCTCGATCGGTTGAACGGAACAGCCTCTAGAGTTCCATATATCTGCAAAGTTTCTTTGGGACCACCCTATATTAAGTTCTTAAAATTTCCTTTTTCATATCCTGGTTTCAAAAGTGACATTCTTGTATTTAATGAAACCTGTCGATGAATAATTACGTGCTTATTTGAAATGTTAATTCCATAATAAACCAGAGCAACTTGATTAGAGTCGCATTTTACAAAAAAAAACAGAAAGAAAATAAATAATATTCGCATGCATACAGTAAAAATAAGCATGAATATCATCTACAGTTCATAGGGATTGACTTATTAAAAGCTTCTATTAGATGAGATACGACACTTTAATGTTATCTTAATTTTGAACAAACAAGAACCTCGATAGAGGATATAAAATTATTTCCTTTCGTCTTCTGACAGACCAATCTAACAATTAAAAAAACTCCCTCTACATCATTTTTGCGGAGTTGGAATAGATAAGGTGAAATATCTATCATATCTAACGTAAAATTAAATCTGACACTGAAAGAATAGGCGAAACTTATTTACAAGCACACAGACACACACATACACACACACACATATATATATATACATACACACACACACAACGTGAAGAAAAACAACAAATAGCATTCGTGGCCATGCGCTAAAGCAGCCATTAACCACAAAGAACGAATACATCATTTATCTAAAGTTTGCAAATACAATAGCCATATACATGAAGCAGCCTAGCAGCTGACATAAAAAGAACAAAAACACAGGTGTATTAGCACCCAAAGATAGAAATATAGGTGATTCAACACCCAAAAGACAAAATGTCAAACAATTAGACTGAAAAAAATCAAAAAGACAAAATGTAAGCAATTAGACTGAAAAAGTCAAAAAGATATCAAGAAAATCATCTGTCTTTGCTTGGCTCATCAGCCGTGGGTAAAGCAAAGAAACAAAATCAAACACAAGTGGTTTCGCCATGGTGTCATATTAAAAAAAAAGAAAAAAACCCGTTTATAATTAATATGGCTGAATCAGATGACAAAAAACTAAAACATTCGTTATGAAGCGACGGTCGTAGGTAGGTGCTACAAAATAACCGCTTATAAAAGCAACATATACAAAACGTTATAAAATAAATATGAGCACCACCCCACGGGACCACTTGTAGACCTGCAAATAAACGAAAAAAGAGAAGTCATACCAGAATAAACTGAGTTAAACTAGAAATCTTCGTATCCAGGCTTCAGAGCTCGTACAAAAGACCAGACGACTTAGAAACGATGAACATATCCGTCTATACCTTAAATACGTAAGCCAGTACACGTGCGGTCATTCCACCACATACATCAGCAGCCATCCTTTCCCGGGCGTCCAATGGCTTTAACCCGGGCCATTCAGATTCTTTACGTGTGCGGTGGAATTATCCAAATTAGTAGCTTACATTAAAAAACACAAACGACGGCTCTTTCAACGAGGACTTCCTGGATATTGCTTTTGAAATAAAAAACAGTTTTTTATACATGTCAGTATACGATAAAAGAATAACGTTCCCTTTTAAAGTAAAATCCTTAACACACTGGTCATCAAACATTGTGAAATTTTTTTTATCAATATTATCTTACGCCAGTCAGGTTTTATCATTATCTCCACGGAAAAAAAAAATTCACAATTCACACAGACCATGCTGCCTAAGTTTGGCTTAAGAATGTTAAGAACCTTATTGGAAAACTTTTCCGTTGGTCATTAAAATTAAGTATGTTCGATTACGAGATTAAATGTCAAAAGGGAGCTGCAAATATTGAAGCTGATATGCTTTCCAGAAATCCTGTTTCAGAATCTATTTATCATGTCACCCATTTACTTGAATTGCAAAAAATTGTGTACTTTCAGAATAAAGACAATGTTCAGGGACCTAATTATAAAAAATTAAATGATGTAATCATTGTTAGGAAAAAGGGATTTTTAAAAATTATAGTACCATTTTCATTACGATTAGAAATTTTAAGAAAAGCACATGAGGAATTTGGACACCCTGGAGTAAATAAAACAATGCAATTGTTTACACCCTAATATTATTGGCCAAAAATCACCGAGGATATTAGTAATTATGTTAAACATTGCCACACTTGCCAGATAAGTAAAAAGAAAAGGCAGAAAAGGTTTGGATTGCTGCAAGAAGTTCCTCCTACAAACCAATCTTTTGAGTGCTTAGGTTTGGACACAGTAAGCGGATTTAATTACTATAATTCCACAAAAAAGTACTTACATTTAGTAATTGACCATGTAACGCGTTATATTTGGGCTTTTCCATCAAAAAGTGTAACCACAGAAACTTATACTAATTGCTTAAAACAGATATTCCAAATTCAAACTCCACAGAAATTGTTAACTGATAGAATCCCAGATTTTACTTGCTCAAAATTTAGAAGGTTTTTAGTGCATAATAATGTAAAACAATTGCTTAAGACTTCTCATCATCCACAAACGAATTGCAAGGTCGAAAGAGTAAATCAAACGATAATTGCTAGATTAAGGTGCAAAGTACATAACTCATGCAGTAAAACTCCTTGGACTACTTTGTTAAATGAAGTAATTAATGAATATGATCACACACCTCATATCTCGTTCGGTTACCCAAATTCGGTTACCCAAATGACCCCAGCTTACCTACTTTTTGGAATTTTACCTTATGAACCCCATGTTAAAAAACAAGTTTTTTATCCTCAGGTAGATGAAGCAAGGAAAATAGCTAAAGAAATGACAATTAATTATCAAAATAGGAATAAAGTAAAATATGATGCACGTTTTGTAGAATCTAAATTTAATGTTAGAGATTTAGTACTATATGAAGAATTCCAATACCCTAATACAAGAAAACTAAGTTCACCCTATTCTCATACTATCTTAAGCCTTAGACTATTTTGGACCTCACACTATCTTAAAACAAATGTCAAAAGTTAACTATGAAATTGATAGGCCAGATTTTCACACCAAACAAAATTCTGAAATTGTCCATGGTTGCAAATTAAGATATTGTAATGCACCAGATAAATTAAAATTATACCACGAATAATGACAAATCATAGATCCAGTTTTCTCATTGTTTTTCTTCGATGCTTAACATCATTATCTTCTTTTAATTGATATAAATACTTATGTGTTGTCCTAATAAATATAAAATAAATTGAAAAAGAAACAAAAAAAACTATCTTACTTAAACTTTCTTTTTAAAATACTGTTATATGTGAATTTTTTTTGGATCTGAAATTAAACCCCGAAAAACGTAAATTCCCTCTTTCTTGAAAAGTTCTGTCCTATTACCCCCTTCTATCAACGATATTTGGAAGTCATCCGAGTTGCCTGCGAAAACCTTAAACACACGACACTTTTTCAGTCACCAAAGGTGCTGATCAATAACTAATAAAACTTACAAAACGAAAACAGACTATGGGAAGCCACTCCTTTGTCACCCCCCCCCCCCCAAATTCGAAATTAAACTTCCACAGGTATGACATTTGCACATTTTCCTATTTCTCCATCTTTGTACTATGCAAGATGTTGTTTTTGGCTGTCATATCCTGTTGGGTGATTAACGGTTGGTCCACTGTACGGCCATCTTTCCTCCTTATTAGTCGCTGTACAATAGGGAGAACGAAACCCACTTTTTACACAAACATAAACACAACCCTCACTCCTTAGAGGTAGAATTAAGCAATAATTTAAAACTAAGAGTTTGGGTGACACACATGGAAACAGGTACCTAAAACAAAAAACATGGAGCTCCATCCACAACGAATAAAAATAAGTGTACACAGATGACTATAGAATGAAGTTGAAAATTAAGTGAAAATATTTTGAAAATAAGTAAATATTGTTGGAATAAAAATGCGTATAATGAATATCGAAATGAGAGTAATAAGAAATATGAAGATATGAAACTAAATATAATGAATAAGAAATTGATATATTGAAAACTTTTTAACGTGATTGAGTTGTAAAAAATGTTCTGTAATTTTCATATGCCATGTACATAAAATTAAAGAGTGATTTTTATTAGAAATGTTATTTTAATTATGCGGTTACATACAAAGAACTGTTTTTTCATATACAAGTCAATATAGTGTGAAATTATTTTGTGTGTAATCTGTATGACACAGCACCAAAGAGCCTGTGATACAAATGTTATTTTCCTCAATGTGCTGAATCTATCAAGGACTATGACTGGATAGATATAATAATGGACAAAAAATAAATAAAAAATAATTTTTTTTTGGACTCACTCCATGGAAGTGAATTTAAACGAGGAATTTAGAAGTGTTTAAAAATTTCTATTGTTATCAAGTTCTACTTTTATAACTTTTTTTTTTGTTTTTTGATATTCTTGTTGTTGCAATTTATTATTTGTATTGAGTGACTCGGGGTTGTAACAGAAATTATTTCCAATGTAAATTTCAAGTAAATTCCTTTTGTAATTTTAAAAAAAAATTCTCCTAAAGTAAATTTAATTGGCTTTCTTCTGAGATTTTGTTGTCTGTGGACGGCCGCCCTATTCAACATTATTCCAAATTGATGATTATGTAGAATTTTAAAATTTAAGTTTATTTGTATTTCTAAAAGCGATTTTTTTTATGTTTTCAGCAAATTTGCTAATGATGTACTGTCATCTCGTCACGTGATCTTAATTTTTTTTAATTTAACTATTACTGATAATTAATTAACATAAGCTTTTCCAAATTTTTGTAGCGACCACCTTTTCTCGCTCATCTGGGTGAGTCTGTCGTCCAATGCAGGCATTGTTGGTCAGCCTCTTCTCGGACGGGGGGGGGGGGGATATTCTATAACATTAAAAATCCCATAACACTTTTACATTCTAATTTATTCTAAATTTCTTTGGGCATTCGAGCTAATTTCGTTTTCGATTCTAAGTTCTAAATTCCCTTGGGTGAAAAAACCTTATCATGTCTTCCTTTTTCCAAAAAATGGTAGCGTGGGTACCTCAATTAAACAATACTGAGCATTATCTCGTCACTTTTGAACATTAACCAATTAGACACCACTACAAAGATTACATGACGAAATCCTCTATAAAAGACCTCGCACATGTAGATGTAGTACACTTATTGATATGCTGTTGCCTAAGTAAGACGCTGTTATAGAGTGGAATATGGAATAAATTGGTATTTTCAGGAGAACGACGACTTCTTATTTTGGATACTCGACTACTACTTTCTTTACTGTTGTGACATGTCGACTCCGGTCTCCGTTAACATGGGACTGTGTTGGCATGTTATATATATATATATATATATATATATATATATATATATGCATGTATATGCATGTTATCATGAAATATTTCGAAGAATGTGTTTTATAAATTTTTGATACCCTTTTGAAGCAATCTAGTGTATTCACACTTATTTTCTTTTACAAGTATTTCTTAGAGCATTTGATGAATCACTCTTGAAAGATACGATGGTGTATGAAATGATCGATGAGATTCACCCGAGACAAATTCATTTTTTTTCTTCCGAATTTGAGTTTCTGTCACTCTATCCTACATTTTTGTATAGGTTTTAACAAGAATAAAATTTGAGGAAAATGTTGTATTAATCAGCTGTCTACGGAATAAAAAACGCTTGTGTTTTCACTGGAATATCTAGAGACATCGATTTCAGAAGTTTATAAGTGCATATGTAATACACATGTCATCGCTTGATGTGTGAGGAAAATTTAAATCTTATTTGAAACACAGTCCCCATAGAAATTAAACTTATTGCGTACATTTCTAGCTATAAAGTCCGAAATTGCAATCGGTCTGCATGCTTTCTGTGTTTGTGTTAGAGTGGCGTAATGTGTACTGTACGTACAACGTCAGTCAGTAGAAAACTCTACGCTGTCAACTCTAAAAGAAAAATAGAAATCGGAGATCTTATCAGACCCATGACACAAATTCTGTCAAATCTTTAGTTGAACGATCATTATTCTAGGACAGGGCAGTAAAATCTAACTCTAAAATTAGTATAGTATTTGGAATAACTTATAAAAATAGTTTTAATGAAAACGCTAGAAAGGAATTTTAATATGTTTACTGTACATGAAATGTTGATTAAAATATACGTAGTTGATTTATTTATCGCTGATTAAATTTTGATTTTTCTTTATATTATAATTATGCAGTATTTTGGTGTGGAACATCAGGGTCAATATTCTTAAATTTAAAATCTCTTCCTTTGGAATTGGATTTTGGTAGCGCCATTGTATAATTTGACTATTTATAAAATTTTAGTCAATTGTCGAACGATTATTTTACTTTACTTTAAAATAACCAATCCTTATTTTTAACCTTTTGAAAAGGTGATTAAAAAACCAAATTTTTCAAATACTGTCTGAATTATAAATTTATGTCAGAATAAACTGAAATGAATTTCTTTAATAGCTTTCAATAATATACTAAATTCATTAAATATTCCTTTTCAAAAGGACACACAAGTCTGATGCAATATTTTATTCAAGTCTGATGCAATAATATGCAGCTACATAAAAATGGGTTAATCTTAATGTGCGTCCTGAAAGTAATTAAAATTTTTCCCCATCTTCTTCGTTTTCTACATCTTTTGTTAAACTCATATAAATTATGAATACCAGAATGGAGCTAATGGGATATTTTTCGGCATTTATAAAATGACTTTGAAGTTCGGAAAAACTTTGACATCTAGAGCATAAATTATCTTATTTTCTTTAATTACCATAACACAGATTTAATATTTTTGTAGATATCAAATACATACAGTCCTTATATTAGAACCAAATTTACGGCATTTACATTCTAATCTGCTAGAAATCTGAAATTTAGCTCATGTAAGTAAATGACGAGACAGAAATATAATTTTTTTTAGTATCATTGGATGGAAAGCAGTATGTAAAAAATATTTCAAACAGAGTGTAGAGCCATGCAAATAATTTATTCGCTTTAAAACCTAAATAAATATTCTTTAAACTGGTCTATTCGTAAATTTGAAAATGCTTTGTAGAATAGTAAGTATAAGCACTCGAAATAAACATTTGTATTGTTATCTTTGCCTTTATATTGATATTTAAGGAACGTGTTCATTCTAAACATCAAGATAGTTATTACATAAAGCAGGTTTTTGAAAAGTTTCAAACTGATGCGGCAATGCCAAATATGGTGCTACGAAAATGATTTTTAATAAACGGGCGATTTTAAAAGTGCTTTCCTCTAGTAATCACACATTTCTGCTAAGTTTGGTACAGTTGTGTAATCCATTTCTAGAATCATTATTCGGTAACTTTTATCATAGCACACTTCGAAACCATTTGCTTGTTCCAATTGAATTTTAGAGGAATAATGCGTTGGTATCGTCCGTGCTTTCAGATCAGTCAAATCTTTCTTGCAACTGAGCAAAACGCTCGATGCCAAACTTTCCCCATAGTATTGCTTGCACACAAGGTATCGAGATGTTGGCCTTCCAAGGAAAGGAGAGATAAGTTTGGGGGTTATGGGAGCCCTTAGTAACAGAGTCACGTGACCTTAAAATTGAAAATATTATCTTTAATTTGGGATCTAAACGACAACTTCAAAATTTAAGGTTTAAAATTTTTATGAAAAACTACGAATCTAAAACAGAGAAATAAAAAATTACCTTATGTCTCCCCCCCCCCAAACTACCTACTAACTATTCAAAGTCAATCACAGAATAGCACTTGAAGTCATTTGTTGAAACTCCAAAATCACATCATTTTCCTGAAAATGTGCCGCTAACAACAGCTGCCGTCTAACTTTTTCAAGCGATTTTCAGTCTCCATTGAATTGCTTAAACGAATTCAACGTATTTCACAAAGAATGCTAAACTTTTTGTAGTCAGGCGTATCAGAGGCAGGTAAGCTTAAAAGTTAACTAAAATTAATGATTGCTGGTCGTTCAGATAGTGACATGTTTCCAGTTCGGCAAAAGAATAAGCGCAAGATTAATGCATGCATGTCATAACATTGTGATGAAAAATCCCCGTTTTTAAATATTAGTAGAGGAGAGAAGTTAGTTCACATGGTATAATTTAATGATAACAGTTTCGTCTCGTTTGATCATTTTTTAAATCAAAGTCTATAAAGATTTTTATATCTGCACTTCAATACGTGCATTCAAGTTACAACATTTTGGCCCAACATTTTGATTTCTTAAATTAAAATGATGTCACATTGATAGAAATGTTTTCACAAAATCTGTTTGAAATAGATATCGAAATGCATTTCTAGAATTCAATATTGTTCTGTCTGGGAAAAAGAAGTGAAATCTGATAGAACCCTATGCACTTTCTATCTTCCAGTGGGCGTAGGTGAACTAACTGTGCATATCATATATTGAAACAAAGTTTGGGAAAGGAACGTTTATTTTGTTTAAGAATGGAGAATGGCAGTATCATATTTATCCACAATCTTTAAAAAAGAACATATCTGCAGCTATGTAAAACGATATTTAAGGGGTAATAACTTTAAGGGGTAGAAAGTTTTTAGAGATAAAATAGAAAGCAAGCAAGTCATATACTCGTTGGTACGATTTACCATCTTAACTTTGCTGGTTCTTTAACATGTTTTAAATAAATAGACTGAATTTTTCTTCAAAATGCTTTTATTTTCAACGATCAATTACATTTTTAAATGCGCACACAACGCATCTAGCTATGACGACAACGAACATCGAATTGAACAAACTTTGGCACCAATTATGGTTGCCATAAAAAAACAAAATAACGCCAACGCGCCACAGATGCGGTTAACGCTCGTAATAAATGGATTTTGAATTATGCCTATAAACAGAGTATGGTCGAAACATATTTGCAAATTCAACAGTGAATACTGAAAATTGAGATTGATATAAGCGATGTATTGTCTGGAGCTGTAAAAATATTAGAAGTATGCTTTAAAAAACACAAAGTAAAATAATGAGTATCCATTTAAACTACGTAGTATGATAAACATTTTTGAGGGAAAAGGGAAAAAGAATGAATTAATCCACAGATATTTTCCACAAATATATATGTTGCAAAATTCGCCTGATGTTCGAAATGTTAGATAAAGATCTGACTGGAAATTTTGTTCCTTTGATCCACTTCAGAAATACATGCTTTAGAAAGATAAGGGGAGAAATAAATCAGCTCCAAATTTGCTTTTCTCTATATCTATTGGCTTTTTTAGCATAAATCCTTAAAAATATATTCTGAAACTTATTGAAGCTACCATTTTCCTTTCAGAATCTTTTAAATCGCAGATTCGTCTTGACATTACAAGACCTTGACGAAATAAAGGAATACTTCAATGTTTTCATGTTTCGGATATCAAACATAAGGTTTCAGATAATTGGATGAATGAATATTCAATCGTTTTAGATATCGATGCTTCAAAGGAAAATGTTTTCTTTTATATCTTTTCAGTATCAATTTATGTTGCAGGCAGTAAAATTTTACTTAATTTCCCAAAATACAGAAGCTTGCCTTTTGTTCTGTTCGGATAAAATGTAAATTTTGAGGGATTTTAAATTAGACTAGCATATTATTTTATCATACTTGCGTCAAACCTAAAAGTTTTATTTGGAACTACAGATTTTTCACAAATATTACTGATGAGGTGATTCCCATTTCAGTTAGCATTACAGTGTTTAATATAGCAATGCTAACTATATAAAACACAGTAATGCTAAACTATAATAATATATATTATAGTTTATCTTAAAATTCTAGCGACTACACGGAAAGGTTGTCCTATCTAGGCAGCCAATAACTATAACGGGACTCAGGTTTTATCAAATGAATCTTTAGTATCAACGTAGAATCTTCATTAGTATCTAGAATAATCAACGGAACAAGAAATTTTATACAGGTAGTATACTAAACCCGGCGGAAGTCGCGCACCCAACACTGACATTCGAGATTGCGCGAGGTGACTGAGTCACCCCAATCAGTTTTATTAAAATATGTGCTATAAATTTTTAAAAAAAATTTGATTATACACAGTAATTGCAATATATCATTAATAAACTATGCTTCTTTACTTAAGGAAACTTTTTTTCTATTTAAAGTAAAATTCTATTCAAAAGAATTACATACCTTTTATCAGGGATCGGGAATTTACATACACTTCTGGCAAACATAGGAAGAATGAATTTTACATGTAAAATTATCACAATTTTTGCAAGAAACTGTAGTTTTATTGTCCTTGGACCTTGGACTTATAGCACATCGGCCTTTATCGGGTTTTGGTTTTTTTTAATGAGCGTTCCTCTGACCCACTAGAAGTGGCTTCATTGATGTTTTCACGAAGCACTTTAGGAAGCATTGGCATATTTTTTCTCATCTCTATGTGTGGCTGTATAAGAGATAATGCCAACATTTTTAGGAATTTTCTCCTATTTCTATATTGTAAGGGAGGGGTCTTTGTTGACATTAAGGCAACTCGGGTATTTATTTCAGCAACGTTCAACACGCAATAAAAAACGACCATCGGCCATCTGTTGGTTTTCCGAGCTGTCGAATATAATGATGACATTTCATCAACTTTGTCTACACCCCCCCCCCTTTGTTGCATTATAAAATTTAATTATTTCTGGTTTCTTCTCATCATCACTTTCATCAATGGCGTCATCGCGATGCATAATAGATAACAAAACTACACATTTTGATATCTTAGGCACATATGATACTAGTGTCGTGTTCTTTTGAAATCCAAATATAGAAGAATAAACTTTCCTTGTTTTTGTTTCGACGAACTCGATGGGAATTTCAGCCATGTTTCTCTTCAGGGCTCCAACAATTGTTAGCTTCTTTGATAAAAGTTCTTTCGCTAGAGGATAACTCGTATACCAATTATCCATTGTTATGTTTCTGCCTGATCCGAACAAAGGTGTGCACAGGCGTTAAAGTAATTTCAAATGGGGAATTTTCATTTCTAAAGGAACCTTCCGGCTGTTGTCCTGCGTATATCTCCATACTATAGCTGTAAAAAGTCCTAGAATCTAGTAAGGCAAAGATTTTGATTCCATACTTCACTGGTTTGTTGGGTATATATTGACGAAAAGAACACCGCCCTCGAAACTTCTCTAATTTTTCGTCGATAGTAACATTCACCAATACTATATGTCTTTTGACAATTTTCATTGAAATAGGCAAAAAATTCTCTCACAGCCGCCAGTTTGTCCACTTTTTTCCGAGCTTCACGATCGGTCACATTGTCTAACCGCAGGCATCTGAGAAGAAAAATAAATCTTCTGTATGACATTGTGTTCCTTAAAATTTCAATGCCTGATCCATCAGTAGACCACAAATCTTGCGCATTTGTATGCGATGATTTATGCAACCCGCACAGATATAAAAGTCCAAAAAGGGCTCTGATTTCCACCTCATTTGTCCTCTTGGCATCCCTATCTCTGGTGTAATTTACCGATATTTTTTTTAATATAAATATTTGTCCACTCTACTATGGATCGTATGATTTTAGCACTAACAAACAATTCCCAACTTTCTAGAGGATCTGTTATATTGCGTGTAATTTCTTTTACTCCTGGTAAATGAGTTATTATATTTTGAGAACACGTTTTCACTTTTTGATTTGGTTTTTCTTTCTGCCAAACTGTCTTATTTTTGCTGACAAAAATGCTTTCTTCTAAATCAGTATTTTTGTCGTCTTCATCATTCTCTTCAAATTCAATTTCTCTGTCATGAGAACTGTATATTTCTTCATCAGGTTCATTTTCGCTACCTTGATCAATTTCTTCTTCAGAAGACTCAACTTCATCCAACAGTGTTCTCAAACGTTCCATCTCTTTTTCATACTTCGTAAATTTACGTTTGTACGCCATTATCTATCAAATAACTGAGCAGAAAACAACTAAAACACTCCAGAGCACGAAGCTAAACTGCTTATAATGAAAAATTTCGATGCAATAACGGTCGCACGGCGAGACTGAGTCCCCCCGTTATCACATGGATTCCAAGAAACGATTGCTTCTCGCAGAGAAAGGAATTGCACGTGCAAAATAACAATACCCATTCCAAGGGGAGGGTCAGACAGGAGGATACTAAAAGGGTGATTGATTAACAATAGAAATTTCCCGTCAGGTTTGTTGATTTTCTACGCGTGGGGTGACTCTGTGCCCCGTGCAACCTCTCCGGGGTAAATTGGCATAGTGGACACCGATCGCATTGGTAGAGTGGCCAGCGATCCGGAAGACTTCTTGCTCTAAACTGCGACAGATATATTCAGACAGCGCTCTCATGCTGTTTCAGTGGTTATCTGAGGATTTCCACATTTAACTGGGATCTCAAGATTCATCAACTTGCCTTAAATGTCAGTGTGACTGGCCAGGCCTCCCCGTCACACATTCTCAGATGCATGGGGTTGTCCCGTGACGACCTGTTCTCTGAATCTCTCTTGGTGTATGATTTTGTACGGGTGGACGGACCAGTGGTTTGGGTCTAGCTAGAACTAGATGTGGATATTAGAAACAACAACAATTATTTTCATTTAAATTGATGACTATTATCTATACTTATATATAAAGAGAGAGATCGATTTTGTACGTGGAGGGTAATCTTCAGAACCACTGTACCTATTTGAAAAATTCTTTCACTGTTTGAATGGTACAGTAATCCAGATGGACATAGGCTATATATTATGTATATCTGATCAGTAGATATAAAGTCAGGGGCTTAATCCTAACAATCTCCATTGTTTCCGCTACTGTCTTCTACCGCTTTTTGTTCCGAAGATTTCAACGATCCTTATCGTGGTGCTATCGCGGTGGGTTTCTGTTCTGACGCTAGCGGTTCGAACCTTGCCGTTCTCCGGCACGCCTTTTTCTTTTAAAAAATTTATTTTAATTATTAACTAACATAAAATTAATTTCAGGTATTATTTTGGTTATTATTAAGGTAAAAAAAGATTTACAATTTATTGGCTATCAACTGGAAATTTATTGGTATAATATTTTGTTCAACCCGAACAAAGTCGGGACGGGCCGCTAGTTTTATATAAAAGAAAACTGTAAAATGTGGTTCTTGAAGAATTAAACAAATCTTAAAGAGAAAGATTCTGCCGTTTGAAATGATTGCTGTAACGCACGTTATAATACTCCCAAGCCTAAAATGCAGATGTCGCCACCATACGGATACACTTTACGTGCAACTTCCGTTGTGCTGTCATTTTTTAAAGACAGAGTGACCGTGGATTTTGTAGAATAGAGACCTGTCAGTCTGATGCCCAATTTTGGACTATGTTAAGTCAACTTACTATTTTTCTCTAAATGTTTTTCAATTGTTTTGTAATGTGTAATGTAATCTGTCCCTTTTAACTGTGATTTCTAGAGTAATTAAACATGTTCTAAACTTTACCCCGAGATTTTCTTGATAACTTTTGGTTTAACACCAGTAATTACAGTAGCGACAGTTACTCTGCTTCTTTTTTTTCTTAATACGTAGTTCGATATGCTTGTTTAATGTCACCGAAATATATTTCCCTAACACTTTAGACCAAATACACTTATTAAAATTGGGTACAGAAACGTAGACAAATTAAAAGTATTTGAAGTTTTCTCTTATATTTTTCGTGCATGTTATCTAGTCTTTATTTACAAAAGACGCAATTTAAAATTTTTAAAAAAATATTAATGATATTAACTATTATTTAAATAACGAGAAATAATTATTTGCTGCAGTCTGATGCATAAATTACATTGTTGAGATTCAATTTTTTGCCCCATTTCCTTCACTGAAAATATGCAATAGTTTTGAAAAGTCCATCAAAAAATCCACACCCATAAAATATATCCAGGGAAATCGTTTCGATAATTATTTATACATACGGATGACTTCGAAAATACCTTCCAGATCATCAACTCTTCATAATGTAAATTTCGGAAGAGGGAATAAGTCTGAAAATAAAAATGGGGATATTAATATTAGTCTACGTAATTAATGTCTACACAAATCTTCATAAGTTTCTGTCGTAAATATTGCAAGGTATGAATAATACAAAAGTTAAAATACATTTAAAAAATTATAATAGATTATATTTTGGAATATTTATGTAGAACATGGTTTAAATTCTAATTATTAAAATAAATTAAGTCCTACTAAAGTGTTTCTAAATTCATTTTGTTTCATAGTTAAGAAGTTTAAAATAGCGTGACCTACATAAAATGTTCTACAAATTTAATAAAATAAGAATATTTTCGTCTTTATTTACTTTTTAATTTAATGCATTTTAAACCATAAATATTGATAAAAAAATCTTGTAAAAAAATTATAAAGAAAGTTGTGATTGTGTTTTTGCATATTTTCTTTTTTCTTTAGCAAAAATAGGGAAAATATCTAAAGATGTTAAAACATGCACGTATGTATTGCCCGGACAGAAGTAATCGATTTTATAAGACATTTATCGTCGAATTTCCACTGGTGCGTAAGATGAAATTATCAATAAAATACTCTTAAACCGTTCAATATAGATTAAATTTACTTTCTAGGCTTTTAAGCTTTCAATAACAAAACTTTAGCATTCCTTATATGTTACAAAGTGTTAAAATAAAGTTGGTTTAAAGAATCTTTTTCCGAATGTTTTACCATTAGTCGTAATTTTTACACGGAATTTGATTTCTAAAACTATGATTTATTTCCTTAGGTATTCATTCTTTAAAATGTGTTCCCTATAGGAACAAAGTATAACCCTGAAGCTGAATAATGGGAATAACGCAAGAAATTATTGTCTGAATTTCTGTCAGCCAATTGGAACCAACCTTTAGCATTTTGTTCTTAATACGTACAAGGCTACAAGGCGTGAAATTGACATTAGTGTCAATATTCCCAAATCTTTTTTTAAGACGGTCATGTTTGAGAGTATGGTGGAGTCATGGAACCAAGAATACGTCAGCTCAAATAATGGTAGTTTAACCAAGAAATTTTTCCCGTCCATTAGAATGAGACTCTCTTGCCATCACTTCTTTGCTAACTACAAATTGACTCAGTTCCTCACAGGACATGGAAATTTTAAGAGCTATTTGAGTAGATTCAAATTGTGTTCGGCGACCCCTTGTGACTGCAGCGTTGGTGGCGAGGAAAATGCTGAACATGTTCTGTTTTTGTGTTCGAAGTACCGCAGGGAGAGAAATATTTTAAATTGGCTCTTAAGGACTTAAATATTAACTGGCCTCCCAATTTCTTTCTGCTCGTTTCTGGGAAGTGTGCTTTCGGCTTTTTTTGTAAATTTATTGTAAATATTTGTAATTCTTCTTAGTTTCTTTTATTTGTTTTTTTTTGTCTGTTTCTTATGTTTTCTTAGTGTTTTATATTTACCTCTGTAAGTCCCGTGTGATACTTTGTGGTACACGAGAATTTTATGTGTATTTTTTTAATTAAAAAAAAAATTGGAACCAAAAGTTAGAAAAACCACTTAAAAAATCAAAATGCAGAGAGGCGATCGACCAGTCTCTTCATCAGGATGCCTGACTCAGTCGGTCGTCTCAAAGGGAATCTTTCTGCTAGGATGAATTCTGATCGTTAACTTACCAAAATCTCCTTTTCTTCTTACTGAGACTTTGGTAAGTTAACATGGAAGTTTCTGTTTTTGTGTGTATAAAAAAGATTTTTAAAAAATTCTTAGATTTTTAAAATTAAATTTTAAGCTGTTTTTGTAAGATTTTTTTAAAGTTTGCATTTAAAATAATAATTTGAGGGTTATAAAATTTATATCACGAGAAAGATCATAAAAATTCCTTTATTAAATTTACTCTCTAAAATGAAATCTATTTCGAGTCTTTACCTTCATTTTCTGATTTTTGGTGAATTTTTAAAGATTAATTTTCAGAATTTGATTTAGTAAATGCTGATCACGAGATTTCTTTTTTTTTGTGATACTTCATATTAATTTTGCGTCACGTGCATAACAATGAAATAAATTGAAAAAAAATATTAAAATACAGTAAAAGATAAAATTTAACCACTAGACTAATTGAGATGGAATTTTTTTAAGAATTTAATTCAAATTAGTATCTTTTATGGATATTAAATTAAACCTATATATAAAACAGTTCCATGACTGACTGACAGACCTCCCACAGACCAAATCGGGGGATCTAAAGAACTGAAATTTCCATATCTTTGGAAACGTCCGTCTAAAGTGCATCTACAGTATTATCTACTAGATAGTCATCAACTATCTCAGAAGTCAATCCCCACCTGCTGTCAAAAGGTGTGCCATCGAGCGTGATCTACTTTTATTGATTTATTTCATGTCAATTTTCAAAAGATATTTTATTTATTGCAGTTATGAACACCAAAAATCGATTGTTTATTATATTATTTAAAATTACGCAATCTATTCTTCAACGATTTTCTAATCGAGAAGTATCTGGAAAATTAAAAAAAAAACTTTTCCAGGGAAAAAAAAAGCGAGCTGTAATTTCGGTGGATAGTTTCGGGTTTCAAACACTATTACCTTAAATTTACTCAAATTAAAATAACTTAAAAAGAAATGTATTTTTTACTTACGCAATATAAAAAATTCCTTCACTGTCGTGCCTACTGCACCGATTTTCGTTTTATGGCATAGGGACGATGGAGAATACAAATCGAGTCGTCTCTTAACAACACAAGCAAAAGTGTTTATTTACAATGACACATAAAATTAAAGCACAACTAGCCAGAGGTGCATGAGCCCATATGCATCTCGTCAGACCTCTGATCACAGACACTCGACTCTAATTAAAGAAAAATTCACCAGAAGTGGACGAGCCTACAGCATCTTGCCAGACCTCCGATCACACTCTCTGACAATCCTCATCACCCTCTTGGGTTTTTACTATCATGTCAACCAATCACTGATTGGTGAGGGAAGGATCACGTGGTACACCATCTGCGTTTTATGTAGCTTTCATTCTCGGATATTACACTACATTCACATTATGAAAAACGCAGTTTTATCATAGATATTTAGGGCATATGTTCTAAGGTTTATGTATTATTTAAAACCGGGTAATATCCGGGTAACCGGATCCTGAAAATACTTGAGAGTCAAAACCCAGTTCTAAATTTTTATTCCGGTAGTGCAATCCCTAGCCAGAGATAAGTTCTACTTCACAGCTGAAAATCAATATATTAGATATTTTTCTAATTTATGAAATTTAAAAAAATTGGATTGAGGATCAGTCTGCTTTGAAAATGAAATGGTTAGTTTCTAAAATTGATATTTTTACCTAAAATGGGAGCAAACATACGTTTTGGGCGATTGTGAAAAGTGCTCATAGATCAAAATCTTTTCTACTGATCCTATATTTTTTTAAAGTATGAATGATTATCATTAATTCCAAATTTTTCAAAAATAATTTGTTTGTGAAGCATTTCTTGATTCAGAATTTTTCGAAAATAATTTGTTTGTTAAGAATTTCTAGATTCAAATAAAACAATATTTAATTAAATGTAAAATTTAAATGAGCATGGTAAAAAGTATTTGATTTTATTGACACATTTTTAAAATATCGAATTTTGCAATATACCAGGGGATTCAAAAGTTAGTGAATATTTTAAAAATCCATATATCAGTGAATAATTAACGGATGGAAAAGCAGTAAGTACGAACATTCATAACATAACATCAATTTTTAAAACCCGATAAGAAAATTACATAATTAATTAGAAATATCACTCACTCCTTTCAAAAACGTCATATCTCAAAAATCGGCGATTTTTAGTTATGCCTGTTTTCCAAATGCCCTGAAAGAGCAATATATCCCTGCAAGATCATCATATCTCACCGTTCTATATTTAGCCGCTAGAGAGCAGAATTAATATATATTTTAAATACATTTGATTCTACCGTAAGAGGGAGTTACTTTGTAACGAATTTCAAGTTTTTTCCTGTGCCAGCCGATCAGTTTTATAAGCATCCCAAAACGAATAATTTCAAAACATTGGTACATCTTTTTCTTATTCAGTAATGTATTGCGTTAACCCGGATCTTTCATTACCATTGAGAATAAATTAAAGTTAAAATATGTCTCAAAGTTGCCCCACTCGGCGGGGCAACTTTGTGACATTTGTGTTTTCACCTTGAAATCCAAGAGGAAAAATTACTTGACACAAAGTTAGACAGTAAAACGCTTATCAAAAGCTTGACACACAATTATATATAACTATTGCAAATATTGGATAGCTTTATCTATATCTTTGGCATCGAAGAGACCTCTGTACCCATGGCAGACATCAGTTCTTTGAGAAGATGAGGAAATTAGTCTTTCGGCACATTCTGCTCCTTCGGGTAGTTTTTTCCAGATAGTCAATACTTCTTTCTCTCCAGTGGTACTTAAGAGGACGGAAAATTGCGACATCGATGGGCTTGAGGAAGTGGCTCGACTTTGAGGGTTATTTTGTGACAGTGTCAATATGTCACAAAGTAACCCCGTCCCCTTTCGATATTTAGGTTATGTTCTCCAATGTCACGGAAATATCACTGCACAAAAGTTATAGTAATCCAAAATCTAACCAACATATTAACAATAAATAGTAATTACCTGTGGTAGTTCGTTGTATAAGGTGTTAGCCTTCAGCACACAAAGTTTCCGAAGTTTGAGAGAATAGCTTGACAACAGGTTTGAACAATACACTGTCCAGCGAAGACAAATGGCGTGCAGAAGCTTCGGACACTGGCAACTAGGTGTCTCTGTATATCGAACCAGCGATTGGCGCTGTTCTTTGCCTGACCAGTATCACGGGCGCGGCGCAAGATTCGAAATACGAAAAAACTTAGTTGCATTCGTCGCAACTAACGCAACTAACTTTCGTGCAACGAATGCAACTAACTTTCGTAACTTAACCTTTATTGTGTGTCACAAAGTTACCCCTGCAGTCACAAAGTAATCCCATCTTACGGTACTTTTAAACTTTAAAATAACTCTCCTGAGAAATCACGTTTTTTTTTAGATATGACGCTGTTGAAAGGAGTGAGCGATGTCCACGAGATAGCGCTCCATCTCTAACAAAGATTATAAAGATAATAATGCTTCACCAGCAGTGTTTTATCAAGTAAGTTCAAGGTAAATTTTTTGCAGTAACTGTTGATGTCTTTTTAATTTCTTTTATAGAGTTTATAGTTTCCACAAAGTTGGATAAGGATCTGGTTGACATATCAATACGTTGCAGGTACTTGGCCTGCGGACTTACGACCAACACTGTTCCTCACGAGAGGACAGCACAGGACGTCCATTCCTTAGCTGGGAGTTGAACAAGGAAGTAGCTCACTTTGTAGATACTCGCTATGCTAACCGTTGTACGATGTGGGTAGGCAAAAAGTAAAGAATCCTGAAAATAAGAAAATGTCCGTTTTAATTATTTAATTGATTCGCATGTTAGATCTCAAAGTAAGTTCGGAAAAATTTTAATGTTAATGAAAAATTATGAAGAATATAGATTATCAAGTGCAGGACTTAAATTTTAAATATGAAAGAATAGTGAACTTGAGAATTTTCGTAAGTTACGAGTAGAATTCGTTATTTTTTATTAGCAGCCAAAAAATCTTTAACGACCTTACAGGGTTCAGAACACAAATTCTCTACGTACATTTTTAAGAAATTCTCTCCGGAAATAGTTTTGTATAAAATCTTTATGCCTATGATAATTATTTTAACAACTTACTTTTCAATTTAAAATTTAAAGCATACATAGGATTTTATAGATTTTATGAACTAACAGGTATGTTTCCTTTTTGGTTGTACATGTTACAAAATAATTTGTCTTTATTTATAAAATGTTTATAAAATAGTTCATACCTGTAAAACGTACAAAAACTCTTTTCGTAATATCAGTTCCCTCAGGGGAAAAAATATTTCATTTTTATTTCTCTCTCAACAATTTAAGGGGGGTCCAGGACACATTTAAAAATCTTTTTTATTGATTGAGTAAAAATTTCGAATTTTTTTTGTGATGGTCAACCATAGAATTTGTAAACAAAATCACATCATAAAATTTCTTGTAAAGTTTTAACAAAACTTTAAAATTTAATTTTTTTTAAACGTGTGTTAATTCAAAATCGTTATAACTCGAAATATTATGCAAAATTTTTTTCATTTAATTAAACAGAAAAATATAAGTTTTAATTTTCATTCAGAATTTTTTTAAATATTAAGTTTTAAAAAAATTAAAAATATTTAGAGTAAAAATTTTTAAAAAATATGTAACATATTTTTAAAAAATCATATATTTAAAAGTGAATATTTTTTCAAATTTTCTGTATCAAATTATAGTAAAATAATTGAAAAAGACATGTTCCAAGTTTGAACCATTTGTCTTTAACGGTTATTGACTAATAACAATTTAAAGACGAGAAATGGTGAAAACAATCCATTATGCAGAAGAACGCATTTAAAGGTTTAAACAAAAATTGGCTGCTATTAGAATGTTTCAAAAAAGAAAATTAATATCTTCTGTTCTAATTAAGATAAAAACATGATTTAAACATCCTTTTAAGCGAAAAGAACACAGAATTTTTAATGCAATAATTTTTTTTTCGAAAATTTGAAGAATTTTGTGCCCTGGATCCCCTTTATGAAATTAAAACAAATGAACGTAGTTTGAAATTGCTTGATTAGAAAGTATGCCTCACAAGTAATTTTAGATATAGCCTTTCAAAGATGGCGAATAATATAAAAAAAACCGTTCCTTGATAGATAGTTACCGTAGAGATATACAGAAAAATATGCATAGACAGAACGGTATAAAAATGATATTTATGGCAAAAGGACTATTGCAGAAAATAGGAGATTGTGTTTTTATTTTCTGTGTGAGTTATTTTGCGTCTTAAATGTAAGTTTTATGATAAGGAAAAAAATTAGATTGTTTGTTCAGGACTCCCATAAACCATATAAAAATTTAAAAGTTCCCTAGGCATTTCAAACAAAATATCTTCATATTTAACAGGTTCATACAAATTGTAAGCAGCTGATCACTTTAAAAATATTACATTAATAAATACTTTAAAACATGTTAGGGATTTATATGTTGATAAAGTTGTTTTTCCACTAATTCACTTAATGAAAGTTTTGTTTAGCGTCGAAATTGGAAACACACAAATAACGCAGGGATGCACGCATTTCGAGTTTTTTCATATAACATATTCTCTAAACAAATTTTCTTTAAAATAACCCACTCGGGAAGATAAAGCTTTTAAAATATGAATAAGGATTTTAAAAATTTCTATGTCGTCGCGTACTTCTTTTCATGTAGATTATTCAGTCAATTTTGACCATGATGTATTTAATTTTTCTGGAAAGAAATGAAAAGCATTGTTAAATTTTTTCTGTTTATAACTAAATTTAGTATTTTTATGATCAGTAATACTGGGAAACATGCAATTTTTTAGTCTTTAAAACGAAATCAGGATGATTATTCGAATGATGATCATCAACATTTGGGAGTGATTAAAAAGTTTCTTCTCAAGTGATAATTAAAGTAGGATTAAATTTTTACAATCTCCAAAAGCGGGAGTCAGTTAACTAATTTTAAATTCAAGATATTAATCTTATTTGAAAATCAACAAAAAATGCCAAACTAACGGAATTTTTGTCAAAAATCATGATGGGATCAACATTGTTTCTTTTCAAGAAAAAAATTAATATTTCGTTAAGGAATACGCTAAACCTTTAAACATTTTTTCTCTTATTGAGTTATCTTACAACAAAATACATATCTAGACTTTCAAAGGATTTATTGATAATTTAATTAAAAGTTTTTAATGAAAAGTTAATATTTTTTGATTCTGGTTTACTTCCTAATTCTTGTTATTGAAATATGCAATAATAGTTGAAACGAAAAATAATTTCATTATCATTTTTATAAAGTGCAATGAAACTATTCATATTTCCCAAACCTGATCCCTTGCTTTATCTGTGGTAACTGAAACACTTATGAATAGATAATATTTTTTATACATGAAATACTTGAAAACTTTTTTAATGAAGCCTCTTGTTATTCCCTTCAAACTTACCAACCTACAAAGTCTTTTTTAAAGTTTCGATCATGAAAGCGCTGTACAAAAGAACACGATAAGTATACCATGTCCAGTATATCTGTTGTCTCATCAATATACAGCGAGAAACGAGCATACTAATTAAAACCGTTTGTAGGTATGTTATATTTTCATTCACCCTCTTGATTCCCATCGTTGTATTTTTTTAAGCATCAGCTTGCCAAAGGCAGACTAAATTTCTCATATCTTTGAAAAGTTAATTAGAGAGAAGCTGAAATTTTGAGGAAAACATCTTGGAGGAACTTGTTATTAGCAAAGGATATCGATCTTTCTGTTGAAAGACAAAGCTTTAAAATTTTCTGTACTCACTCCTTTTGATTGTGTAAAATTCTACTAAAGGTTTTTGCTGCATCGGCAGCTTAGAGTTTGATCTCCTTCATTTTGATTTTCCCTTCTTTGACATCTGGAGAAAATTACACTTACAGTTGCTCTGCAAAGACATAAAGTCTTTTAACAAATTTCCAGGAAGAAATTTCAAACGAGGAAAACTTTTACTGTACTCAGTTTTACTACCGTGAAAAAGATTGAAAACGAGAGATGCGTTTTCTTTAAACATTCTTTGTACTTTTACCAATTTATTCTTTGAAGCTTTCTTATAAAGGTTAATGAGAGCAATTCTTAGACAGAAAAAAAAATTAAATTGGAAATTTCGAGAATTTTTACAACCTTAAAGAAGTGGATTAAATTCCAGATCAACTTTGGTGGCGATCTAATTTTTTCATTTTCCTCAGATATGCCAAACAAAATGTCGCCCAAAACGATCTACCCCGATCTTTTACTGTGCATGTAATTAGTAAACCCCAGGATTGGGACCAACATAACAAGAAAATGCAAAATAGTGGTGCTTGATTATTTAAATACAAACATTTGTTGGGATTTAATGCCGTTTCTAATAAAGAAAATGGTCTGAAAAGGAATTATATGTTCAACTATCCAGACCTATATTCAGAAATTTTCGATAAAAATGCTAGGATTTATTTGTTTATCCCTCTTACAAATTCTGTTAAATTTCTCAAATTATTGCGAATTCCTTAAGACTCAGTAGTAGAGAGGGAATTTAAATTACATTATTTGAATTTCATGGCTAGAAAACCGCAGTTTAAATCCTCCGAGATCGGAATTTTTATCCAATGGGCACAGAACGTCCGACGTTCCAATCTTGAATTTATTTATTATACTGTGTAAATGTTTGCCATGTTTATATCTGCTAAGTGTTTATGCGTGAGTAAGTGTAAGGGAAATAGCTGTTAACCTTCATTACATGAATTTAAAGGCAGTAACGGCAAAGACGGCAAAAATGCACAGGTAGTAGACATGGGGGGTGAGGATTAGATTGCGACATCTTGTATTTCCAAAGATTCAAATTTTGCTTCGTTCACAAAATTAATGAAATGTCATGTAAGGAATTTTATTTTACTTGGCGTATATTAATAATTGATGGATTTTTCCTCTAAACTTGAATTCAGTCATCAAGGTACAACTGAGTATGAGGCAATATTCCAAATTCCGATCAATACCTCCTGTCAGGTTCATCGGATAAGAGACACTCAATCCGTTTATGTGTGTGTATGTATATATATAAATCTGGCATAGTGTCATTTAAACGCTCATAACTTATTTTGGGGAGCGAAATTTATAAAATAAATCCTGATGCAATGTGCAGAAAAGCTCAGGCTATCTGAAAATACCATTTTTATTGGATTATCAGCATTTATGTAGCTGTAAATGGCAGACAAATTTTCTACATAGGTTAACACTGAGGTGAGCGAATACGATAGGGTTAGTACATAACAGTCTTAAAGTCCATACTATTCAGTGAACACTGTACAGTACTCATGGTGATGTTTACAGAAGACCCAACATTGGATTGCGATATTATATGTGCCAATGTTGCACTCTATTCGCTTGAAATGATTCTCGACAGAACATGGAGTCTTTCGACGACAATGACGTTGGCATAGGTTCTATGTTTTACCCGAATTCTTACATTCGAAATACACTCTTGAAATGGCCGAAAGGAAAAATCTAAACTTTGCTTGCATCTCTGAAATGCTATGACCCATCTCAAAGCATCAATTATCATACCTTGCTGAAAATCGCTAAAATCATACTAGCCAACCATAATAAAGATCCAGAATCTCTTTTGAACGCATTCGTTACTTTTGTAGTAAAAATGATATTGTTTTGAAATTTAACTACCGTTTCAAAAACAAATGAATTTTTGGCATACATTAAACAGTTTAATTTTAAGTAACAATAGACATTAATGAAAACTCTAGTAAACAAAACATTTTAAATTTTAAGCTATTTCTAACAAAATTTAAATGTCTCATGCCCTAATATCAGGTTTATTGCCCATAAACACGTAGGAATCATGAGTATTTGGTCTCGAGCTAATTTCATTCAGTAAAGTTTTTGGCAACTTTGGAAAAGTCTGAAAAAATTATGAGTGTTTAAAATTTGTGAATTTATATTCTTCAATTTGCATGAGTTCAATTAAATTTCTTTCAGCTGGTAGGAGTAGTGTTTGTTTATGTGGGACTTAATTTTCTATATGAAACATAAAATTAATACGTAGATTTTATAAATTTCTCAGAACCTCATTTTTTTCTAAAGAATTTGGACACTTTATTAGAAAAATATTACCTTACATTATTAATGTGTTTCTTACAAATTCATCATCGAGCATAGTGGTTAATGTGCGTGTATGACGCATTTAAAAAAATCTAATTTTCTAAACATTTTTAGCAACATTTTGTATCTCAGCGTATTAAATATGAATAAAGGTCACGCATTTAATGGTCTTAGAAAATATTTAAAATTCATTCAATAGTTAGTGTTATCTTTTAAGGACATTTCTTTAAGGATTTCCTTAAAAGAAAATACAAAAAGACTAACTTTTATTTTTAAGGATTTTTCTTTTACGGATATTTATAACAAATTAAAAATCAGAACTTCTATATATTAATATATTTTTAGTTACTTAAAAATATGTTTCAAGTCTTAAAAACATATTTTTAAAAACATATAATTCTGAATCTAATGTTTTAAAATACGTTCTGAGTTCCTATTAAAGCTCGTATTTCATTCAAATTACATTTAATGGTGCTTTTTAATTCCAGTTAGAAGCTTAGATTATATTGTCTTTTTACTCCTTTTAGAATCACGTTTAAGATTAACTTCCATTTAAAACGTGTTTAGTCTTTTTAATTATTCTATTATCTTTCTCATTTAAAGAAATCCCTTTCATATCGTTTATCCAAAACTTTGTTTAATGTTTTCAAAAATACTTTGCTGAAGAGTAGTTTCCAAATGTTTCACTTAAAAACGTGTTTAAAATTAGTTGCCTGCCAAATTTTTAAAATTTAATATAATAAGCCCTTTTAAAAATAAAATTTTTAAAGGAATCTTATTTAAATTTTTTTAATCACGTTCTTCAACAGTTCTAGGTAAACATTGAGATTTTTTTTAGGAAAATTGTTAAAAAGCAATTTTCTCCAACTCATTATTAAACTTACAAAACTATTAATTAAATTCCAAAATATTTGTTTAAAACGTAGTAAAATATAGGACAAGTATTTAAACAAGTTTCATATTTCAAAGTTATTAATACAAAAGTATCACAAAGCTACTGTACTAGGAAATTTTATTCAAAGAACTTCAAAAAGAGAACAGAAATTTTTTCCCAGTAGAATATGGCTAGCTAGTTAATAAAATGGTAAACTCTCTAAAAATGCTTTTAAATCTGCTAATTTAAGTTATAATTACTACCAGAAAGACATCAACATCCATTTACTTAGTTGCTAATCCATTTTTCCTTGAACCTGGAGGCTTAGAAGTGCGAAACAATATAATATCCTTCAATAAATAAAATTCGTAAAAATATTTAAATTTGTTTTTAAATCACGTTTACAAACGAATAAAAATTCATTGAATAAATTATTTTAAACTTGTTGAATTCATTTACATATAAATACATCATTAAAATATTCTCATGAAACACTTAAGTATCCAATAATGATGTCTCGTAAAAAGTTTTTACTTATAGGCAGAACTGGAAAATGTTAAATATAGAACTGAAAAAGGAATTAGGAGGATTGTCAGAAAGCAGCGATTGTCAGTAAGTGGGAAATATTTATGGCCAAATATTTCGAAATGCTAGGATTGTGAAACCCTAAACTCACTGGAATCTCTTGTACAGTGAGCATGTTAAAATTATGAAAACTCAAATTAATAATAGATTGGAAAATTTTAAACTCATGTAAGGTATATATACATATATTTTTTCACATAATTTAGCAATGCTAAAAATCTTATGATTAATTGAAACATAGGAACAGTATGCAGTAGTTACCAAGATAAATTATTTGATTGTTTATTTTTCCTATAGAGAAACTGATGGCCCGAGGTAGCCTAATGGTAAAGCGTCGGAATTCGGACTGTGGGGGGAGGGTGCTCAGCTTGAATCCCGACGAAAAACATTAAATACCTTCGGTTCTACGCCGGATATGAGCATGTTAAATCCTTAAAACGGAAAATACTTCTATGAAATCAGCGGGTAGAAGGTACGAACAACCCCCCCCCCCCTAGATGTCCTGGGTTTGCTCCCTCAAAATTGGGGGTGGGAGGGGATCTGGTTAAATCCGTTTCCAGTCCTCGTGGTGCCATTAAAAATAACCGGAGCCGCATCCCTCAGCCTACAGTTGTATGAACCAGGTCTGAAATGCTCCAGCCAGGGGGTATAAGTCACAACAATACAACTGTGCATTTCCAACGTTGAGAGCTAGTGACTCGAAATAACTGGTATGTAGAAAACATTGTTTGGAGTTATGAATCATGCAGACGTTTATTGGTAACAGTAGATGGAAATAAGCTTAGCACATCTCGTTGAACAATCTCAAATTTCCACTAAAAGGATATATCTCATCTACACTGATTAAAAATACCTTTGAATGAAATGCTCTATATTTAGCATTGAATATAATCTATCAGTTTCTAATTCATATTGTATCTATAAAATTTTAATCCTCAATTCTCTAAATATTCTAAAAATCAATAGAGTATTGCTTATAACGCTTGCTCTATGAGCTCGTAGTGAATAATCAATAATGAACTGAATTTTCTTCTTTATCAAAATTTTAAATCATGATCACTCAGGGTTTTAAAGATAGATTTTCCAATAATGTTAATGAATGCAAGTAAAATATACCCTTTAGAACAATGGCATTGTACAGTTTATGAAACCCATAATCGATGTGAATTTTTGCAGGTGTTGCATGTGATCTGACTTTCTTGTTCTCTCGAGTTTTAATAGATGTACGGCTTCAAATAGAAAAGTTTTCAATGTAACAGAAGATCAAATCATTAACTCAGAACTGTTAAACTGAAAAATATTGATTCTTAGTATTATAATACAAAGTTCCTTGCGTTTAATAGATATTTTTTTCTGAATCATTCAAGTAACAGTGGCATTTATAAATAATTAAACTAAGAATCTGAGAGAAAATTATTAAATATGTAATAAGGAGATCTTTATTGGAGAATCTTTTGAAAATTGATTATAGGATTGTTGTATTGCTTACAAGATTAAATCAAATTTGTTAATCCTTTATATAATGGATCCTTTATATTTGTTTATCTTTTATTCTTAGGAAAAGAGGATAAGCAAAATTGATCAAAATACAATGAAGTCTGAATCTAACATGCGTAATTAAATTTCGGAAAAAAATTTACCTTTAAAATGGACTTTTTAAACGAAAAAGTAAATTACTTACGTATTTAAAATTTAAAAATCAATTTAAATTTGTTACAAAATCGCTGTAAATCAATGCTAATAGTAAACAAGGAAAACAAAGAGGTTCACTGTTCATGTAGAGATTAAAATGTTTATCTTGTGCAGCTGCGAACATCTGAGGTAAAAGTTGTATTCCAAAATTAGGAATTCCTCATCTGGTTATGCTTGGTTTAATGGTAAAGATGTTAATAGTAGTTGTATGGATACTTTACTGTAAAATTACTTAATTAAGGGAAATAAAAGAATGTTTTATTATTTTCTAAACACCTCTCAGAAATATTATGAGGAAGCTATCTCATACGTATAAATAAGAAATGAAAAATACATGCTGCTAGCATTCCCTGTTACTATTTTAACTTACAACATAAACAAATAACAAATCCAAAGCTGAAGCAAAACTATATATATATATACACACACACACAGAGAGAGAGAGATAAATGGGGGGCGTGGAGGTTGGAGTTACTCAGTGTCATTCATAAACTAATTAACAACCATCGTAACGAACGAATAATTACAATTTATTTATATTGAATTGATAATAAGGTAGTCTGTCTACAACGGAATCCAAAGCGGGAGTCCTAAGGTTACTCTCCAAAGGAGGATGAGGGGGAGTAACAATATTTATTTTAGCGGCGCCCTCTTGTGTCAGACCTAATACGGGTTTGCAAGTAACATTACTGAAGTTTGCAGTTCATAGTTCAAATCTCAGTTAAGTATTTTACTTACATACTTACTTACTTACACACACACTCACACACACACAGCTGGCCTTTAAAATTTCCACACCATGAAAGAGGGATGATACAAACGTCATGTTCGCATGAAAGGAAGAAGATGGTGGGATATACAAATGATTAGCATTTAGGTGCAATCGAACGGCGTCGTAGGGAGAAACGGCATATGAAACTTTGAATAAAAGGGAAGTTACGCAGCGTGTTTCTCATTCGGAAATCTCATTTGAATGATTTTTGTTTGTGAGAAGATCGTGTTATTCCTGGTATGAGTAGGAGAAACGGCTACTAGCACGTGTGAGAATTCGATAGCGGCAGAGTCGTGGCCTATCGAGAGTGCGGTTTATCGTTCCGCGATATTGCTTCTCGCAATGGTAGGAATCCAATGACTGTCATGCGAATATGGAATCAATAGGTTCTGGAGTTTCATACTGAACGCAATGCAGGATGTTAACGGCCTCCCGTCACTAACGCCCGAGAGGACAGACATGTTGTCAGTCGGCCTTGCAAGATCATACAGCCACATCACGGACCTTGAGTCAGAAAATGGGCTTTTTTGCAGCACAAGTATCCGCATGGACAAAGCAACGACGTCTGGAGAAGCACGGACTGTCTGCACAGCAACCATTATTGCAGCTTCCCTTGACACTGCAGTATAGACACGCGTGGCGGCATTGGTGCGCCCAACGACAAAACTGGATACAGGAGTGGCACCACTTCGTCTTTTCAGACGAATCCCCCTTCTACGCGCATCATCATAATGGACGTATCCGTGTCTGGAGGCACCGAGGAGAACGCGCGTGACCTGATTGCATTCGATAGAGTCTTAAGAGCCCTGCACCTTGTGGGATGTATGGACAGACATTGGGTACACGCACTATCACCTCTTGTTCACGTCGTCGGAAATCTTAACAGCCATCATTACATTTCTCAGATCTTAAGGCCGACGGCTGTGCCCTATCTTCGAAGCCTCGGAAACGTCATCTTTCAGCAAGATAATGCAAAACTGCATGTTGCCGGTCTTGTCCTGACCTACCTTGATACAGAGGGTGTTCGACTGTTTCACAGGACAACACATCCTCCAGATCTCTCACCCATTGAAAACATCTGTGTGACATAATGTCACTATGTAGAAAATTAATTACCTTTTCAGTTGTTAAATATAAAATATAATTATCAATATCAACTTTAATTAACTACTATATTTAACTTCATTAATTTATATCATCTCTTAAATTAATTATTCGCTAGCTGTATTAATATTAACTTTGTTCGGTTAACTTAATGATTAAAATATAACTGATTATTTTCCCAGGTACAGTTTGAATTCTTAAAGCAATTACATTGTTATTATCTACAATAATCAAATATATCAATAACAGAATCGATTCTCATATTCGAAATCGCATGGCGATTCGAATCCTTCACTTAACTGTAACTTGACTGATAAACACGTGCAGGATAGAGAATGTATTCATAAGCAGAGTTTTCCTTAATAATAATAACAATGCAATCGCAGTTTTTAGTATTTAGTTTTTAATATAGTCTTTTGCTACAGCTAGCATTTGTAAATTATTTAATTATCCCTTCTTACAAGTTTGATTTGATTAATATGTGCAAAAGGAGATGCGATCTATTTATCAGAGCGGAAGCATACTAGCGCTTACGAGCTCCAGTCTGTGAGCAGGCTATGCTTCTATATAAGAGAACGCGCTTGCAGTGACGTGTGGGCATTTTACGAGTGTTTTTATGAGTGCATTTTTTATAAGAGCAGTTTTTGCAGTAAGAGCATTTTGTTAGGCTGGCATTCTTTATGAGAAAGAAAGAACGTTATTCTCCATGAAGTGCGTAAGTTGTGAGCAGGGCGAGTTCCCACAGTTATTCTGGTCTCCGGACTACTTTTACGACACTGGCTGGCATAAGTCTGTATAAATTACTCTGTCATCATCACCATATCATCGATGAATAAAATATAATTAAATTTAAATTTGTGCCAGTATTCCTTTGTGTCGATCCTTTATGCCCAAAATTGCATCATCCAGCAAGATCTTGTAATGTTCCTGATCTGACCAGACTTTTGGGTCCTTCAACTTCATCGCCGAACTGCATCTAGGTGTGTCCAGATTAAAGCTTCATCATCCATCTTCTATGCATCGACTCGTTCTACAGTTTCAACGAGTAGGCCTAACTCCACCTTTCCCTCGTAGCCGGATCCTCGTGTTTTTTAGCTGATGTACATCGTCTCCACGTGCTACCGACATCACGGAAAGGACACTGTGTTTTTTTTTTCAGATGTTAAAATTCTCGAGTATAGATAAGTATTTCACTTTGACTATATCTTACGAACTTAAAATTACACAGCGCAATAGTATTTCAACCACTATACTTTACTCTAACTATAATTTTCTAATTATTGGTGCCGATAAATTTCCATATCATTTTCACCAATTTTGTATCATTTATATCATTGACACCTATTTTGTATCAATCTGGTCATGGGTTTATGAGAGACTGGGCCGCCACCGCTCTCCAGTCACTACGATTGATGAAGTGAGGCATAGACTTGAAGCAGCATGGAATGACTTGCTCGTATCTGTCATCCAAGCCCAGTTCGACTCGATGCCTAACTGGGTTAGAGCCGTTTTAGACGTCAGAGGCGGCAGCTGAGTGTCCTATTTTCGGACTCTGTATACTCCCAAATTAACTACAAATGTAATCATGTTTTCTTCCCACTCTTCTGTACACGGACAATCAGTGAAGTTTTGTTATTCGCTTTCCTTCCTGGTGTTGCAATTTTAAGGCCAGAAGTGTATATAGCTTCTTTTTCTTATTCCTTACCTTAAGGATATAATCTATTCATTCATTCTAGTGGAGCTATACCTCATAGACCTCAACTTACAGTGTTCCAACGCTGGTTCATCATTTGATGCCATTTGTGTCATCATGCTGTGCGAGCTATTATTGCATGCAAAATGATTATCCCAAAATCGAGTGTAGCGTATGTTTTCAAGCTATGGTAGCAAGACGGAGCAACAACAGCAAAAAAAGTTGTATCGGACGACTGCACAAATTGACAGAACGTGACAGATGATACTTCGTAGGCCATGTCAAGAAGTCACGCACTTCTCCCGCTCCTGTGATCACTGTAGAGGTTTGAAATGCATCTAGGAGCTTCGTTAGTGGTAAAACTATCCGCAGAAAGCTGCACATGTTCGGTTATCAGGGTCAAACAGCTGCATACATGCCACTGATTACACCTGTTAATGAGAGGCGTTGTTTGGCCTGGTGTGTCGCCCGTCGTTCCTGGACCATTGAAAAATGGAAAATTGTTTTTTGGAGTGATGAGCATCAGTATTCATCTTTCCAGTCTAATGGAACGTATTTGGGTGTGGCGACAACCCAGAGAACAGTTTCATTTAGACTGTGTTGTTCCAACAGTGAAGTTCGGAGGAGAGTGCATCTTAGTGTGGGGTTAATTTTTCTGGTCGGGACTATGTCTATTACTTTCTTTTCTTGGTACCATTAACGCTGACATTTACATAGACATTTTGGATAATATGGCCCTGCCTACACTATGGCAATACGACGGGGATGATTGTTGTTTCTTCCAAAAAGTTCGTTCTCCATGTCATACTGCAAAACGTGTGCTGGACTGTTTTTCTGAAAATGAGATGAATTTTCTTGACTAGCCTTCTCAAAGAATCTACTTTAATCCAATAGATCACTTAAGGAAAGTACTGGAGCGACGGGTACGACACCGCCACCTATGCCCATCTTCAAAACAATCTCTTCTCAATGCCTTGCAACAGGCATGGTTATTCCTGCTCAGATTTACAAAAAAACTTGTGGAAAAAATGCCTCAACGTATTGCTGCTTTAATACAAGCAAAAGGATGGATTAGCGCTTACAAATTAGAATAATAAAGCGCGTTTTCTGAAAAACATGCAGTGTCCAAATACTTTTGTCCATATAGTGTATATATATATATATATATATATATATGTGTGTGTGTGTGTGTGTGTGTGTGTGTGTGTGTGTGTGTGTGTGTGTGTGTGTGTGTGTGGTAACCAATTTACCACGGAGCAAATGCAGAAACAGATGCAGACAATGAAATAAAATCCTAGACACTAGGTTTTAAACGAAACAACAATTATATTTTAAAAACAAACCATTACCTAGCCCGCCCACTGAGAAGCGGGTGGTAAGAGCGAGATCCCGAGTAATCTGCCCCACCAATGGCGAAGCTCGTTCTTCTCTGTTCATCGACCTTTCTCTCCCTCGATCTCCTGAAGCCAGCGGATGGGGGGGGGGGGGGCGATCTGGCCCGATGCTTATGGCTCGAGTGTAGGGCTTCAGTGTCCGAGTCTACATATATATATATATATATATATATATATATATATATATATATATATATATAAATTTATCCCTCTAAGACCAAGTAGTCCAAACTGACTTTTAACATTTCTTTTAATTAATTTAAATTAGAACGAACACAGAATACATAATATCGCAGCGCGCTCCAGCGTAGGAACTTTCTATTTGCGATGAAAACATCACGGGTCATATTTTATAAACACCTCTTACACCGAGACAGGCGGGCGTGTCAAGTTGGCGGTTGAAATGTATAGAATACAACTATAGGAAATGGTAAAAATTTTTGGTCGGTTGTTTTGTTACCACATTCTGCGCTTTTTTTTCTGCCGTACATGTGACTTCTTTTAAAATAAGCGACTTTTCATCCTCAGGTATTTGAAACGTCTATATTCAGTACTTTAAATTGTTTTCTTTTTGACTAAAGATGTTCGCTTTCAAAAGTTTCTTATTTGATAAGTAGATTCCTGACATTCGTCTGGATGCAAAAGGAAAAAATGAAAGATTTTTCTCCTAGAATAGATGTTATTGAAAATTCTTTCTAGAGTTATTTTCATTTTAGAAATATTTATATTAAAATATTATATTAAAATATTTTTAAATATGATAATTCTTAGAAAAGTTCATAGAAAACCGATAATTTTTTTGTAGAAAATCCCGTTATATGCTTGTGTAATATGAACCTCACACTTTCAATTTAAAGGTAAAGTACTGGAAATGACATAGCTTGTCAAGGGTAAAGATAGAAAATATTTTCATACGGAATCTTAAGTGCAATTAAATCCTTATTTTTCAATTTCTATCTTATATTTAATGACATTTGTTATCTGCACTTATTTATTTTTAGTATAGTATACTATTTATATCTCAAACTTAAAATAACTTTCTATTGCTAAAATACACTTTACAACAAAAAAAAATCAACGCACTATAAAGGAGTTCTCAGATTTAATTAAAATTCGTATGCAAAGATGTTTCGATTGAACATGCAAATAATTAAAATTTGGTGTCCAGCGAATGAATAACGGGAGCTCCAGCAAATCAGAACTGCGCATCCAGCAAATGTATATAAGCAGCGATTCTCCATCGTCTGTTCAGAATTTCTGTTGTATATCGACTGCGGATATCTTACGTCGAAACAATGCCTCGACGAACGAATCATGCTCATTACGAGCATATTTCAGGGTTTGAAAGAGGTCGTGTCATCGGACTGAAAGTAGCTGGTTGGACAAATCGAAGATTCGCTCGATATCTGGATCAAAGCGATGCAGCGATTAGACGATGCTGGCAATATTGGGTCACCAACAGCAGATTTAAGAGTCAGGACCGCAGCTGTCAACCTTGGACCACAACGAAATGCGAAGAAAGATTGATTGTCAGATCAGCTATCATAGCAATGGATTCGTCGTCGTCAACCATGCGACGTGGGACCCGCACACAAGTGCCCAACATCACCAATGACAGACGACTGAGACAGCGGAATCTATGATTGCGCCGACTGTTACGCTTCTTATCCCTCCCGCCTGTTCACCGGCAGGTCTGATTACAGTGGTGCTTAACCCTATCAACTTGGAACTACGCAAACTGGAGACGTACAGTCTTCAGTGAAGAGTCCGGTTTCCAGCTGTGTCCTGACGACCACTGAAGACGTGTCTGGAGACGTCCAGGACAGCGTGGGGATCCTTCCCTTAGTACCGCACGCCACAGAGGCCCACAACAGAGCGTTATGGTCTGATGTGCCATTTCCTGTGATAGCCGAAGCCCTTTGACAGTCATTGGTGAAACATTTACATCACAAAGGTAAGCAAACAACATTCTGTGACCCATTTTGTTGCCGTTCCTCTTACGCCACCCTGGACTTACTTTTCAGCAAGATAATGCCCGGCAGCATACAGTACGTGTTGCCATGAATTGCCTTCAAGCTTGCCTAATACTTCCCTAGCCATCTAGGTCACCTGATTTCACCGCCATAGAGCGCATTTGGGATGTGATGGAAAGGCTATTGCAACTATCCCTGAATGTTGCCGAGTTAGCCCGACAGTTGGATACAATTGGACAAGAAATCCCGCAGAACAACATCCGGGAACTTTATCAGCTTATGCCACGCCGGGTGACAGCTTGCATCCAGGCCAGAGGTGGACCAACGCTGTATTGATTTCCTCAATTTGTAACGATCAAACTTTGGAATAAATCATTGACTTGTTCTGAAATTTTAATCTTTTTTTTCTCTGCGTGTTCTTCCCATCCACTGATTTTTGACCCAATTGGACAACTTCTTCGAGAGTGGATTTTTTTGTTTGTTACAGAGAGTACTTTATTGAGATATACCTAAACCAGAAAAATGGTGATCTATTTTCATGACTTGGCAAAAAGTAAACAGGAAGCTCCTAGATATAAATGTACCATTTCTCTACCTGCTGCATTTTTGTGTGATAAAAAAATAGATTACAAGCATAAACAAATGAAGAAATGTTTGTCAATTGTATGTTATATTACTGTTAGTCGAAGGTGTAGAATTGCATGTCACTACGGTGAAAATACACACAGAGTTTTGGGGTCTTTATGTTGGCTGCACGAGTAAATTAAGTCCGTACGTTACGTCAGCAGGTGCTCTTCAGGTTTCGGCCGCTGGAACAATTTTCTTACCTTAGGAATAAAAAAAAATTTACAAATGTTAAATATACATTATCTGAAAAAATTATCGGCACAAAATATTATAACACAAAAACCAAAATCATTGTGCATTTCACATCAATCATTGTGCATTCAATTTTGTATCTCCTCAAGTTTATATCTACTTTTCATTAAAATCTTTTAGAACATTGAACATAAAAACAGTGTAGGATTACAAATTATAAAATTCTTATGCACAGTTAAATTTTGCATGTGTGAGGCTCCCTTTCTGATCCCTCGAGTATTAAAGTTCCCATTTTTCACCTGTGAATGACTGTCCATAGCTCGCCACCCTCAAGAAATAAATTTATCATATATTAATTTTCATGAAACTAGTAATGATATTTAATTTAACCAGATAAGTAAAATATATTATTTTAAACATACTTATCTGTCTTCTACCTCTTTGATCTTATTTAAAACTTTTTGTACTTGCGAGGTGAATTTGGTGCA
The DNA here is from genome assembly GCA_907164885.2 of Dolomedes plantarius. Taxonomy (NCBI): domain Eukaryota; kingdom Metazoa; phylum Arthropoda; class Arachnida; order Araneae; family Dolomedidae; genus Dolomedes; species Dolomedes plantarius. The sequence goes on from OU015492.1 coordinate 158,304,084, forward strand.
TACTAATAATAATAGATGTTAGATTATTAAAATTAAATTTATTAGATCATTAATTAGATTAATTAGGTTATTAAAATTATATTATAAAATTTTAATAATTTAACATCTATGATTATTACTTATACTGTAAAATCATATTTGTTGATCTGAAGAAGAATAAAAACACTTCATTTTGTATATCTCCTTTCATCACAAAATCCTAAACTGAATACTAATTAATCTACGGGAATTGCATCGGAAATTGATACTATCATTAGCAAACATCATATTTAATCTGATGTAGTGCCCATTAGATTTAGCCTATGTCGAGATCCGTTTTGTACAACGCATCATCCATATTCGATTGTGATACGTATTCTAATTTTTACCATGAAAAATCTGTATAAACAGAAGGTGTTAGATTAAATACAGTAATTTATAATTGTCCTCAAAATCCCTCATTTAAAAAAACAAATTTACTATCCACTTTGTGTGATAAGTAATTTAGGAGGTCCTATCTGTATCCTTTTGAATCCTATTTAATAATAATGAAAAAAAATAAATTCAGTTACGTATTCTATGCAAATTAAAAACTTCCTTTATGATCTTAATTTACATAAACAGATTTTCTCACGATTCTATCCGCAAACTGGCTTATAATTTCACAGTTTCATGGTTTCGGTTCATAAATTTCACTTGTTTCTTATGAATATTTTAATTTTATGCTCACGCAAGGATCTAGTCAAAGACTTGAAAAATGTTGCTATAAATTATTTTAATGTGGAGATCACGTTTTTAAAACGAACTTATAAGAGAATTGATATTATGAATTAATTAACACTTCAAGGTAATCATGGAAACATATTTAATTTAAAAACCAATTACGGGAACATAATCCACCTCCGTTTGAAGCCTGATAGGCATTTTTGTGACAGAATATAGGAACTAAATTGATTGTACACTTACTGTCCAATCGATTACCAAATAACTAAAAACCATTTTTCTTTAGAATTTTGTTAGTTATTGGTTAGAGTATCCTAATTATTTGAAACATGTTTGAATCTTATCGACTTATATTCTATGGGGGTTTACATCTGGATACTTAGAAGTAATTTTATTTCTGTTGATTAATCTTTCGAATAGAGTTGCCTCAGTGAAGCATAGCAGAGTCTTGATAAGAAATATAATATGACTCGAAGGAAAGTTAAGTTAAAATAAAAAAAAGTTTATTCACATTTAGAATAATTAACACAGCGTTGGGTAACTTACCCAAACAGCCTGAAAGCATATAAAAGTCAAGGCAATAACAAATGCCCAATGCTCAAATGCTCATAGTAACAAGTATGTACTCCTCTTTTATACTTGAGTACTTACGTAAAATTTACATATCGATTGAAGGAGCTAGTATCGATACAAAAAAAAATAAAAACACAAAAACGGAGTTGTGACCTCACTCCTTCAAACTGGCGTCATACATACAGTATGACGTATCATTACTATAAAAAATGGGAAGTGTAAAGAACCGGGTTACTTTCATTGGCCCCCCTCTTTACACTTTCAAAAAGACTATATATATACATTATTTAATAGAAAAAATACACATTACATAATATAGAAAATACAATCAGTTCACAAGCATTGAAAAAAAATTATAACAACTTCAAATGTCTCATTTTAAGTTAAAGTCCATCATTTAATTTACAGAGTACATTATCTTTAATCATACTATCACAAAACACTGCATCTCTAAATCTTTTTAGTTCTATCTTTTGTTGTGGCTTCGTAAAATCATCTGATAAATTTGATTTACTTTGTATGTAGTTTAATTCAAAAAGTTTTTGGTAAACTAGGTCTCTTACAAAAAATAATTTAATGTCTATGTGCTTTGTTCGCTAGTTTTCAAGCGGGGATTTAACAAAGTTAATAGTAGCTTGATTATCAACAAACAGCTTTGGAATGTTTTTATTCTGGGGTATAATTTTAAATTTTTCACACTCCTTACAAATACGCTCATACCAGATGAGTTCTTTCGATGCTTCCGTTAAAAAAACAAATTCAGATTCCATAGTACTCAAACATACCGATTTCTGTTTAAAGGAACGCCAAACTACTGGATACTGATCAACAAAAATTATATGACCTTCCATCGAAACTCTACTATCACGATTATTTGCAAAATCAGCGTCAGAATAAGCATTAAGATTTAGATTACTAATATTAGAAATGTAGAGTTTTAAATTTTTAGTATATTTTATATATCCTAGCAACTTAAGAAGTCCCATCCAATGTACCGTTCCTGGATTTTGTTGAAACTGGGAAAAAATGTTGATTGCGTATGAAATATCGGGTCTCGTTCTGTTAGCTAAGAACTCCAGACAGCCTACAAGACTACTGTACGGAATTTTAGACATTTCCTCAATTTCAATTTTATCCTGTGGACACTGTGTTTTAGAGTAAATAACCCCTTTCGCTATAGGTAATGATGATATTGGATAGTAATACTTATCGTATGTTTTGCAAATTTTATTTATATATTCAAGTTGGTGAATAAAAAGTTTGTTGTCAGTTTCTAAAAATTCAACCCCCAAAAGTTTTTTAGTTTTCCCCAAAATTGTCAATTCAAATTTATTTTTCAACAATTTAATACCTGTGACGATATGTTTTTGTTCTCTCCCGAACACTACTATGTCATCCACATATAATAAAAATATAACATTTGAATCTAAAATATATGCGCAATTACACCATTTTAATTTTCTAAAATCCAACTCTTAATACCGCGTGAATTTTAAGAAAACCATTCTCGCCTTCTCTGCCTAAGTCCTTATATTGACTTTTTTAAACGACAAACTAAATTGGATTTTTCAAAACCAGGTGGCTGACGCATATAAATTACTTCGCTTAATGGGGCATATAGGTATGCGCATTTAATGTCACACTGCAAATGTGACCAGTGGTTCAGGCAAACGAGTTCAGCGACAAAGAACCTTATCAAGCTAAAGTTGATAACTGGGGAAAAAACTTCATCAAAACTTTCACCTTTAATTGGTGATAACCCTGGGCAACTAATCGTGCTTTGAATCTTTTAATTTTACCCGATTCATCCTGCTTTGTAGTATAAACCCATCTACAACCCAACACTTTATCATTTTCAGGTCGTTCTACTAACTCCCAAACACCTCTTTCCTTCATAGTGTTTAATTCACCCTCCACTGCATTAAATCACTGTTCACTGTGTTTGAAATTCATAGCCTGTTTAAAACATTTTGGAATGTAAATTTCCTTTTCTAGTCATTCTGACATTAAGCTACTATGACCCGCTTTGGTTCCAGCAATAATCCCTGAATATTTATTTTGGGAAGAAAAATCAAAAATTTCTGGTTCAAATTTAAGATAAATTTTTATACAATATTGTTTAACATCTTTCAATGACCTCAACCTATTTGATGCATCATCTTTTCCTTCCTCATAATAATAAATATCAGTTTTTTTACTACTTGTCCTTGGAACAGCTTTACGCGTCCAGTTTACAATTTTGTTACCGGGTGCTTCAGAATCACTATCAGAATCACATACAGAACTCGCACTATCTGTTTGGAGCTTTGCAAAATTCAACTCATCTGAGTCTTCAAGGGAAAATTTAAAATCTATGAACTCTGGGTCCAGTTCGCGTCCCATAGACGCATTACTCAAACCGCCCTTTTGATTTTCATCTAACCTGACATTTATGGTTTCGATAATCTTATGCTCGTTCGGCATCCAAATTCTGTATCCTTTCGTCTGCAAAGCATACCCTACAGGAATTCCTGGTTTAGACCTTAAATCTAGTTTTATTCGTAATGTTTTAGGTATACCGACAAAAACTTTCGTGCCGAACGGCCGTAAGTGTTTACCTGACGGCTGTCGTCCCCCATAGAGCTCAAATAGTTTTTTGTCATTCCAGCATGGCATACACGATTCCATGTGTAAGTGTAATGTAAAAGAGCCTCTAGCCAAAAACATTGACTCATGCCACTATCCCTAAGTAAAACATTTATCCCGTTAACAGCAGTATAATGAAACCTCTCACATACTCCGTTCTGCTCTGGGGTGTAAGGGTTAGATTTTTCATGTTGGATCCCCAAGTCTTCACAATACTCCCTGAATTGATCATTTATAAATTATGTACCATTGTCAGAACGAATACATTTAAGTTTCCGATCAAGGAACCTTTCAGCTCTTGTTTTAAACTTTTTAAAGGTTTGAAATACTTCCGTTTTAGATTTAAGGGGAAAACCCCAAACTTTTCTAGAATAGCCATCAACCACCGATAAAAAGTATAAATGCCCGTTGATCGATGGTCTCGGGAAAGGACCACACAGATCCATATAGATCAAGTCAAGGGGATTTTGAGATCGTATTCTATCCAGGGATTTAAAACTAACTCTTTTGGATTTAGCTTCGTGACATGGATCACACGAATCAAGATCCCCCGTTAACTTTGGTAACCCTTTTAAGCAGTTATTTTTAGATGTTAATTTTATATATTCTGCATTTATGTGAGCAAAGCGTTTATGCCATACATTTAAACTTTCCGAAGCAAAAGCCATGGAACTTCTATTTTTAGAACATTTAGAGATGGTGTGTTTTGCGTTTACAATTTTTGAGTGAAAAATTTGAGCATCCTGACATTTATCATACTCTGGGTAAATAAAATAAAGTCCATTTACTAACTTTGCAGTAAAAAGTAGTTTGTTTCCTGATACCACATCTATTTTTCCCTGACCTCCTACGTATTTGACTCCCCATTGGTCAACACGAGGGCCAGATATATGAGGTTTTTCCTCGGTTCTGGTGCATAAAGTACATCAATTAAGGTATATTTTTCACCATTTAGAAAAATAACTATAGATCCCTTACCTGTAACAGGGATAGAGACACCGTTAACTGCACCCACTAATGTCTGATCTGTAACTGGTGTAAAATCGGACATAATGTCTCTGTCCTTACAAAAATGAGACGAGGAGGCTGTATTGAACACCCAACAACGCTCCTCAATTCCAGTCACTAACGCTTCCAGCAGGAAACTGTTGTTCGGTCGACTCGGACTGGTATACTGACATCGTTCACGTATGGAACTTGACTGTTTCGATTGCTTATAAGTCCTTGATTTTCCGGATACACAACAATCTTTGTGAAGATGACCTAGCTGGTGACATTTGTGGCATTTTCTTCTCTGTAATGGATGAGAATCTGTCTGCTTCAGCTTGTCAATCGTCTCTTGTCGCGGGAACCCCTCCGGCCGATTTCTTGTTAGATAAGAAAGATTTGCTTGGTCTACAACTCTCTGTTTCAACCTTGCTTCTTCGGCAAGTAATTCTTCTCGTACAGAAACAAAAGTAAATTGATCCTTCTCCCACCGATATATCGTTTGAACAATATTATCGAACTCCTTTGGGAGATATCGCATAAGCTGAAATATTTTATCAATTTCGGATACCGCATGACCAGCCTCACTCAGCTTATCAAAAATACTGGCTAGTTTACTTGAATACAGCCCTATATCCTCATCTGGCTCCATACGACAGGAATAGAATTCATTCTTAAGTGACATGACACGAGCACGACTGTCTGATTCAAAGTACTTTTTCAGCTTATCCCAGGCATCAGGTCTGTTAGCTTTTTCGAGCAAGGCACGATATCGAGGCGATACGCTCATGTAAATTGTCGAAAGCGCTCTGTTTCTTCGATTTCTAAAGTCCCTTGCTGTAGTTTCGTCTACCTTTTCACTTTCTTGTGCTTCAGGTGCTTTTTCAGTTCTTTGAACAATCTCCCAGCACCCCCGTTCCATCAGCAACATCCTCATATCTGTACACCATGTTGATTAATTACTTTCGCTTAAAAGCGCGATCTTAAAATTTACTTCACTGGTACTTGACGCCATTCTTTAAAGCAAAATCACTTCCAGGAAGAATTTAATGAAATTTTATCACACTATGGGTTTGAAAATATGAGCACAAGGCGAGCACTAAACGAAAAAGTGAAAACGTGATTTCCGGAACCAGTTCAGTCCAACGTCATTTGAAGCAAAAGTTAACGTGCAATTACACTTGGGGTGTCAAGGCCCCCCTTCTGAGCATTCTCTATCAGCTTATAAAAATAAATTTAATCGAGTCATTTTTCCGAAAGTAGATTAGCTATGCTAAGGCGTCAGGCCCATAACCATGTTGATTAATCTTTCGAATAGAGTTGCCTCAGTGAAGCATAGCAGAGTCTTGATAAGAAAAATAATATGACTCGAAGGAAAGTTAAGTTAAAATAAAAAAAAAGTTTATTCACATTTAGAATAATCAACACAGCGTTGAGTAACTTACCCAAACAGCTTGAAAGCATATAAAAGTCAAGGCAATAACAAATGCCCAATGCCAAATGCTCTTGTCGCGGGAACCCCTCCGGCCGATTTCTTGTTAGATAAGAAATATTTGCTTGGTCTACAACTCTCTGTTTCAACCTTGCTTCTTCGGCAAGTAATTCTTCTCGTACAGAAACAAAAGTAAATTGATCCTTCTCCCACCGATATATCGTTTAAACAATATTATCGAACTCCTTTGGGAGATATCGCATAAGATGAAATATTTTATCAATTTCGGATACAGCATGACCAGCCTCACTCAGCTTATCAAAAAATACTGGCTAGTTTACTTGAATGCTCATAGTAACAAGTATATACTCCCCTTTTATACTTGAGTACTTACGTAAAATTTACATATCGATTGAAGGAGCTAGTATCGATACAAAAAAAATAAAAAACACAAAAACGGAGTTGTGACCTCATTCCTATAAACTGGCGTCATACATACAGTATGACGCAACATTACTATAAAAAAATGGGAAGTGTAAAGAACCGGGTTACTAACAATTTCCTTCGAGAAATTATACAGTACCCCGAGCCGCACACTTGAAACAGTATGGTTTGATTAACCATTGAACTAGGTAGAAAAGGAAAATATTTTGTCGTTTACGTTTTTATTCTGAAGATTCAAATTTCAGTTTGAAATATCCCGATATTTATATTAGTTCATTATGTCAAGTTTTGCAGTATCGCTTTCATGAGCTAACTACCATTCCATCAGTCCTTACAGAGTTCTCTTTTCAGAATCCATCATTAGGACAGAATACTCTATAAAACTATTTTACCGTTTGAACCTAGCGTTTTAAAGTTGCTTCTCCGAGATAATATTATCTTATTAAAACGTTCGTGATAGAAAATCAATATTTTTAAAAATTTGGAGACATTTTGTTATGTTTTTAAATGTGTCTTTATAAAGATCCATAAACATATGAAAAAATAAGTTAACATTTCAAATTTTTTATAAGACAATATAAATTCAAAATTTAAAGCACGCCTAGTTTACTATACAGGGTTACTACAAAAGAATTATTCATTTTCAAAACCCGATTTATTCAAAAGTATTATACTTACAAATATGATTGATATATACAAATAACCACAAAATATTCAAATTTTATGCTCACTCTACAAATGTTCTATGTGTGCCCCCTTGGTCACACGACACACGTCCAGGCGGTAGTTCAATTCATTCCACACATTTTGTAGCGTGATCGCGTCATTGTTCATGAATGCATCACTTATCCGTTTCTTCAGCACTTTTGAAAGATACTGAACTAGTGCTGCCACGCCACCTGGTGTACAAAGCCACCTGGTGGCGTGGCAGCACTAGTTCAAGTTTGTACACCAGGTAGCGTGGCAGCCCTAGTGACCAAGGGCGCACACATAGAACATTTGTAGAGTGAGCATAAAACTTGAATATTTTGTGGTTTTTTTCATATATCAATCATATTTGTAAGTATATTACTTTTAAATAAATCGGGTTTTGAAAATGAATGATTCTTTTGTAGTAACCCTGTATATCTACTGAGAAAAGAGATCTCTCTGCATATTTTTTTTATTATTGTGCATAGCAAAAGTTTAAAATATATATATACATTCCTCATAAATTTTATAACGTTTATAAAGATATTATTATAAAGTTTTTTAACACTTTAAGGAGTAAAAATCACTTTTTAGAGTGATTACTGTTTTAGAGAATAATAATAATTCTATTCTAAAACAAATATCGAGATGATCGTTGAAGGAAAACAAAACAAAGGCAACTAGTTTAAAATTTCGTTTCGAAAGCTTAAAAGGACCTTTAAATCTATCCTTTTAAATACAGTGCAACGGGGAAAGTTAATTTTCGAGATAGAATTAAATAAATAACTAATAGACTTAAGAACGTACAAGACAGAGGGCCAATACATTTTTCGATTATCAAAATTGCTAACTTCAATGACCAATTCCTGCTTTAAATCAGTCAGGACAACAAAACATTCAAATAACAAAAATTTCAATCGAACATTATTAATTTATTGAAACAAGGGATTTTATAAGTGTTGCTAATTGCTTTTGATTAAAATTAACATAAAACTTGTTTTATTTATGCTTAAGTGTCCTATTTTTTTTTCTTTACAGGCTATAAATTGCCTGAAGGCGATATTACTTTCTCTCCTTTAATACAATATATTCAGTTTAAACTTCAATATCTTCTTTTTAAAAACATCTAGGGAAAAAAGAAATCTTAAATAAACGCAACCATCAAAGGAAAACACTTCTTAAAGTTTTGGTTTAATGGATTTTTTATGCTTTTTCTCGAAAGCTAAAAGCGTTCGATCATTTTTGTAAGACAGTGTGTATAATAATTAGCTTCTAAATACAGTTATTTCCTTTTTTTAATTAATTTTATGTAGGCGCATAACATTCTTAAGCTTCAAAACAAAAATATATGATTATATTATATAAACACCTCTTTATTTATATAATATAAAACCTCTTTATTAATAAGATAATCCTTTGATGAGATTTATTTTTAGGCGGGAAAATAAATGGAATGGTATTTGTCTATTATTATTTCCTTAAATGAAAAATATTATTAAGATTAATCTTCCGTTATCATATTTAAACTATCATTAATTATTAACTCTCAGAAATGACTGTCACAACACGCCGCCCACAAGATGTAGTGGTAAGCGTTCTGAGCTGCCACGTAGTGGGCTTGTGTTCAAATACCGAATAAGACTTGATCGTTTTCATGTCGTTCCCTTCATAAAGAAAAATGCTAGCCTATGTAGTGCTCCCATCATAAAGTATCCAGTAAATCACAGTTAAAAACAAAAGGCAAATGTCTCATTACAAAGTACCTCCGAATTAGACAATAAAAGACAAAATAACTCTCACAACATTGCTAGCAAATCAACTCTATGAAACTCTCAGCATTGTATTTTTGAGGTATAGCATTTCTTTTTTAAATCCCAAAAGAACATTAAATGTAGGCTTTTTCAAATGTAGAAGTGTATAATTTCTTAAAATATCACAGAAGAGAACTCGCGGGAAATATAATATAATTTGGGTAGTAATGAAACGATTTATTCTAAAACTTTTAGAAGTATCCGAAGTATCAATTATTAATCATTAAACAATACAATGAAAGCATATGATAGAAATGCTGGAAGGCAGAGTATAGAAAGGCGGTTTAATAGATTAGCATTTGTAACCTCATGAACATACAAACATAGTTAACTCAACTAATATTTCAGAATATCCCCCAAACTGGACTTTTATAAGTACATAAAATGGAGAAGCAAGATTTTGTTAAAATATTCTAATTACATGGTTTACAATAGTTTGTAAATTTACGGTGTATGTTGGACTAGAGCCAACCCTCAAGGATTAAACCCTCAAGGATCGAGGGTCATATCAAGAAATCGTAAGCTTATGCAGGTCAGACGTCAGTCGAATGAATTGCCAACACAGTACTTGTACACATCTATATCACAAGAAAGATACACATCCAATCAGGTACAATAAGGAAAATCATAATGTTCTTTTTATTTGGCTATAGAAATGTTAACAGGCATAACCAAAATTCGAGATATATTTTCTACATATATTTATGTCATAAACATGTTTCTGATTTTTATTTAAATAATATGTTCTTCGAAGAAATTCCCATATATTTAGCTCCAATTCTAAGTCATGATTGCTTATATTTAGTCTCGTTTCCAGAAATAAGATAAAAAACCTGCATCAATAAACAGATTCGAGACACATTACATTTAATCTTATCACCGAGAAAAAGGTAAAACTTTCGAGCTGCAGACTTCAAATTTCTCACCCGTAAGAGTTGAAAGAATAGAAATTTTTCTCTATACCCTTTCCCTCTGCAGCTGGTAGTTTTTCCCCCGTGTATTTTCAGTCCGCTGGAAATTGGACTCTTTTGGAGCTTTTTTTAATTCTTAACTTTCATTTCAACTTAAAATGACATAAATGGTTCAGGTGTCACGGATATATAGTCAGTACATCATCAATTGCCTGCGGTACATGGCTTAAATATCCCAAATCATACAAACTGGATTTTCAGCGCCAAGTATTTAAAAAAAAATTATATTATGCAGCTGGACGGAGAATAAAATAAAGTTGTCTTCCTCATAGAAACTGTTTAAAGCTTATTATATTCATCCATGCACACTGTTATATTCGAGATAGGAAAAAAATGTACTGTAATATATGTTGAAGCTATAAACCTGAACACATAAAAAATTTAAATTGATCGCAATTTGATTTTGGATTGTACGAACTGCATTTATCAGTAAAACCTAAAAGCCCATACTCTGAGTACCTGAAAACACATTTTACTCTGTATAGTGCTAAAGGAGATCAATACATGTGTTTATGTAAGTTACCAAAAAGAAAACCCAACAGTATCTAATAATTAAAAACAATAGCTCTTATTGGGGGATCTTATATTATTATCATCGATCTTTAATGTTTAAGACAACTTTTTCATTGGTATGTTCGCTCGAAGAAGTTTATTTTTATTACTTATGCTTTTATCGATAGATTTTCTTGTTTCTATACTCATATTTATTAGATGTTTTATGGGAAAACTTTTTGGATTATCGCAGGAAAAGTAAGTTCAGTGAAAATAAAAAAAGTTTTCCTCGAAGTTTGAGAAAAAACAAAGGTTCAAAACAATTTCTTTTAATGTTACTTGATAAAACAAAGAACAGAAGTTCTTTTATGCTTTAAAAAATTTCAAAAATAAAATTTTTATAATAAACAGTTTTGAATTATCGACTTAAATTTTTAATTTATTTTGTAGATTCTTACATTTAAAGAAATCATTTTTGCCTTTATATTTTTTAAGGGAAAAACTTTTGAGGGAAAACTAAGGCTGTTCATAAATTTAGCTCTTCAATCCGTTTAGTTCTTTTTACTATGGACTTGACCTACAGGAATTGTCAATTACGTTTAAAGAGAAATTTTTCCGTAATTGTTCCACCTAGTCAGTCATTTGTTTCTGTGATTACACCCTCATCATGGGATGAGGGTGTAATCTAGGTCGATGGCTACTTGGTACGCTAAAAATGCATGTTTTAGAATTATCTTTTTTTGCATTTTAATACTACAAAACGTTTACTACAAAAAATACTACAAAACTTTTGTTTTCCCACATCTTAAAATAAATTCAGGATTGCATGCGTCGATTGAATTGTATAGCCTTATTTTACTATCTCTATAAAGTTAGTCTGAAAAATTCAGTCTTATTGTACAGTTGTAAGATAGAATTGTTGGTGATTTATACAGTCTCATTTTATAGTTGATTAGTTTGTTGGTTTATTTTCTTTTAATATGTAGAATGCTAGTTGTTGCGAAACAAACACAAGAATAACTTGAAATGGCTCTGTATAAAAAGTGTAATTTTTCCCGGAGAAACATAAACCATCTCGACCTTTTAATTGTGCTTAAAATCATTAAAAATCGTTTTCTTACCACATGTAATCCTTTTACCAACAACTTTAGGTCATGTTCCACAGTCACTCATGTAACAGGCACTGTTGTCGAAATATATCCTCTCGTCACCGTGCGTTCATAACACATTAACTACGCAGCAAATTTCTCCTTTTTCGCCTCCAAGGAAGTCTCGCATTTTAATAGGCATAAACTAGTTCACTAATGATGGGTATTCCTAAAATGTTGCAATAAATTAGGCTATTGAAAGATAAAATTTCACGAATAAAAAGTATAACTTTCAAGGAATTGAATTTATGTTTTTTATTTGACTAGAGAAATGTGTGTGATTCGCTTGGAAATTTCTTTCTTCCATAAGAGCTACCACTGCAAGCATTTTACACGTGGGTATTATGTCATATGCATATACAATATCAATAGACTTTTATGCAAGATTATATTTGCAAAACACGCTACTGTGATTATATTTTTCTTAAATTAAATTTCACAAAGGTAGTGTAAAGTATGTATCACTCGCTATGCAATGTCACATTGAAATCTTGTCAAATGTATCCGTATGTCCATAATACGAATTGTTTAACATGGTTTCAAGACAATTCCACATAGCATGAACAGAAATCTGCAACAATTTAAAAGTAAGTGCATTTGAAAGTCTTACTGTTATAATTTACTTAAGTAAAAACAGGTTGGCAAATATTTTTCAGCGTCAATTACAGAGAAAAATTGCACGCACGATGTCATGAACTAATGGACATTGAAAATTGAACAGATTCACGGACGACGTTCCCTTTTTGTACTGCATTTAACTCAAATGTGAATTTATTAAGTACACGAACACAAAGTAGATTTTATATCAAAAGATTTTGTTTACAGAAGCATATTTCTTATATCCCCTTTTCTGTAAATATCCCTTGAGACAATTTCTACCCATAAGGTAGAAAATTTACTTGCCTGATCCATGATTTCCTGGAGATGAAAACATAAAATTCAGAATCATTTTCTCCATTTATAAGACCGATACAATTCCTCAATAAATGCCTCAAAACAATTGAAACCTTAAACTGTCCTATGCAAGTTTCATAGATATGGAATTAAGAAATTTAAATAAATGAAAAAAATTGAAAGTGTATTACAAAGATTTCATAAGGACCATACCTATTGACTAATTTGATCTTAAAATATACACATGACGAACGACAGATTCTTTTCTTATTCCAGAGTTTCAGTTTCCCTAAATTGCTCAGAAAATTCTCCTGCAATGATATATAATAGTTAACTCTGGGATTACTTTACATTATTATACACATTTCTACTTCAGTAACTAAAATTCTTTTGATAGAGTTAATAAGTACTGAAATATTTGTTAAAAATGCTTCTTAAATATAATATCTTCTAAAATCACTTTTCATAATCGATTACCCAGTATGAGTATTTTAGGAAAATAAATAGCGTAGCTAATTATTTGGCACAATTAGTGATGAGCATGGGGAAAGGTTTCACCAGGACATCTCTATGACTGAAAAGCGTTTCAGTGGACGATGGAATAGAAATATGCTAGCTGAATATTGGTCTGTTATCAGGGGCACTATAATCAAGCCTCTGTTACATTTGTCTGTAACCAATTACTATAAATATGAGAAGTGGGTCTCCTACAAAAATGGTACATGATGGACCATTTTGGTTTTGATATATGAATCAAGCACCTTTTGTTTATACAGAATCACATAGGTTCATCTAAAGGACAGAAAAAAAGTTCAAATTTGTTGTACAATGTTATCGATTACTTTATTTACAAATTTAAGTTCTATTAATTTTCTGTTAGACGCGTCGTTGGTCTTGTACCTTTCAGCTTTGGAATATTCAAAGAAAATATTTTCTCTTTAAATGTCGTATCATATAATTTTCTGTGAAACTAGCTTTAAAGAAAAATGCTCGAGGTTCTGAGATTTTAATGTCTCTTAGATTTGTCTCACAGTTTATTTTTCATGTCTATCACTTCCTATAAATTAATTTTATTTACTGACTATTTTGCCTTCTTTGTAACTGGTCATATAGACCAGCTTAATAGACACGTAAGGAGTCAACTTACCATGATCAAATTTCAGCCGGCACAAAGAAAGTGATAGGGTTTGGTGGACTGAATACATTCACAAAAAGTCACTAAAATATTGTCTATGTCTTTATTAAATTTGAGTTCCCGAATTCTTCATTATTTAAAGGAACAAAGATTTTATAAATAAATAAGTAAATTTTTATATTTATAACGATCTACAAATTATTTCATAAAACTAATGCCATAGAAGAGCTCTGAAAAAGTATTCAATTAAGTTATGAAAATATAATTAATATTTTATTGATTAGATACTAAATGGTTTATTAGTCATTAAGTTATTTACATGATAAAAAATTTCCAATGTTAGAAAAAAATTTCATTATTTTTCATTTCTGAACGATCATGGATATTTAATTAGTAAACGTGGTAATCAATGACCTGGGTAGGATGAAAACTTATCAAAAAACCCGGGTACAATATAGATAATGAGATGTCTTTATAAGAAAGAATATAACCCATCATAAAAAACGTCCAGACAGCAAAACCAGAAAAAGATATTGAAGAGAAAAAATATAAAAATAACAGCTAAAGTGAATGTTAAAAATTGTTATTTAAATATGATCAGATATTCATTGCAAAATATACCGAAAATGGAAATATTTTCTGAAAATATTTGCTATAGTAAGTGGATTTTCATCCTCACTGCTGTTATTCGCGAAGATTAAAGTTCGCATTTTAGGATTATCTCGATGCCTTTCATTTTATAATCGAGGAAATGAAATCGATTATTATGAAAATGTGGTACTTGAAAAAAAAACTTAATAAAAAAGACTTAATAAAACTAAATAACCTTAATAAACTTAATCAAAAAGATTAACTTGAATTAATTTTACTTTTAGGCAGATATCGTCAGCTTTTTTACATAATTACTGAAGTTAAAGATTTTATGAACAGTGTTTATAATTTTATTGCAATTTGGAAGTACAGGATCTGTAGGAAATAAATCAAACAATTAACTAGTCTCCTTCTCTCTCTCTCTGTTTCTCTCTCACACACACGCGCACACACGAATATACATATATGTACATACACACAAACATACACACACACACACAAATTTTTTTACTTTTTTTTTCATAGTAGTGAAAATCCTACTGAAATGGAAGAGTATAAATTTAAGGTTTAATAACACACACACACACACACATACATATATATATATATATATATATATATATATATATATATATATATATATATATATATATATACATATATATATATATATATATATATATATATATATATATACATATATATATATTATATATTTATATATATACTAGCTGAAAACCCGCGCTTCACTACGGAGTACATTCAAATTAACTACAACAGTCAATGTATGCAATTAATGCCAAAAATAAATAAATATATATATTTATAATAAATACGACGATCAATGTATACAATTGATGTAAAATATATGTATATATATATATATATATATATATATAGGATGGCAAGATGTCTAGGGGAATGATGATGCAACTTTTGCACAAACAAGTACTATTTATTATTCTTGGGACATGACAATTACACGGGACATTTACAACACAGTTATAGGGACATTCAGAATTAAAATAACCGCTCTCTTCACCATTCAACACAAATCAATTCGATGCGTGGGCAGTCTCGCGGAGATGACCTAACTCGTCACTCCCTTGCGATCGCTCTCCCGTTTTTCTCTTCACGTACGTTTTACCTTGCCGCGCAAACCTCAGCGACATCTAGTAGCCATTCTGCACAACGTAGCTATTCCGCAATCTTCTGGTACGGTCTGCCTCATTCCTATAGCGCTCGTCTATCCTGACTAGCAGTGTCCTCACTGCTGCAACAGCCTAGGATCTAAAATACACGAACTAAAAAAACAAAAACACATAGATTAGTACACAGTTTACAAACATTAAATTCTGGCCAAAACATTTATATAAGTCAACATTTGGTCCAGGGCTTCATTTGGTCCGCTGATGAAGATGTAACATTTGGTCCTTCATGATCTCCAATTTTGGCGACATCGTAGCGATCATGGTATTTAACTTTAGTAACACGGTAGGGTCCAAAATATTTCGGTCGGAGTTTCAGCTTGCTTCCAAACTGAGTTCTCATAATTGCCACCAGTTCTCCTTGCTTGTACTGATAAGCTTCCTTGCGCTTTCTATTGTAAGTCTTACGATTCTCCTCTTGAATTTTTAAAATATTCTGCTTAGCGTCTTTCCTAATGCTATCACGATGTTGATTAAATTGATCTTGACTTTCTTCCACAAGCAAATTTCTTATAAGGGCATCCTCGGGATTTTTCATTCTGGTTCCTATGAGTAATTCAAACGGTGAGTACTTAGTACTACGTGACGTACTATAGTTTAACACTCTTTGCAATGAGTCAACATGTTTAAACCACTTCGCGGGATCATTTAAGGACATCTTTGTTAATACCGGGATGAGGGTTCTATGTATTCTTTCCACTTGACCATTCGCTCTTGGTACTCCCGCAGTTAGTTGTACATGATGTATATTCTCTTTAGTGCAGTATTCTTCGAATTCGTTGGCTCTGAAGGCTCCTCCTCGATCACTGATTATGGTCGAAGGATTCCCGAAGGTTTTCTGCTGTAGCTTTAGTCTTTCGATGGCTTCTTGCGCTGTGGTACTTTTAGTTGGATAAAGCCATGTGAATTTTGTAAATGCATCTACGACCGTGAAAATGTGATTGTAATTCTTATTGGTTGTTGGCAGTGGTCCAATGAAATCCACATGATATGTTGATAATGGCGAATCTTCCTTAGGAATAGGATGTAACAGTCCTTCTCCTTTTCCAGTCTTCTTATTTACCACTATGCATTCAACACAGTTTCTTATCACATTCTCAACACACTTTCTCATGTTTGGGAAATAAAAATTACGTTTCACCAAGTCTTCAGTTTTTACAGCAGCAAAATGTCCAAAAGAGTGTGCATGCTTCACAACGTCCACTTGCATCATTTCAGGTACTACCAGTAACTCTTCATCATTATCAATCTTATACAAGACATTATTATTCAAGATAAATTCGGAGGTTTTGCCTGCCTGTAACAGTTTCTTGATGGTTTTGATATATTCGTCACTTTCTTGAGCATTAACAATTTTGTATGTCAATTCATCACTATTCACAAGCATAACGGGGAATCTGCTCAATGCATCAACGTGTCGCATTTGTTTTCCAGGGCGATGTACTACTTCATATTGGAACTCTTGCATGAATAATGACCATCTGGCAACTTTTGGTGTAAGTTCCTTTTTATCTAGGGTTTTTGCAAATGCCGCACAATCAGTGAAAATTTTGAATTTGGTTCCCAATAAATAATTTCGAAATCTTTTTAAAGCCTGGATAATCGCAAGCACTTCAAGTTCATAGCTACACAATTTTTCTTCCTGGATGGAGGTTTTTTTGCTCATATACTGAATTGGATAATAGCGCCCATCGTCACTCTGCTGGAAAAGTATTGCCCCTAACCCAAGTTTACTTGCGTCCGTGTGTAATTCCAATTTCTGCCCTTCTCTGTAAAGGTGTAACAGGGGTTCATTAGACAGCGCGTCTTTAAGTTTTTGAAAGGCTATTTTCTGTTTAATGCCAAATTCGAAAGGTTTTGAGGCTCGTAATAAATCACTAAGTGGTCTTGCTATAATGGCATATGAAGGTATGTACTTTCTAAAATATCCTGTCAACCCTAGGAAACTCTGCACTTCTTTGGCATTTTTGGGTTCAGCAAAACAACGGACTGCTGCAGTTTTCTCTAATGACGGTCGAATGGTACCATTTTCAATGATGTGGCCTAAAAAATTGATTTTCCTCTGCAAAAATCGGCACTTCTTAAGGTTTAACTCAAGACCATACTTGGAAGCTGTTTCTAATACACGACTTAATTTTTTATGCGCTTCTTTTTCATTAATAGCTGGGATTATGATATCGTCTAAATAAATAACTAAAGTCCCGTCTCTCAATAGGTCTCTGAACACGTAATTGATGTATCTTTGAAAGTAATTGCTGCTAATAGACAAACCAAACGGTACTCTTAGGAATTCATACTGGCCTGACTCTGTTACAAACGCAGTGTATTTTCTACTTGCTTCATCCACTTCTACATGGAAGAAAGCATTTTTCAAATCGAGAGTCGTGAACACCCTTCCACTTTCTAGCTTATCTAATACTTCCTCAATAACAGGTAGCGGATATCTGTCTCTAACTATTCGCTTATTCAAAGCTCTGTAGTCAATGCACAAACGCATCGTATCATCCTTCTTTCTACACACCACAACAGGCGAAGCAAAATCAGAGCAACTCTCCCTAATTATCCCTTGCTCTAACCAATCGTTTATTTGCTTTTCGACTTCTCTCTTTTCAGGAAGAGACAACCTGCGTGATCTTTGACAAATGGGTCTTTCATCGGTCAGAATTATTTTCATTTTCAAAGCAGTAGTTTCTGTTTTGTTTGGCTCATAATTTTGAACAAGCGCGTGAATTTCGTTTCTCAATTTACAGTCAGTAATGTGTGACAGGTCAAAAGGGCAATCATTATACGATTCGGATACTCTCACTAAGAACGAAACTGATGAATCGTTGTTTATATTCGCGCTCTCTAAATGTTTTCCCGTTTCCAATCCTGCACCGCTCGTCGGCGCCACCGCCTCCTCTGGTTTCAATAACATGTCGTAAATTTTCGCTGGCAAAATAACTTCCGCAACAATCTCAGAGCTCGCAGCCAAGACATCTCGTGCTTTCCCCCCCTCGCGTAGCGAAATGCGAAATTTGTAAACATTCGCCGTCCGGCATTCACCGAACACACTTGTCAAAACAATCTGAGAATGAATTGGCTTTGCAGCCGAAACAAAATTCTTGTTTACGATTATCGAACTCGCACCACTGTCTACCGTGGCGACTAAGGGTTTTCCGTCTATAAACACGTCGACATACTGGAGCTCACTGAATAAATAGTCATTTTGAGTTGGGATAGAAGTTGAAACGTGATTTATGCCGTATTTTTGGTCACTCTTGTTTTCTGCATTCGACAATTTCTTTGTACAGTTTCTAGCAAAATGCGGTCCCCCACAAACATAACAAGATATAGGTTCTCTACTGGAAATTTTTTGATTTTGTCTCTGAAACTGCCTCGGGGAATGGTTTCCATATTCAAATTTTGTACGATCTTTGATAGCGTCACTTTCATTTCTAGAACGAACACTCGAATAGTTCCGCGTTTCATGCAAAGTTTTATTCTTAGAAACAAAAAAAACGTCACAAGTCTTTCCTAGCTGTTCCGGCGTCAGCCACGAGTCGGCCTGTGTGATTTTAATGTGAGAAGCTGTTTCTTCATCTAGTGTGTCTAAAAATTTATCGCTCACCATTAGGTCAAAAAGTTGTTTAAAATCAGAAACATTACGGATTTTGAGATAATATTGGAACATTGCATTTAAGCGTGTTGCAAACTGAACATGCGTCTCATTCACCTGCCTTCTAGCTCTTCTAAAGTTAAGTAGACACTCTTGAGCCGTGGGTTGGAATTCTTTCATGATTAAAGATTTAACTAACTCATAGTTATTCATTTCATCATCTTTAACGTATAGTAAAATGCTATGGGCCTTCTCTCCGAGAATATTTATAAGAATTTCGGATTTCAATTTCTCTGGGACATCCTTAACTTTAAACGCTCGTTCCAATGATTGGAAAAAAAGGCTAAAATTTTCCGCTTTTGTCGGCAACTGTATTGTTAGCGTTTTTACACTTTTAATCAAATTTTCAAGATCACAAACCTCAGTATTTGATACATCTTGAGCTGCTTCTGCTTTCGATTTGCAAAGTTCTACCTCTCGTTCTATACGTTGGAGCTTTAATTTTTCTAATTCTAGTTTTGAGTTGGTTAGCTGCAGTTCAAGCTCAGCTTTTGGCTGCCGATCCTCAATTATTCGGTTAAGAAGATTCATTACAAATTCCGGGTCATCTTGGAATGCTTTAGATCTCTCAAGTTTATTTTTTAACTCTATAATCGTTTCTTTTGCAGTGACCTGCTCACCAATCTCAGTAAGAACATTCACTATGTCCTCTTTGCGCGTATTCTTGTTATAATTAATAGTAGTAGACATTTTTCATAAATCTTTTTCTCAGCAATAGAGTTATAAAAAGAAGATATCCTACCTTTTCTCGCAGGACTCTTGCATCAGTAGTTAACTTCACAGTGTATCCCAAAATGTAACACAATAAATCCAAAAAGTATATCACTATAAATCCACGGATTGTTCTTTCATATCACAGTCACTTATATAAATTAACCACAGTCACTAATTGTCCTCAAAGTCCTCAAAGTCCTCAAAGTCCATCCGGGGCGATCCCCCAAGTTTATAGGATGGCAAGATGTCTAGGGGAATGATGATGCAACTTTTGCACAAACAAGTACTATTTATTATTCTTGGGACATGACAATTACACGGGACATTTACAACACAGTTATAGGGACATTCAGAATTAAAATAACCGCTCTCTTCACCATTCAACACAAATCAATTCGATGCGTGGGCAGTCTCGCGGAGATGACCTAACTCGTCACTCCCTTGCGATCGCTCTCCCGTTTTTCTCTTCACGTACGTTTTACCTTGCCGCGCAAACCTCAGCGACATCTAGTAGCCATTCTGCACAACGTA
Source organism: Dolomedes plantarius (assembly GCA_907164885.2). Classification (NCBI taxonomy): domain Eukaryota; kingdom Metazoa; phylum Arthropoda; class Arachnida; order Araneae; family Dolomedidae; genus Dolomedes; species Dolomedes plantarius. Next base: position 158,324,690 of record OU015492.1, read on the forward strand.
GCTATTCCGCAATCTTCTGGTACGGTCTGCCTCATTCCTATATATATATATATATTTATAAAAAAATCGTAAGGGATATTTATTTTTTGGGGATAATATCCAATCGTCTGCTGCATTAGAAAGAAAAAAAATATTTTTTTGTCTATTTAGTTGTTATACACGTGACGATAAATTTATTTAAAGTACCAGAAAAATAAATCACGTGATCAGCATTTAATAAATTAAATTCTAAAAATGAATCTTTAAAAATTCACCAAAAATCAGAAAATGGAGGTAAAGATTCCAAAAAGATTTCATTTTAAAGGAATTTTTATTATCTTTCTCGTGATATAAATTTTATAACCCTCAAATCATTATTTTGAATGTAAACTTAAAAAAAGTTACAAAAACTGGTTAACAATTTAATTTTAAAAAATCTAAGAATTTTTCAAAAATCTTTCTTAGTGCACCCCTACACCATAAGAAGAATCGCCATGCAAAATTTCAGCCCTTTAGGTCCAGCGGTTTGGTCTGTGCGTTGTATGTCAGTCAGTGAGTCAGTTACGGAACTGTTTTATATATATAGACTAGCTGAAAACCCGCACTTCGCTACGGAGTACATTCAAAGTAAAAACATCGGTGAATGTATGCAATTAATGCCAATATATATATAATAAATACGACGATCAATGTATATAGTTGATGTAAAATATATATATATTTATAAAAAAATCGTAAGGGATATTTTTATAGACAAAATAATGTGGAAGAAGATATTCAAATTAAATCTAATATAAAGAATACTAAAGAATATAGTACAGTTAATATAGTACAGTTTCTAGAACATTTCTTTTACTGTATTTTAATATTTTTTTGGATAATGTCCAATCGTCTGCCGCATTAGCAAGAAAAAAAAATTATTTTTTGTCTATTTAGTTTTTATGCACGTGACGATAAATTTATTTAAAGTACCAGAAAAAGAAGTCACGTGATCAGCATTTAATAAATTAAATTCTAAAAATTAATCTTTAAAAATTCACCAAAAATCAGGAAATGAAGGTAAAGATTCGAAAAAGATTTCATTTTAAAGGAATTTTTATGATCTTTCTCGTGATATAAATTTTATAACCCTCAAATTATTATTTTAAATGTAAACTTAAAAAAAGTAAAAAAAACAGCTTAAAAATTTAATTAAAAAAAATCTAAGAAGAATTTTTCAAAAATCTCTCTTAGTGCACCCCTACACTATAAGAAGAATCGCCATGCAAAATTTCAGCCCTTTAGGTCCAGCGGTTCGGTCTGTGCGTTGTATGTCAGTCAGTCAGTGAATGAATGAATGAATGAATGAATGAGTCAGTTACGGAAATGTTTTATATATATAGATATATATATATATATATGTATATATATATATATATATATATATATATATATATATATATATATATATATATATATATATATATATATATGTATATATATATATATATATATATATATATATATATATATATATATATATATTTATATATATATATATATATATTTATATATATATATATATATATATATATATATATGTGTGTGTATATATATATATATATATATATATATATATATATATATATATATGTGAAGGCGGGTCGAGATCACCTTAATCCACAAGTTTCGAGTAAATCAAGTAAATTTCAAGTAAAACAGTTCAAACTTAAATGAAGAATCCAAGGTGGGAGAGCTAACAAATGTACTTATTTATTTACAATATGTACAAATAAAACTAAATTCAAGAGCAGCGAGTTGCTCATTATCAGGTGAGAGTCGAAAGTCCGAGTGACAAACTCTAGGACGTTACAAAGTTTCTTCTCTCGCGCGCAAAGCGCCATCTATACGGGTGGGTCCAAACATTCCACCCCCGCGATGAACAGTGGTTCATAAATCTAGTACTACACTGGAATCACTACAATGAAATATGACATTAGTATACATGAAAAATTAAAATATATAAAATAAGAACTGGAACAATATACTAAATATTAAACAACGTATTATCACTAATTACTAAGTAAATAAAGAATAAACTGATGTATATGCATATTAAACAAACTTAAATTTCAAATAAAGGTTAAATATGAAAAATGAATAATCATGTTATTGACAAGAAAAAGGTAATATGGAAAGTTTATGAATAGGTCTCTTTAGTTCTCCATTAGCAGTTTCAATCGTACTACTCGTACATTACCGTCTTTACCAGGATACAGTTCAAGAGTCCTTGCAAGAGGCCATTTCAATGGTGGTAGATTATCATCTTTGATCAGCACAAGATCTCCAACAGCTAAATTTGATTTCTTAGTGCACCACTTTGTGCGCTGCTGTAACTGAGTGAGATAGTCTGATGACCACCTTTTCCAAAAACTTTGGAAAATTTGTTGAGTGAGCTTCCATCGTTCGGGTGGAGTTAATTTTGTGGAAGTCAAGTCTGGTTCAGGAATTGAGTTCATCGAAGTCCCGATGATGAAATGTCCAGGAGTTAATGCCGTTAAATCACGAGGGTCATTTGATACAGGAACTAGAGGTCTTGAGTTTAAGCATGCTTCAATTTGCGTTATCAAGGTGAAGAATTCTTCAAAGGTAAGAATTTGTGATCCAACAGTTCTTTTCAGATGGTTTTTCATTTGTTTAATCGCGGCCTCCCAAAGACCTCCGAAGTGAGGTGCAGAAGGTGGATTAAAGTTCCATTTAATATTCTCTTCTGCAATGTAGGCATGAAACCTTTCATCGGCCAAAACTTGTGATAGCATTCTTTTTAATTCCTTGTCAGCTCCTACAAAATTTGTTCCTCTGTCAGAAAATAGTTCCAGAGGTTTGCCACGATGAGCTATAAATCTTTTCAGCGAGGCTAAGAAGGCTTCTGAAGATAAGTCGCTAACTACTTCCAAGTGAACAGCCTTTGTGGACATACATATGTAAAGGCAAACATAAATTTTATAAGGTTTAATACCTCGTCCCTTACGAGTCTTGATCATGAATGGACCTGCGAAGTCCAGTCCGACGTGTGAAAAAATCTTGTTGGGCTTCACTCGAGCTGGAGGTAAATCTCCCATAATTTGCGTCGCTAAATTTGCCCTGTTTCTGAAACACTTCATGCATTTCCAAACAATTCTTCTAACAACTTCGCGGATGTTAACAATCCAAAATTTTTGTCTTATCGAAGAAATAGTCAGTTGGATTCCACTGTGCAGATATTTTTCGTGGTAATGTTTAATGATTAATTCTGTCACGTAATGTTTTTTGGGAAGTATAATTTGATGTTTTTTATCGTCTGAAATATTAGCATTCCTGAGTCTTCCCCCAACCCGCAATAAATCTTTATCATCAAGAAATGGATTTAAGTTAGCTATTTTGCTGTTGGGGCTTAATATCTTGTCTTTCTTCAAATTCCGAATTTCATCTTTAAACTCTAACTCTTGCACAATTTTCACTATGACATCGGCTGCATCATTTAACTCCTTACTTGTCAAGAAACCTGTTGTTTTTACTGATGGGAATTTACAGTTTTGCACAAATCGAAGAATCCAAGCTACAACACGATTTAGTTTAATCCATGTTGAAAATTTAGATAATATTTCTGGTTCATGGTGGTCATCTGTGACAGTGCATATCACAGTCTTTCTTCTTTCTGGAATAATTTCCTCCTCCAAAAGAGGAGTTTCTTGTTCGGATGGCATTTCTTCGGTTGCCAAGTTAGGGCCATTCCACCATAACATATTCCCTTTTAGTTCATGAGCAGAACATCCTCGAGACAGAACATCTGCAGGATTCTCGGATCCTTTACAATGTTTCCAAGCAAAGGGTTCGATAATGTCTTGAATTTCCCGCACTCGATTCGCAACGAATGGCTTCCAAACATCGGCAGATCCCTTTATCCAATGTAGGACTATTTGCGAATCGCTAAAACACTTGATGTTATTATTAGGGATTTGAAATAAAGCTTTCAGGTAACGGGCTATTCTCGCAGCAATAACTGCACCTAAAAGTTCCAAGCGTGGCAACGTGATTTTCTTGAGGGGTGCCACTCTACTCTTGGCCATGACGAATGAAGTGGAGCGGCTCGCAGGGTCTCGAAAATAGGCTACAGCTCCATATCCCTTTAGGCTAGCGTCGGAAAATACTAAGAGCTCAATTTTGTCAAAATTTACTTTATGTTCAAAATACCTTCTAGAAATATTCAAATTTTCTAATTCATTGATCTCTTCGAACCATTTTAGAAATCTTTCCGATAAATTTTGTGGTAATTGTTCGTCCCAGTCAATGGCTTGTTGCCACATTTCTTGCAATAAGCATTTGACTCGCATTACGAAGGGCGAGATGTAACCAACAGGATCGTAAATCTTTGCAACAGTTTGCAAAACGTGACGTTTTGTGATGCAGGAATTTGACATTTCTGAAGCTGGTTTCAAGTCTAAGGATATTGTATCGTGATTATTGTTCCAAATGATTCCTAAGATTTTAGATGGGTTTTCCGAATTTTCTTCAATAATTATCCCTTTTTCCTTCCATAACGTTCTTAAGCCAGGGGAATTAGTTTTGAATTTTCTTAAATTCATACCTGCATCTTTCAAGATTTCTGAAGCTTCCGAGGACAAATTAAACGCTTCAGTATTCGAACTCGCTCCATGATGCAAGTCGTCAACGTATAAAGATGAGTTTAACATCTCGTAGCATGCAGGGTTACTGGCTGAATATTTTTTAATGTGAAATTTTATCGTAGCAGCTAATATAAAGGGAGAAGAATTGACCCCGAATGGTAAACGGTTCATGTGCATAATTTTGAATGAATCGGGATCGTTATTTCGGAACCAAAGAAATTTTAAGAATTTACGATCTTCCTCGGCAATGCTGATCATTAAGAAGGCTTTTTCAATATCGGCTGAAAATGCGATTTCATATTTTCGAAATTTTAAGATTACGTCTAATGAGTTAGGATTTAAATTGGGGCCAGGCAATAATAATTCATTAAGTGATTTTGAATTTTTTCCTTTGGACGAAGCATCAAAGACTATTCTTACGCGCGTAGTAATTTTATGTGGTCTGATAATAGCTCTATGAGGCATGAAGTAACCAGAATCGAAATTTTCGTTTTTATCTTCCTCCACTATCCTATTTTCTTCTTGATGTTTAATAATACTTTGGTATTCCTGACAAATCTCCTTATCCTTACTTAATTTATCCTTTAAAATGTCAAAACGTCTTTTAGCTGTTGCGAAATTACTGTCTAGTTGTGGTTTAGTGTCTTCAAACAAAAGTTTAGTTTCATATCTACCATCAACAAATTTTAAATTATCATTAAAATATTGTAAGGCGTTTAAGTCTCTTTGAGAAAAACATTCATTTTGATCTTCAACAATCCCGAGCGATTCTAGCTTCCAAAAGGAACTTATGTCAAAATTTTCTTTTTGTACGGACGTGAAAAAGGAATGCAGTTCGGTGTTTTTCCCAGCTGAGTACTTTAATTTACCCATAAACGCATAACCGAATATTGTTGACACTGCGTATAGATCTTTATTTATTTTTTGAATGTTTATCGGCTTAGTATGGACTTCGTAGTAAACGTCTGCTCCTAATAAAATACAAATAGGCGCCATAGGCGATTTGTTTTCGTCAACGAAATCTGAAATCAGCAACTGGTTGTTTATTCCCAGTTCAAGTAATTGCTGAGTAGAGATAGATCTAACACTCGCTTGAGTTATGAGATCTGTGGCGATTACTTCCGCTTTCACGTAGAGTTCAGGGTCAAAGCGGCTTGTGAGTTTCACACTATATACTTCAAATATTTGCTGCGCTGGCTTTTTCGCCCCAAAAGAATATAAACTCAATTTTTCTTTACGAATAAGGGGAAGTTTCAATTCCCGAGCTAGTGATTTAGAAATGAAACTTCGCTCACTACCTGAGTCAAGAAGAATTCTAACCTTTTTAGATTTTATATCTGATTCTGCAATAGCACAACAAGTTTTTAAAATAATACTTTGATTAGTTTCTACCGAATTGCACTGTGATATCGAACTTAGAGTTTGAGTGTCGGGATTCGCGCATTTGGGTACTTCAGGGGGCTTGGCATCTGAAATTTCAGGAGTTTCGGTTCTAGTTCTGGCGTTACAAAATAGTTTACTGTGCTGAAAACTATTACAAATAGCACATGGAGGTATTTTTGCTTTACAATCGGAAATAAGATGTGATTTCAAGTAACATCTATAGCAGCAACCTCGTTTCTTTAAAATTTGTCGTTTTTGTATATCAGGAACGACTTCACAAAAATGGGATTTGTGTTCGTTTGACCAACAAAAAATGCAGCAAGGTTTGGTCATGGTGTTTAATGCGTGTGCAGATTTAAATATCTTTTTAGTACGGAAGTTTTTGTTTGGATTTGCACTATTGTTTTTATACACAGGTTCATCAGGATTCATATTACAGTTCGAGTTCATTTGCATCACAGTTTCCCTGAATTGCACTTCTGTTTTCAAAAACTGGATAAGCTCAGATATATCAATTTCTTCCCTATTTTTGCGTTGTCTGCTAAACTCTAGCGCTATATCATTAGGTAGTAGTTTTAATAAAATCGGATACAATAAATGCCCGTAAGAGCCAGAAGCAACTCCTAACGACTCCAAACTTCTTATTTGGATTTCAAGCTCATCGTAAAATTTTCGGAATTCTTTTATGTTAGAGGAGTTTCGCAAGGGTTCTAAATTTAACATTTTATTCATTAATGAATTAATGACGACTTCTCTTCTTCCAAATCTGGATTCTAATAATTTTACTGCAGAATCATAATTTTCATTTGCTAAAGAAAATCCGCTTACACTTTTTAAGGCAGTTCCACCGAGAAACGTTTTTAAATAATTAAACTTGTCTATTTTCGATAATTTCGTGTTGTTGTGGATTGCACTTTCGAATTGTTGCCAAAATTCTAGCCAATGGCTTGAGTCACCGAAAAATTTATCTATGGTAAGCTTAGGCAACTTAACGACATTTGAATCAAAACTCTGAGAATTAAGCGATACATCGCTATTGGTCGGCTCGCTATTATTGTTTATACCCGATGTATTAACTTCATTCGAAGCAATTTCTTTATTTGATAATTCACTTAATTTGTTTTTTAGCTTTCTTTTAAAAGCAATAATTTTAATGTTATATTCATCACAAGAAAGTATTTCTGTTTCGATTTCTTTAACTGTCAAATATTGTTCAATTTCTCTATCAATACCTTTCAATTCTTTTGATTTTTCGTCTAATTCATCATACAAGGTTTCGATATCAGTTTTATCAATATCTTCTGCTAATTTAGCAGGAATAGCATTTAACAGTCTAGTTGTTAAGTTCCTCAACACGGAACGCTTCTTCTTAATTATTTCTAACTTTTCAGCCATTTCGAGTAAATTAGAAACTTCAATAAATCATCAAAGAATATTCAAATATCTCTCACCTGAATCACCTAAAGGTCTGCTGATCCCGGGGTTCGTGCAACAATGAAGGCGGGTCGAGATCACCTTAATCCACAAGTTTCGAGTAAATCAAGTAAATTTCAAGTAAAACAGTTCAAACTTAAATGAAGAATCCAAGGTGGGAGAGCTAACAAATGTACTTATTTATTTACAATATGTACAAATAAAACTAAATTCAAGAGCAGCGAGTTGCTCATTATCAGGTGAGAGTCGAAAGTCCGAGTGACAAACTCTAGGACGTTACAAAGTTTCTTCTCTCGCGCGCAAAGCGCCATCTATACGGGTGGGTCCAAACAATATGTGTGTATATATATATATATATATATATATATATATATATATATATATATATATATATATATATATATATATATGTATATATATATATATATATATATATATATATATATATATATATATATATATATATATATATATATATATATATATGTATATATATAATGTGTGTGTGTGATAACAGGGGAAAATAGCAATTGAAAATGTTCGTAGTAATAATGATATAGGAAGATACTTATGCCTTTTATATAACAGACAGAGAAGATGAATAAACAAGTTGGATACTTCTCTTAAATGTTAAAAAAAGTACCATAGATGAGTTTAGAATAATTCCTTCCTTGGTGTACTTATTGAATCTTCATTCTGAAATGCAAATTAGAAATTTGAGAACAAATGCATATTTTGACGGGAAAATTTGAAAAATTAAAGAAAAAAACGAATATACTATATACATATGAAACTATATCTGTATATATATTCGATACAATATGCACATACATATTCGATCGAAGTAATAACATCAGCTATCTTTTGAAAATTATTTTCTAATTTTCTGGTATTTGCTTATTTTCTGTAAGGCTTTGTTATTTTGTTACAAATTATTATTTTATCTTTAAATATCTAACATTACATATTGCAATAATAAAAAAATAAAAAATAAACTTTCATTTCTGAATAAAAAGATTATTTGCATCAGATTTAGTAAGTAAAAATTGAAATTTTTTTACTTTTTTTTTCATAGTAGTGAAAATCCTACTGAAATGGAAGAGTATAAATTTAAGGATTACTTGCCACAGTATTATTTTTGGGGATAAATTAAACGGATATTATTAAGAGATTATACAATCTAAATTAGTTCTGTCTTCACTACTTCACTTTAGCGAGTTTCCTTGAGATATAGCAGATTAAGAGGACAGTCAAGCGTAAGCTTATAGGAGATGAAGATAGTTAATGATGTATTAATAAATTCTCTATCTTAAACTGCATTAATTACAGTGGGTTTATTTTAATTGTAAGCCGAATTTTTAATTCTAAAAGATTTAGAATAAGAGTAAAAAACTCTATATTTAATGAATTTGTAAGAAAAAAACCAATTTTATCTCACTTAAAACTCTATACTTTAAAACAGTGGATCATTTTGTATTATTCCATTTGTAAAAATGTGAATAGTTAATATTTATTTGCAATAACATCGCAAAATAAATAGCAAACTTTTTCTCGCTTTCAAAGTCAGCGGTCACGTTAGATGGGAGAAGTGAAATGCCTTTAAAAACTTTTATAGGCTACATTATATTTTATGATCATAAAAACAAATTTTTCTCTCTTTTACTTAATGGGATATAATGTTACTTTATCTTCTCCACCAGAGACGGTTTTATTGCCCATAAAACAAACTACGCTTTTTACTCCTATAATAAGTAGGTGAAAAGCACGTAACTATAAGTTTAAAAAATAAATAAGGCATTTTCCTACATTTTAAAGAAATTTAATGCAAGTATACCAATGACTGCATTTTTAACGACATTGGTAAAATCTTTTCTTCCTTTGCTTACATTAAATTTTGGACTTTTATTTGTCATTTTAAAAAAGGTCTGTTGATAAGTTCATGAAAACACGAAAGAGGGTATTTTTCAAGGACTATTTGTATATATATATATAATTAATTCAGCATAACTCAATGGCACTTGTTTCAGACTATAAACAGGTTTGCACATACCTGTGATGGACAGCCATTTTAGCCGGTCAACTCTTTTTACTCTCACACACTCTAGATATATAAGTTCCTCGTGTTGAAAAACACAACTTTTGGGGGTCAAAACGACGACAGAGGCTAAATTCAGGCTTGATAAATATTTTGGCTTTTCTGCACCTTCACTGAGAAGGAATTGCGATTTGTTACTTGATTTTCATTCCAGCGGATGAGCACAAATGACAGTGAACGTTCTCGTCGTCTTGCTGTGTTACGCCAGAATTTATTGAAAATAATCAATGATATGGTTATGTTGGTTAGAAGAATATAATTGTGTGGGAATTTCTGAATATGTTGACATCTCATCGGAGCGCAAAGGTGAGTGCCGCGTTTGCTAACAATCGATTAATAACGTGAAAGAGCGAAACGTTCGAAGCACAATTTGGCGCTGCTTCAAAGAACATCAGAAGAATTTATCAGTTGTTTCTTAACTGTTGATTAAGCACGGATGCATCGCTTCCAGGCAGAAAGGATAGAATTTGCCAAACAGTAGTTAAAGCAGGTGAAGCTGATACAAAGAGAACGCAAACGATTCCATCAGCAGTACAAGTTATGGCCATTGCTTTTTGAGATGCCTATGAAAATCTTTATTTGCTACTTAGAAAAGAGTAGAAAAATCAACGTAGGGTACTATACATCTTTATTGGATCTTTTAAATTGTAAAATTAAGAAAAAAGGCCACATTTATGGAGAAAAACGTTATTTTCCATCATGACAATGTTTCGTCTCCTTCATCTGCGATTGCTTAAATGTCTCAGATGAAGGAAACGGACGGAAACGACGGTGGCTAGGAAATTGTCATCCACCCTCAGTATTCAACAAATTTGACTCCCTCGGACTACTCTACTCGTTCCCAAATACGAAAACATTTGTTGCAGTGCACGAAATTTGTATCGAACTTTTAAGGGATTAGTGAAACAAACACATATTTTGAAAAGTTGTCTTAAAAAATCTTACTTTATGGAGGGTATAAGAAAACACTAAACTCGTTGGACCAAATGCATAGCGACCTTGCGTGGTTTTTTTTTATATATAAAACAGTTCCGTAACTGACTGACTGAATGACATATAACGGACAGACCAAACCGCTGGACTTAAAGGGCTTAAATGTGGCATAGCGATTCTTCTTATAGTGTAGGGGGGCACTAAGAGAGATTTTTGAAAAATTCTTCTTAGATTTTTTTAAATTAAATTTTTAAGCTATTTTTGTAACATTCTTTAAAGTTTGTATTTAAAATAATAATAATACGAGGGTTATGAAATTTATATCACGAGAAAGAACATAAAACTTCCTTTAAAATGAAATCATTTTTGATTCTTTACCTCCATTTTCTGATTTTTGGTGAATTTTTAAAGAATAATTTTTAGAATTTAATTTATTAAATGCTGATCATGTGGCTTCTTTTCTTTTAATTTTGCGTCACGTGCATAACAACGAAATACACAAAAAAATTATTTTTTCTTGCTAATGCGGCAGACGATTGGACATTATCTAAAAAAATATTAACATACAGTAAAAGATGTTCCTCAAATGTTCCTCAAACTGTACTATATTAACTGTTCTATATTCTTTAGTAAGTTCTATTAGATTTAATTTAAATATTTTATTCTACATTATTTTGTCTATAAAAATATCCGTTACGATTTTTTTATAAATATATATTTTCGTATTTTTTTATAACAATTGCTTACATTGACCGTTGTATTTAATATGAATGTACTCCATAGCGAAGTACGGGTTTTCAGCTAGTGTGGTAATATAAATAAAGAAACTTTTTTTTTAAATTGTCGTTTTATTATTTTTGAACGGACATAAAACAACTCGCGTATTATCCTCATAAAAATATAATAGTTGAGAAGTGGAGAGATAGTAAAGTGACAATCTCATTGCGGAGAGTATAAATAGCATATACACTTATCATTAATATGAAGGTTCTTTTTAAATAAATATAAGCACTGTATACCGTAAATATTGCCCAACATTCTGTCCATTTAGGGCAATTGTGATGTGACAACAAGGTGTGAAAATATAAATGAAAAATAACGTGAACACGAAATTTCGTTTATTCTCTTGTTACTTGCCCTTATAATAAAGAGATGTAAAAGGGCTCAGAAGAAAATAGTGTTAATACATAAATAATATACTCATATTAATTGAAGAAATATTAAAGTTTTTAATTTAGATACTTAAAAGTAACGCAATTACCAAGATTAATTTTTGAGCCTTAAAATTTATTTACAGTAATGACGTGTTAAAACAATGGAGCATACAAAAAATAACTGTTTTCATAACGCATAATTGCTTGATTAGCGGAATCTGTTCTATTTTCTGTTTCAGTACAGTAACAGAAATTATTCCAACCCAATTGTTCAAAAAAAATTAAAACTACATTAATTTATTTTTTTTATAATTTATTCGACGACAAACATTCTTTTAATTGTTTTATATCACCTACTATCAATGTAAAAGTGCTTTTATCTGAAAAGGAACATACAACTTTTTTTGGCAGGAGTTCAAAGATTAGTACAGCAAAAAAAATATATATAGAAAATGTTCTAGTTATAAGATTTCCACTTCAATTTATTACATTTTCACTTTAATTATTTTAAATATAAAAAATGCAATTTATTTTTTGCCTAATAGCAATATAAGAAATTTATTTAACCTAAAGCGCATTGCAGTGTAAATGAAAGAGTCCCTTAAAATTTTTTTTTCAGTCATATGGGGTTTAACGGGTAATGTAAAAGTATATGCCTACTTAGTTTCGATTATTAACTTTTTAACGTATGCAAAACTTTTATTTTTCCTTTCACAGCATGAAGCTTTTGTCCTTATAAAAAAAGGGTTTAATTCTCTCAATCTTGTGATGGGTCCATAAAGATGCAAATCGCACAAAATCTACATATATATATATTTAATGAATGCTTTGTATTCAACTTGCTACTTAGGAAAACCCCTTAACTTTTTATGTATACTTTTCATGTTACTTTGAAAACTAATGGGCTCTCTCGAGAATGAAAAGTGTTTCTCTTATTAACGAGAGTAAACTTTACTTTTAGGATAAAATTTAAGTAAAGAAGATTTTAATATGATTAAAAATACTTACAATATTATTTTGTGCATCAGTGTGAGATCTGTATTAACACTCAGCGAATAATTTCCATCAAAAGCTGCTTGTGTAAGTTTGTGTTTGTGAACGCATTTTCTACAATCTGTGCAATCTCTATTGTACATCTAATGTTTCTATTGTGCATATGTATTCTACATCATAAGCATTTGTTCTGATGTACAACAATTGTTTTATATTTTTGTGTTTATCAGTATACTTTTATAATATCAGCATTAAAAGCATTATGCAGTTGCCGTAAACTTCAGGATAAGAGAAAATCACAGGATTAAGAAATTTAATATTGCAAACAGCGTAAAACAGGAGATAAAGATGATTTCTCATTTAATCCTTTCACTTTTGAATGTGACATTTCATACATTTGTTTTAAATTATGCGAGTGGCGAAAGGTTGATTTTTAATCCAACTTACACGATACATCTTAATCACTTTTGTATGTACATTTGTCTTATCCATTATTACAGAGGTTCAAAAATCTCTGGAAATTTCTTTTGGAGAAATCCGAATACAGTCTCTTTCCTTAAAGAATACCATTCTCATTATATTTTATCCATATTCGCTCCGTGTTTCAACTAGAAATGAAAAATACATACGTATATAAAATTAGTAAGAAATCTTAAATTTTCCGGGAACTATTTGCATATTTCAATACCGAATGTCATATATTACATTCCTAGATAAGCGAAGGACATTCTGTTCTTGAATTTCGTAGCGATAAGACTACGTACACACTGAAAAAAAATTGTATTAGTTTTTTAGTATATTTATTTTTGTAAACCCTTTGTAATATCCAAAGAGGGCTTTTAAAGACATTGGTTTAAGAGCTTTCGATACGAAAACATTTGAGTCACAATTCCGTAAACATTGTAGCTAATTCGCTGATAGATATTACGATGTGTTGGCAGGAATTCAAAACCCCTTTAGTCTGTTTAATCACAGGCCGAAACAGAGGGTAAAGGTGAAATAAACATGCCTGACATATTCTGTTTGACAGGAGCAAACGCTAAATTTTCATCGAAAATTTAACGTTTCCGTGAACATCTTTTGTAACATTTCTCTCGCTAGAAAATGAATTGGATTTCTTCAAGTTAGTTTGACTGTATGAGAGCTTGTGTAACACTTATGAAAGAAATGACTTTTTAACTATCCATATTTTATAAAATTTAAAACATTTCCGTTTCGTTAATCATATCAGTTTCTTGAACCAATATATTGTAATCATTTCATATTACTGTTTTAGACATAGTGATGATTATAATCTACTATGTCACTTAGATAATTTAAATATCTTTTAAGCGAAACGCAAATCATAGCAAAAGATGCATATAACTTTATATAACATTATATAACTACTGATATACGTCTTTGCAACCCACTTATCTTTATTTTTCCTTAAGTAGATGGTGGGAAGTAAAAACTTTTCAAATATTTTAATGGGTTCCGTTATTAAAGTTTAACATTTTGAAATAAAATATTATAAACTTAATTTTGAATGTTCCCTGTGAATTTCGTTTCAATGCAACGAAGAAATTTAAATTTTACTGCACACTTTCCATACTCCTGTGTCAAAATTATTATTTTCTGTAAAATTGTCTCTATTTATAGAAGATTTTGTTCATTATAATTTCTCTAGTTTTCTATTTAAAAAGGATTTTCTATTTCTAATTTTCTACTTATAAAGGATGATTTCCATCATAATTGTTTTAATTTTTCTATTTTAAGAAAAACTAAATACTAACAGTCATCCACTTGCATATAAAATTCTACACAACTAATATCTGTATTACCTTTATACTTGATAACAGCTTACTATTAACAGCTGAAGGTAAACAAATGTTAGTTAGTGAGCAGACAAGGGGAAGGGCTATCTCGCGAACCGAGCATAGCAGGATATCGCGACTGGTACCGATATACGAGGACGGACGAGATACATGCACTGTTGCTATCCTCAACTTTCAGAACTTTAAACTTTTTTAATTATTAAATTAAAACCGCCGAACTCAAAAGAAGCGGAGAGCAGAAACAGCTGACATTCCGGGTGGGTCAGCTTCATTCCGTTCCGCAAATTTCCACTATTTTCATGCATGCAAAATTCAACTTTTCCATCCTCCAAATATTTTTTTCCATGTGTTTTACAACTCTAAATTTTTAAGGATATACACATTTTTATAAAGTTAAAAATGTTTTTCATTGCAAACGAAGCTTTTTTCCCCAAAGCAGTTTTCCGAATTTCACGAAATCGACAATTTTGATGGACAAATATTTCGGTTTTCTGCACCTATTAATGTCAATTTTAGGATTTTTCGGCATTTGCTAGATGTTCAGTTTCCAAAATATACCAAATACATTTAATAAAAAAATGTTTGCATTCTAAAAAAGCGCCATAGTATCTTAATGTAACTGAATGCCGAGTTCGTAATTTTTCGACTTATTATTTTAACCACTAATAATTCCAGCGAGTTCGTGAAATTTGTTTCTAATTAATGAGTAACTGATGAGAATTCTTCCACCACCAATTTTTAATTCGTCAGAACTGTCTTTCTGTTTTTTAAGCACTTTTTCCACCCATGAGATTAAATATTTACATTCGGCCTTACCGCGATACACCTCCCGTCCTGCTCACCTGCTTGTGTGCTGCTGTAGCTCAGTGTCATCACACTGAGCTGGTAAACCCTACGTTGTGGGTTCGGTCCCAGGTGCTGTCGCATCTTCCAAATTTCTCTATCTTGATATTTTTTGCTTTCCCCCGTGGAACTCTGCAATCATCTCATTACGAATTGTTTGACACTGCACAGGGCCTTTTTTTACCATGTTTTTATTAACTTGCTTTCTTGTTTGGTTGTGTGTTTGTCCCTTACAAATATTGCAATCGATTTTTAACTAACTTCCCGACTAGCTAGACATTTGAAACTTTTAGAATAGCTCAGAACACGATGACAATGCATTTTTTAATACTTTTAGCCATATTTAAGCAGAATTAAATTAATTTTCAGTTATTTTCAGTCAATTTTGCTTTGTAGACTGGTGCAGCCATCCTTCGGCCGGAACGGGAACGAAAAGTTAAATGCAAGTTAACTTCCAAATAACTTCATTTTCTTTCAAGTTGATGGGATAATTCATCAAAAAAAAATTCAAAAAGCATTTATTAATACATAGAATTGTCAAGTTTATATGATTCAACAGAAAATTTAAAAACATGGTATATAAAAAGTTCTTTTTATCTTGAAATTATTTTTTCTTTTATTATGCAAACTTTCCATCTCGTTTGCTGAGGATCATTTTTTCCGTAACTTTATAATCGATTTCAACATATTTTCTTCATTTTAATCTTAATTTATTTAATCTTAATATATTTCTAATTTTTAAATTTATCTTACCCTTCAATTTTTTGAAGGTTTTAAACTTAATTTTTATATTAATGTAACTGGTAACTTTAAACTTAATTTAACTTAATATTTTTTTCTATTGAGCACATATACATTGATAATAAGCATCTTGCGACAGGAGTTAAAGTCAATAGACGCAGGAACTCTACTCTTCAAAAGAAATTCTGCACAGTTGGTTCTTGGTCCCAATTAGACAAAATTTATATATATATATATATATATATATATATATATATATATATATATATTTGTATGCAAAGTTGTACCCCAACTTACGCGATCTTTCGTCGGTCCCACCTATCACGTATTTGGGTATTGGTATTACTGTACTATTCCTTCCAGTAGATCTCGACACTCACTCGCAAACACAAGATAAAATGAATATGCACAACCGCAAATAACCTCCCTTATCTGTTTCAGATCTAGAACTTCCTCCCGGCTGGACACCGAGGTGGAAGGTCGACGAGGAAAGTAGCCAACTACCCCCACTACCCGTAAGGAGAGGCGAAAACTCACGTTTTACAATTGGAAACGCAAAATTAATATTTAGAATACTAATTTCTTATTAACACAAAAATACAAAACAGCTTTAAAAAAAGACAGAAATTTTAAGATTCGGGGCTACTTTTCCAAATTTTAAATTTGTTATTGGTTATTTTGTCACAGAGCTTTTTAGCAAGTGATGTCTCTCGTTTCGGAATTTTGAAAATTTAACTTAATTTTAAAAATATTTTGAATTTAAAAAATCAGCAATGCCCCCCCCCCCATTTATTTTGGAAGTCTATTTGCAGATTCCTAAAACAGAATTCAAAAATATTCATTAGGGACCCCGGCATGCGAAATGTTATTTCGCAATTCATTAATATTGAATCGTACGATCTGCGAAGTCTACTGATGCACCGCATTAACTATCCAAATAGAAATAAGTTAATTTTTGCTTTTGACTCAACTATTTGTTATTTCGGACAACGGCTTTGACCATTCAGTCATACCTTTCATGTTACTTTGAGAACTACTAGGCTCGCTCCAGATCTATCTATATATATATAAATGAATGTTTGTTTGTTTGTTCGTATTTTATGCGCTGCCGTACGTTCATCCAATTGCGATGAAACTTGGTCAACTTATTGCTTGAACTTGAGCGAAGGTTATAGACTATTTTCATCAAGTTACGACGTTCTATTCCCGAATTATGTTAGAACAAGTTTGCGCGGTATCAACGAATATTGAAAATCGCCAAAAATAATCGTCAAATTTCCCCGGATATTTTTGTTCAAAGCCATTGTAGCATTTCATTGTTGCCAATTAAATTATAACATTTCCGTAAAAATAAATAAACTTGAATTAAAAACGTGATTTATTCATATATTGGCTCATGCAAGAATGAATTTGAGAGATTATTTTCATGTACGTGGCAACGCAGGAATATTTCTTTTTAAAAATGAAAATATAAGGATGGAAAATCACTCATTTTCAATGAATGAGTTATCTATCCATTTCATTAATTGAAACTATCCCAAGCTACCTGTTTAAACTCAAATATACTGCAGGACACGTTGACTTAGCTATAAACACGTGCTTTTAGCCTTGACGCGATGATTTATATAACTGAAGTGACATTGGAACACAGCAGACGATTTAGTTTCGAGAAAGAATTCCGAGCATGAAATACGTGTATATATTTTCTATAATAATTCTCAGATTTCCTGTGTTTTATTATTGAATGTGATCTCAATCCATTCAAACATTATTGATTATTTTTCTATAATAATAAATCAATTCAAACGTTATTGACTAGCTGTAAAATAATGCTTTAAAATTCCCAAAATGAGGAGAGAAACTTTTAATCCTGCAGAAGTAAGGGGAAAATGTCAAAGATTGTTGAGAAATGAGCAATGTGATGAAAAAAAGCAGAAGAGCGCGAGGCCAACAGAATTCGAAATGCAGTTAGACGCACACAAGAATCTGAAGAAAAAACATTCCCAAGAGCTCGAAAGTAACAGAATTCGAATTGTAGTGATCCGAAGCAATGAGACTGATGAAGAAAATTTTAACGCGTCGAACATACGATTGTCTTCGAGCTTCCACATCGAAAGGAGAGGAAAGCGATGAACAACGACAGCACCGACAACAAACTAATGCTATTTGCTACCGCAAAAGAATTTTAGCGAAAACTTTAGAACATCATAACATGAGGCAAATCAGTGGAAAAAAATAATAACAGAAACTGAATCCCGAGCGAAGCCGGGTAATACATCTAGTATACGTATATAAAACAGTTCCGTAACTGACTGACTCACTGACTGACATACGACGCACAGACCAAATCGCTGGATCTAAGGGCTAAACATTTTGCATGGCGATTATTCTTATAATGTAGGGGTGCACTAAGAAAGATTTTTGAAAAATTCTTCTTAGATTTTTTAAAATTAAATTTTTAATCTGTTTTAGTAACTTTTTTTAAGTTTGCATTTAAAGTAATAATTT
Organism: Dolomedes plantarius; assembly: GCA_907164885.2. Classification (NCBI taxonomy): domain Eukaryota; kingdom Metazoa; phylum Arthropoda; class Arachnida; order Araneae; family Dolomedidae; genus Dolomedes; species Dolomedes plantarius. Next base: position 158,343,216 of record OU015492.1, read on the forward strand.
GAGGGTTATAAAATTTATATCAAGAGAAATATCATAAAATTTCCTTAAAAATGAGATCTTTTTCGAATCTTTACCTCCATTTTCTGATTTTTGGTGAATTTTTAAAGATTAATTTTTAGAATTTAATTTATTAAATGCTGATCACGTGGTTTCTTTTTCTGGTACTTTAAATAAATTTATCGTCACGTGCATAACAACTAAATAGACAAAAATAAAATATATTTTTTTCTTACTAATGCGGCAGACGATTGGAGATTATCCAAAAAAATAATAAAATGCAGTAAAAGGTATGTTCCTCAAACTGTAGTATATTAACTGTACTTTAATATTACATTTAATTTGAATATTTTCTTCTACATTATTTTGTCTATAAAAATATCCCTTACTATTTTTCTATAAATATATTTTTTTTGTTTTTTTCATCAATTGTATACATTGATCGTCGTATTTATTATATATATATATATATATATTTTGTATTAATTGCATACATTGACCGTTGTATTTAATTTGAATGTACTCCGTAGCGAAGTGATGGTTTTCAGCTAGTTAAATATATAGGCGTTCTAAATCTTACATTTAAAATAAATATTCTATAAAAAATTTAATATAATTGAAAATAACGCAGAATCTTATTTTGTGTATCGGTTTGTGATCTATGTGAACATTCCGTGAACAATTTCTGTTAAAATCACCTTTTATGTGATTGCGCTCGCACTATTAAAAGATCTTTCTAGTATTTGTTGTACAGCGTACTTGTAATGAATACAACAGAATTAATACCCGTCACTGGTTAAATATATGCCCCAGAACCTTCAGTCTCCCACAGGGATAGGAATTTATGTTCAACGTGATCATGTTCTATTAAAATACCAGTCTTCGGCAACACTTAAATCAGTCACTCAGAAAATTAATTAGGTGATCCTGATTACTTTTTGAAAAGAATTGAAAAATATCTTGGTAACATCCTGCTTTTTCGACTAATGATGTTTTCGGCGAGATAGCGTAAAAAAGGATATTATTTTCAGGCTTCTTCTTCATCATTATAATAACAATTTGACATAACAATCGCTCTCGTTCATTCGCACTGTCTTTAAAAGTGAACTACTATTGGAAAGGAAACAAGCAATTTTACCTTGACATCCCGGATATTTTTCTAGAGACTAAATTATCGTGCAACGCAGGTTGACGAGTAAGGGGGAAAGGTAGGCACAGTCAATCTCTGCCGTGATTCTTAGGAATGTGAGTAGTTTTAATTTATTAAGGCGGCCTATCAACTGACACTGAAGATCTTCCATCCTTATGTTAAAGGATGGGAAATTTCCCTCTCAGCATTTTTCTAATAACATATAAGTAAATACATGTCTTTCTGCATTTTAAAATAGATCTTTAAACGCAACTACTTTTAAATGCGTACTTTTAAAATTTTTGAATTTTTCAGTCCCTAAGTTTTTAACCGTAATTGAATTATTATTGTCTATCGCAATAAAATGTAACTTTCTTTTTGAAAATTAAGATGTTTGAATACCATATGTGTTGCATTTAAAAACTAATTTTAATGCGAAAAAAGCGCATTTTAAAAATTTGCGTTTGCATTTCTGTGACTTCTATAAAAATAAGAAGCGAATATCCTATACAGCTTAGTATACGTATTGAAGGTCTACGATGATGATTGATGTACTGTGTTAAATTGATGAGGTAAGAATCTTTTCTCTAAGCCTTGCGTGGACTCTCGACAGGCCTGGCGGCGTACCGCGGATTCTCATAAACTAGAGTAAAGTAAAAATACCTTACAATATTCTCAATTAAGTGAATCATTCTTAATCTTGAAGAATTCTTCAGAAGTAAAAGCACAATGAAGTTCAACGATCAGTAGCCGAGTTGTATGATTTATGAACGTCATTTTCTTGGAGAAAAAGGCCAACTTAAGACTATCGAAACTAACAGTGAGTATCGTAAATTATTTTATACTTTTATCTTTGAACTTTATTTAATAGTTTTTACGATACAGAAACTGCCCGACCGGCATAATGCATCTTCCCACATGCCTTTAGTCGTATCTTCTAAAGTTGGTAACTCGAATTTCATAAGACGAGAGTATTGTTACATTCATTTTTAAGGGGATGGTGGACTTTCAAATTACCAAAAATCGAGCAAAAATTGGAATTTTTTGGGGGGATGTATTAATATTTTAAAAACATGTAAATATTGGAATGAAATGCATTTAAAATATGTAGTGAAAAGTAAAATGAAAACTTGGTGGCTTTACAAAAGTTAGTATTAAAGGTAGGTGAAAAAACATGTTTTAAATGTATTTTTCTCAAAATGAGTAATTTCCAGATTTGCAAGTCTTTAAAATGCTCCTCGCGTCATAATTTTAGACGAAAGTTTATGAAATTTATAATAAAGACTCCTGTGATACATGAAAATAAAGCTATGTATCCATTTTAGAATTCGAGATCATTAAGGTTATCAAAGTTTAATTTAAGTGTACAAAAGTACAAAAATTTCAAGAAAATTCAGAGTACAAGAATAAAAATATTTCCTGAAAATTAACTATTCAACGAAAGTACAAAAAAATACATAACTCTGTTCAGAAAGTATTTATAAGCAATATAAATGCAAAATTAAGGGGAAAAGTTTAAAATTGAGTCGCAAGGAGCATTTTAAAGAAGGGTAATTTAATTTCAATTTTTTAATTATAAAATATCTTTTTTAAATATCTATAAAATTTTATAAGGTGTTTAATACTGTTAGACTTTAATGAATATATAAGCAAAGTTTCATATCTCTGTGGCAAAAATTTCAAAAATCGCTGTGAATGGTCCACCATCCCCTTAAATCACAATTTTTCTTGCTATTGTTTCTTATTTTTGTTTATCTAGCACATACTTTTACTGCGAATTAATCTAGTCTTTGATTTTTTCTACGCTTTAAATTCTTTCATATTATTTTATTCTTTTAGAAATAAATATTGCGAAATTAAGGGGACAAGGGATCTTCAAACTCTATTTTTTTTTAATTTTCCATTTTTACTTTGTATGCAAAATGATAATAATTAATTTTCTTTTTTACTACACTAAAAACCTTTAAAATTCAAAATAAGGAGTTTTTTGCAGAATAATGCCTGTTTTTCCTTTTTTTTTCAAAAAATCCCCCTTTTGAATTCGTTCCTTAATGATTTAATGCTTTAGATAATTTATTAATTACTTTTTTCTCTACTTACCAATCTGTATATTATAACTACAGGGTTCTTCAGAATGTACTCTCACATTTCAAAAGGTAATAAATAACAAACGAAATAATTTACAAAAAAAAAAGCTTTATTATCGAAAAGTGCGAACAATCTAGCGTTTTCCCACTAGGTTTGGAAAAAGAGCTTTGTGGCGGTGTCTTGTGACATTTTACGAAAATGAGCCGAAATTGAAGATGTAAGATAGTAGACAGTCGGAAAGAGGAAAATAAGTGGAGATGGCATAATAGATATGAAGAAAATTACGGGATGCAGAAAAAACACAATGGTTAACAAAGTAATAAAAGGGAAGCAGGACAGAGTAATTGGAGTAGAATTTATAGTAGCAATAAAATGACCGCACATACAGAGAGGTCAGCGTAGGAAAGTAAGAAGATGGAAGGGAATATATAGATAAGCCCACTAGTCCATGACTGGTCAAGAAGGGACATAAGTTGTAAACCATGAACCAATAAGGAGAAGGGGCATCGAAATGAGATGCAGGATAAGAACCAATGAAAGAGCGGTGGAAAGGCCACGTAAAGAAATATATAGGGAGCAATAGAAAAGAATAATGAGAAAGCATATACAGTAGAATAGAAGGATGATGAACTTATAGCATAACTTCTAGGGACGTGAAGAGGGGATCAGTCGATCAGCTCTAAAATATACATATGAGAAGATGAGCCTATGATAAGAAATGTAGTCCCCGTAGATAGGAGCTTGTTGAATAAGATGAGGAGCAATGAATGCGCTCGAATAAATAAAGAGGAGAGCGACAGAACAAGTCGCTTGGCGATCCGCATACGGATAATTGAAGAGTTCAGCCCTAGCCACAACTGATGCGTTATTGATGCCGATAGACCTAGCAGCCACTGATGTACTGAAGAAGACGAGGGCGACCGTTGACTGCTTGTCTTACAAGCAGTCAAACAATCACCAGTGAGCCAATATCCCTACCGCATTGCAGACTTCAGTCCGATCTGATTCCGAGGTAGATGTCAAGAATAAATCCAGGTGCCCACATCATTTCCTAGATGATTCCTAAGTAGTCAACTAATGAAGGTAGTGTGGATTTTGAAATAGCTGTTTGACCTATGCCTCATTTACCCAAGTAAAATAAGAGTGTTGTTAACAAGTAAATGCCTCTATTAATAATTAAATCGTTCATCGATTAGCTAGGGAGAATTGAGTGTATAAAATTAGTGTAACGCGTGAAATAGTGATCAAAATAAGGAAGATTAGAGAATTATTAACGATCGATTGACGGTATAGTTTAGTGCTAGTAATGATTGTCACCAAGTGTATATTTTTATGTGTTTATAATTGAGGTTGTATACCATTTTACAAGGAAAGATTAATTGAATTATTATAATTGTTCATGCTAATGATTTACGAGTGGAATAACTGATATTTGAATGAATAGATCATAATGAATAATGCAATTAAGGATGAGAGCAGAATATAGATTTTCATACCAAGCTTAAATGTTTTATATAAAATGTATCTATGTGTTTGATGTCAATAAATCAATTTGTTATTAAACTCGGGGTAATAGTATGAATGTCACAATGAATTGGTCGATGTACCGGCCACTATACGAAAAGCGGTTGATCATGATTATATTGATTTATTGCGTTAATTAATATACCTTCACGATTAATTTTCCCGTCACAAGATTACTCATGTGTCGACCGTCATTGTCGATGTACTGCCGAAGCCATCCTCTAGAGGTTTCATGGTTGCTAGTACTACGGTCATTTTTTGCTACACGGGGGCTAATTAGACTGGGACCTACTGCTTAAAGCCGATTCCGAATGGATACAAACATCCAAGCCAACAGTGGGACTCGAACCCACGCACTCTGGTATCAAAGGTCAGTGCCCTAACCATTCGACCATAATCCGGCCTACAGGTTTCATCACTCTGTTGGTGGTCTCTCTGGAAATGGCGGCAGTTTCCTCAAGAATAGAGGACTCACAAACTCGTGGCATACATTAAGGTGTTCTAATGTTCTGAGGAAGACAACTTGGTTTGCTTAGTAATGCAGATCCACTTTCTCTCACGTTTGAAACCCATCACAGGATTGTTTGTCGAACAGAACGGCTTCAGTTGCCCCTCGGTGCGACCTAAATGCCTTCTGTGCCGCGGTTACAATGTTGTTTTTTAAAGAACGCCTCGATGACGAAACCGCGATGTTCACCGGACCAACTCATGGTGTCTACTGACAACTAGAAAATCCGCCCGGACTGTTGCCACCTCCCATGCCGTCCAACCCCCCAGCCCCCCCCCCCCACTCCCTTACCAGTGACCTTCAGAAATGTGGGAGGTCCATTCTGTCGCACCTTGTATAAGAAAGAATTTATAATTGTATTTTACTTTTGCATGGCATTCATATATTCGGGTTTTAAATGAAATATGTAAAATTAAAAAAATGAGCTACATAACTTTAATATTTTAGGAAAACAAAATTTATTGTGTCTATATTGCTGTATATATCCTCAGAGAGATAAAGAACTGTTTAAGATTTCAAAGAAAAATAAAAAATGAAATAATGACATTGTTCCGAAATGCATATTTTAAAATTTCACGCATGCACTCGGAATCTTTGGTCGTTATGACTGAAGATAACCAATATTTATGATCATGAATTATTTAAAACTAGCCTCTGCGCGACCAGCATGGTTGCTTTTAGTTTTATATTTTCTTTAGCAAAAAATCTCAACTGAAAGAAACGTATGTAAGGAATGTTACTATTACCTGTCATTATAAATATACGTAGATAAGTGGTAGTGCGATCTCATCCAAAAAATTTATAATTGTTGCAAAATTCTCTATAACGATGATCCTAAAACATCGTGATTAAAAAAATTTCCATTATTTCAGAACAGAGTTAAAGATAAGACTGAGAAACCCAACAACAAAGATTTTAAAAATTACATTCCTCTCTGTATGTAATATTTCTCAAAATTAAGGTATCTACACTTTATCATTACATCAAATAAGAAATTGTTGGAGAAAATTTTTTTCACGTATAAAATGGAGTAAAAATTCAGCAAGTGCTAAAATATAGTGTGGATTACATCACTCTCCATATGTACTATTGTTCATAATTCAGATATCTACATTTAATCATACCAAATAAAAAATTGTAGGGAAATTTTCTTCACATATAAAATGGAGTAAAAATTCAGCAAGAACTACTTAAAATGTGTAGAGAATTAACTCTTACTTACTATTAAGTTATTATAATGCAATTATTAATATTTTACTATGATATTCCTCAAACTTCTTGATATACACAGTTGAGTATTTCAGAAATAGGAGATACTACAGTGACAGAATCAAAAGAACGGACTCTAGATAACCTTGCATACAACTGTCCATGAGTAAACACTGGATTTGATAGGTCTAAACATATTTTGTCAAAAGTTTGTCCTCTTACATGCATTTAGAAAAACCTATGGAACAAAAGAATAAATTATCTCGTGAATAAATTAAAATTATTCACGTGTAAAATACAACAATTAAATTGTACCAAATTACGTGCTATCGTGAAACCACTACACACACGCGGTCGCCGCGAATGTTTACATCTAAGATTACCGCGAATGTTTACATATAAGATCATTCATTTCTCTCCGTTGAGCTTTATTATTATTTCAAAATATTTTTTTACTGCTTCAAAGCATTCAGAATTTCTCCTCTTAAATTTTGCTAAAAATAAATGGTTATCTCTTATGGTATTGCACACTTCTTATTTTTATTAATTATTTAAATGCGAAGCTAGAAAAATTAAAATTAACACCTTGATATAAAGAGAAATAATTCAGCAAGTCAAATCGAAATACTACGCCCTGAGAGATTTTTAGAATAGGTATGACTTCTTTTAATAAGTTATTTGTGATATGGATCGTCAAAGTTTTAGTTCCTAAAGGAGTAGGACTGTAAGAAACGTCAAAAGAGTTTACGGTGGCCATGTGATACAGCGCGTTGGCTTTCGGTGCTGAAGGTGCTCGGATCGAATCCCGGCGTCGCGCTATTAAAATTCCGCCGCTTGTGTCGTCCCTTCATAGGGAGTAATGCCGTTACGTCTATATGGTTCCCCCATAGCAAAATAGCCAGCAATCTGTGGTGAATTATAGGCGAATGTCTATACGACAAGTGCCTCCGGTAGAAAAATGTGAAGTGTCAAATTGCTGTTTTGAAAATAATATATAAAGCTTAGTATCAAAATCTTCCCCATTTTAAAGGAGTTCTTTCATTTACCTTTTAGACCACAGAAATAATGCAATGTTTAACGTTTATCACACACTTCTTAAAATCAACTTTTGAAGAACTACTCAGTATATACCATTAACTTCTGGGAGTGTAAATACCCACAAGAGTCTGTCATAAAGTTTCTCCAACTAAATGAGAGGAAAAAGCCATATTCAGACCATTCGTTTATTTTCAGTTTTTATTTAAAAATAACACATACTGGCATCTGTGTAGTGTAATGTTTGACTAGCAGCGCTGGTTAAAGCGAAAGTGTTGTGCCCGTGATTCCCCACCCCTCTACCAATCAGAGGATTGGCTGCGGGGGCGTTGAACCCAAGAGGGTGGAGGGGGTCGTCGGGCAGTCAGTAAGAAAGGTAGAGAAGGAAGAGCGTCTATGCTAGGAGTCGGAAGTTTGGCGAGATTTAAGAAGGCTCGTCTCACCCCTGGTTAGGTAATTACTTGGTAATTAGAATTATGATAGAGAAGGAGAATCTTTGAGAGTAGTTCCAGGATGCCTGGAAAGATTAAAGCAGGCTCGTCTCGCCTCCAGTTAATTAATTAACCGGTAACTAGATTAGAGTGTAGGATAGCCGAGGTCAGGTAAGATATTGTAGGCTTGCCCACCTCGTGCAGAGTTTTCTTCAATTTTTATGTTATGTGTTAAACTGTTTAAATGTTAAATCTGTAAATAAATGTATGTTCGTCTTGTTCAGTGACGACTAATTTTTGCACTGCCTCATTTGTCCCTATGCCACAGAGAAAAGAACCTAAGTGAACCAGTGTAAGAAAGAGGGTTCACGACAATCTCGATAACACATACTGGCAAAAATAATTTGCCAGTATGTGTTATCGAGAAATAATTATAAATTCAAATTTGTTTGTTGATATCTACAGCAGACTGTAATGTTTTGATTAACAGTATAAATAGGCTAATGGTTTTTTTGGGGGTGGGTGGGTTAGTGGAGTAATCTTTCTGATAAATCAAGATAAGGGACAACCATGGCCTCACATCGGGGATACTTCTCCTGTGGCGCATCACTCTTCTCATCTTTTCAAATTTTGTGCATATGAAAGAAATAATGAAAAAATAGTGAAAAACTGAGAGGATACATGAAAATAATAACGAAAAACGTTAAGGTGATAATTTCATATCTATCTATTGGATAGATTAGAGAATAAGGTACCATTAGATTACCGTTTTTCTATGTTAAACTTTTTACTGATAGAAGTTTGCCTTAATTACAGCTTGATAATTAAAAATCTCAGTCAACACATAAATGGCGAATCATCCCATATCTCTTGGATAAAGCCTTTAATGTACGTGATTTCATTGAATTATTCTTGGGTCTTCTTTGAAGAAATATGCATGTGATCCATAGACCACATGCATATTTAGGAAGACAACCCTTCCGGTGTACTCGACTTTTTATATTATACACTTGAAACATTGTACAATGTTATTTTATTAATATCTTTCATTTGATTCTTCTTCAGAGAAATCGAATGAAACATAATTGCGCTCAGTTATAGCCTTATTTTACGTGGATCATTCGGTTAAAGTTACAGATCCTCATTGGGAATCTTGTATTTGCACAAAATACAGTAGGGGAGCATATGTCGAAAAAACGTGCTCCGTGCCGGTATTCATGATGGGAACATGGGTGGATATTTTTTTCCTAAGAAACTACCTGTAGATGGATAATTTCCATGGTGTCACTCTGTGGTGTGTGGCGTATAGCATTAATGACGTCATCAAGATGGCCGCCATGGAATTTAAAAAATCCACTTTATTTCGGTTATTTATTGGCCGATTTTCTTTTGCAATACGTCATATTGAAGATAAATAAAATGTCTAGATGACAGATGTAGAATCAGGGGCGACGGAGTCGCCACAGAGCGCAAAAGGGAGAAAGCGCGACCTGTGAAGAAGATGGTTGGCTCGCGGTTTGGACCTGTGTGTGATTCTTAAAAAAAGGAGGAAGAGTCCCAATAAATGTGCCAAAAAATGTGCTTCAATAAATGTTCCAATGCTGGGTGGTTTTATTGCCGATTAAAGATATTAAAATATTAAAATTAAAATTTCCCAGGTTCTTTTACTTAATTACTAATTACTCATTACCAATTAATAATTACTCATTACTAATTACCCAGGTTCGTTTTAACCCAGCATGTAAACACTGTAGAAAAGATAGACACCACTAAATGCTTTAAAATGATGAGGACCAATATTTACAAATTAACAATGAATATTTATTACCACACATAAAGTTATCTATACTAATATATAAAGAGAGAGCGGATTTTGTACGTGGAAGGTAATCTCCGGAACCACTGCACCTATTTGAAAAATTCTTTCACTGTTTGAAAGGTACATTATTCCAGATGGACATAGGCTATATATTATGCATATCTGATCAGTAGAAATAAAGTTAGGGGGGATACTCTAGATTTGTGTGCACGGCCGCCATCTTGGATTTTTCCGCCAGGGTTTGACGCATTTCGCATGGCGATAATTATTGCGTTCTGGTAATAATAACCCAATGTCAAATTCTCTAATTTTAAAATCAAACAGTTATTTCTGATGTGATCATTTAATTACAGTATAATAATTTTAGGTCAGATCTTGGCCTTGACCTGGAAATCTGAGTCAAATTGACTATACTCAAAAGAGTAAATTATTTTTAAAACTAAGAGTCTTTTTGTTGAAAATTTTTGAATCCATTATCAGTTTTTCGTTAACTTATTAAATTTAAGTTGCTTTTAATTTTGTTTATATATTGTCAATTAGTATTCTATAATGATGCACCATTTCATTTATTTGAAGTAAAAATTATCTGCCATCATTTTTTCGTAAAATGTAAAATACAGTATACATTTTAAATACAATATATTTAAAAATATTTTATAATTCCAAGTTGTAGTGGATTACAAATAAATTTAAATAACTGAAGTTCAACTTCTCTCTCCCCAGGAACCTAAGTTAAAAAGTTAGTTAAGGTTAAGTTATTGGTTTAGGAAAAGGTTTTTTTTTCTTATTTCCAACACAGCAGGATAAATGGTCAAATAATCCTTGTCCCGATTTTATTGTATGCACCAAATATTTGGTTAAGGTCAATGGTTACTCACCATAAATTTATGGGTTCATAATTATTTTACATTTTTCAAAGCTGAATTTTAGATAATTTTTAAATTGCAAGTTATTTAGGTGGTACGAAAATGCTGTATTTTTTTCTAATTAACAATATATTGGCATAATATTTTGGTGATTCATTGCTTAGTCAAAGAGTTAGGGCAAACTGAATAGATGGCATTGAAATTTTATCTGTAAGTAAAATTCATTTGACCAAATTTTTCATATGGATCATAATTTGAAAAGGTAGTTTTTAATTAAAAATGACAAGAAAAAAATCTCAGTCCAACGATTAAATGATTTTTCAAAAATATTTCTAAGTTTCACAATTTAAAAAGGTCAATTTTATTAAAAAAGCTAAAAGAAAAACCCAAAATTTCCAATATTTGAGACTGATTTTTTCAAAAATGTGGTTTTTATCAAAAACCCAAAAATAAATCTAAGTCCAACGTTTAAATGATTTTTCAAAAATTTTTCTAAGTTTCATAATTTAAACAGGTGGTTTTTATTAAAAAAGCTAAAAAAATTCAAAGTCCAGCGTTTTGAAAACACCGCTTAAAACACATTGGCGAGAATTTTTCCACTCCTCAAAGCACAGTAAAAACGCCAAGTTGGCGCAAAAAAATCCAAGATGGTGGCCGTGCACACAATTATATTAAGTAACGTAATATTAATTTGAATATTATTTTAGGTGCTTAAAATAATTATAAAAACATTCTTTACTTAAAATCCTTTTTTTATTTTTGTATTTTTATTTCATCTCTTACTCTAATTTTGAGATACCAATGTGTGTCTATACTTCTATAATCTATCTATCTATACTTATATATAAAGAGAGAGCGATTTTGTACGTGGAGGGTAATCTCCAGAACCATGGCACCTATTTGAAAAATTCTTTCACTGATTGAAAGGTATATTATTCCAGATGGACATAGGCTATATATTATGTATATCTGATCATCTATACTTATATATAAAGAGAGAGCGATTTTGTACGTGGAGGGTAATCTCCAGAACCATGGCACCTATTTGAAAAATTCTTTCACTGTTTGAAAGGTACATTATTCCAGATGGACATAGGCTATATATTATGTATATCTGATCATCTATACTTATATATAAAGAGAGAGCGATTTTGTACGTGGAGGGTAATCTCCAGAACCACGGCACCTATTTGAAAAATTCTTTCACTGTTTGAAAGGTACATTATTCCAGATGGACATAGGCTATATATTATGTATATTTGATCAGTATAAATAAAGTTAGGGGCTTAATCTTAACAATCTCAATTGTTACCGCTACTGTCCTCTACCGCTTTTTGTGCCGAAGTCTTCAACGATCCTTAACGTGGTGCTATCGCGGTGGGCTTCTGTTCTGACGTTAGTTGTTCGAATCTGGTCGTTATCCGGCACGCCTTTTTCTTTTAAAAAATTAACTTTAATTATTAACTAACGTAATATTAATTTAAGGTATTATTAAGGTTATTTTTAAGGTTAAAAAAAGATTTACAATTTATTGGCTATCAACTGGATATTTATTGGTATAATATTTTGTTCAACCCGGACAAAGTCGGGACGGGCCGCTAGTACAGTATAAAATGATTACTATTCTTTGAATACTAACGTGGGTCCTCACAAGAAAAATAATTAGAAAATTATGTAATTAAAATCAAAATTAAGATTTAATTTAAAATACTGTCTTCGGTATGACTGCAAGGGTCTGACTTACCCTAATTCGACTTGACTGTTGTCCCAGCTATTCATGCAAGACCACGCCGGGCCTGGCTGCTATTACCGGGACCTCGAAAGGCCTCCACCGGCAGGAGAGAGCTCACAAGCATCACGACAATTACTACTCTAGGGAGACATCGAAAGGCTTCCACTGGACAGAGGCACGACGGTCTATCTGCCGGTATCCTATGTGTATAGAAATAATCTCATCTCTTCCTCTTAATATTACTCTCAATTTATCCATATTCCTCTCTACCTTCCAATCTAAGTATTTTCTTATGTACATCAACTCCACCTACGTCTTAAAAAATTTTTCCTAGTGGCTATACTATATTTTTTTATTAAATTCACAATTCTCATTGGACCTATACTTATTTTTCACATTTTCTACATCCTATCTCCCCCTTCATCTTTCTTTATATTTTATTTTCTAACACCTGGTCAGTTCAACATTTTCCTTTTTACTGTTGCGCAAATTCCTTTCTATGACCCGACAGTACTGCCACTGTTGCGTAACTTTCACTATAATCCTTTCAAACATCTTTTATTCCACCTCTGTACTGTTCAAGAGAGTGGAGCGGGCCATTTTACTCACCAGTTTCTTTACTACAAATATCCCCTTTACCGTTTTATGTGAGCGGGCCCTTTTTAACTTCAACCCCTCCTTTGCCATAAATATTTTCTTATCGCTTAGCCTTTTAATTCTTCAGTGGGCCTTTCATTCTAATACTTATTTCTCTTACACCATAAATGTATTTTTATTGCTAAACGTGAAAGATTTCCTCTACTTGACCATTAACATGACCATGCACGAAATTCACCTTTCTTAAAATATTACTTTCAAAATTCTATACATTCATACAAACTCTTTCCTGTGCTTTTATGCATTCTTACAAAACTTCTGGCTTACACTAAAAGCGCCCCACCTGGCGTCACACCTCGCGCATTTTCGAAAACAGAATCTACAATCCCAAAATTCTCAGAGTTATCCCCGATTCTTGTAGAAATAACTTGGTAGGCCTGAAAGGGCTAGCACCAATAGAATGTAGTAAGGTCATACATATGTGTAACCTTCCAGGTCGTAGCACAAAGCGATCTCGAAGATACTGTTGGCCATGATAAGTTGCTACATAGGACGATAAAGACTCAAATCTAATGGAACAACACATTTTGAATCTACTTCACATATATATTTAGTCAATTTTTCCAAGTACGAAAGTTAAGAAAGTCAATTGTATGGAACGATTAGTTGAAGTAGCTGGTATGATTGAAAGATCACATATGCGAGTCATTGGTTTTTAGTGTTTTAACAGCTTTGCATTAAAGACGGCCCAAGTCGGATCAGGTAGTGAATTAAAACTTCTTTCATGATTAGAACTTGAAGGTAGATTTCTGAAACTGTTCTTCTGTATCACGTATTATTTTGTTTTTTGCACAGACACCACGCTAAATCTACAACATTATGAGGTTTTGAACTCTGAAATGTTTTTTTAATATCAGATTTCTTAAAAGCAAAACTATTAGGCTTTATGAGTTTTGGCCCATTGTAGGGAATAAAGACTGTCATGTATTTGTGTAGTTTCTGTAGCGAACGGCTGGGTACCTGTGTTTCAGCATCAGATAGGGTGCCGAGCTTCACAAGCAGTGGACTGTAAAAATAATAGTAAAATACCGTAGGGCTGTATAAGTTGCTTATCTATAAGAAAAAGAAGAGTGCAGGGCACTCGTCAGTCGCAGAAACGAAAATGGACACACTGTGTTAACAGTTTATTTATAATAGATCAGTAAATATATCATAAAATCCCAATATTTTTAGAACAACAAAAACAATGCCATTTCTAGGTATATTAAAGTTACGCGCTAGAGCAGCACGTAGCGGTTCACAAAGGCAACCAACCAAGGAGGAAATAGCTCTTTGGAGCGCACACCGGCCCCCATTGAAATATCCTCATATTTCAATAGCACCATGAGATAATACAATAAAATAATATACAATGAAATAATACACAAAGTGAAGACTTAAAATACACAAATATGAAACACTACATTAAAATCACAGTTTTCTAAATAGGCAAAATACAAATATTTCAAATTGACCTCTTAAATAGACCTTGAGGGGTTCTAACTATAACAATTCTTACATTACTATCTTTTCCGAATATTACTCCGTTAATCCGACCTAAAATCCATTTACAAATTGGTAAGTCGTCGTTCTTAACTAGAACCATCATTCCTTTAGACACGATTTTGTTTCTAAAAATTTACTTAGATAGCTGCTCCAAGTGATTTATATATGAGTTTGACCATCTTTTCCAAATCACCTGCACGATCTTCTGGGCTTTCTGCCACCGGTAGCAAATTTTTCTTGACGTTTACCAAATTTGACTCAGGTATGGCATTTATAGGCCTGCCGATCAAGAAATGTCCCGGTGCCGATCAAGAAATGTCCTTCGAAATGCTCTGTGTCGCTTGACAGTGGCGAAAGAGGACGGGAATTAAGTATGGCTTCTACTTGATTGGTGATGGCTAAAACTCCTCTTATGTTAACTTAGTAGAGCCAACGTTTCTTTTTAAATGATATTTAAACTAACTGACGCCTCTTTCCCACAATCCGCCAAAATTTGGCGACCGAGGAGGTATAAATTTCCAGGTAATTTGCTCCGATGACAGAAAGCTAGATACATCATCGTTATTTTTGTTGACTAATTTAAATAGCATAATAATTTAATTATAATTTAATATAATTTTTAGTTCAACAGAAGCACCAACAAAATTAGATGCATTGTCACTAAAGATAGTATTGCTTTTGCAGCTGCGTGCAAAAAACCTTTTAAGAGTGGCAATTAAGACACTGGATATTAAGTCTGATAGCAGTTCAAAATGTACTGCCTTAGTGGCCATACATATAAAAATAGCAACATACACCTTATTATAAATACCCTTTCGTTGATTTCTGTATTTAATTAAAAAGGGACCACACAGATCAAGGCCTACATTAGAAAATGGAGGATTTTGCCTCACTCTCTCAGGGGGTAAACTTCCCATAATTTGAGAGACAATAGTCGGTTTAATTTCGAAACATTACATACAATCGTGTACAATTTGGCGAGATATATTTCTACCATTTACTGGCCAAAAGATTTGCCTAATAGTGTTTTAATAAACCTTGAGGCCCCACATGAAGATCACGTTTGTGATAACACAAAAAGATAATTTTTGTCAGAGTATTACTGGGTGGCAAAACTATAGGATGGCATTGATCATAACGCAAGTTAGAATTGATTAAACGACCACCTACCCTGATCAAACCTTGTTCATCTAGGAATGGGTTTAAAAATCTCAACTTACTTTTAACAGGAACAGAGAGACCCTTTTTCAAAGCTCTAATTTGAGCTCCAAAATGCTTACCATGAATATGTTTGATAAGTAGGTCTCTAGCTGCCCTTAACTCTTCAGGGCTCAGAGGACCCTGCCTTTTAGGAGAATTTCGACAATTAAATATAAATCTACAAAGAAATGCTAAAATTATAATCAGTCTAATGTAGTTATTAGAAATATTTAAAAAATCATCAAAGAAATTAAAGTCAATCACAGTAGTCGATACTAGTTTTGGCGACTAGTTTGGCGAATTCGTTAAGGACAGTCTCATCATTCGTAATCAGATGCTGTGGAGGTAAATCGTTCATATTGTCCTGTTTTAATAAATCACCACCTTCCCACCATAACTTCTTGACGGAAAGATCAACTGCATTTTGACCACGTGATAATGCATCCGCAGGATTGCTTTCTGAAGAGACGAGTCTCCATTGATAGTCCTTAGATAGTTCCTGTATCTGGGAAACTCGGTTTCTGACATAGGTCTTGAGGAGGTGTGGAGAGGACCTAATCCAGCTTAAGGCTATTGTAGAATTAGACCACAGGATCATGCCGTCAATTTTGAGCTTAAGAGCCATCACAACCTTGCGTACAAGTTGGGATAACAGAAGGCAAGCAGAAATTTCCAATCGGGGAATGATTACAGTCTTAATCGGCTCAACTCTGCTTTTGCTACAAAGAATATAGCTTACTGGGCCTTGAGAATCTGACATCACTTGCAGATAAAGGACGGCGCCAAATGCTTTTTCGGACGCATCCGCAAAGCCATGAAGCAGGATCATGGTTGGATTGCTGATGAGCACACACCTTGGTAATTGGAAACTCTCTATTACGGTAAGAATTTTAAGGAAGTTGACCCATTCTTCAGCTATATGAGTTGGAATTTTTGCATTCCAGTCACACTTCAGCAACCATAATTGTTGAATAAAGATCTTCGCTTGACAAATAACAGGACCGAGAAGTCCAAGTGGATCATATAAACGAGCAATTTGGCTAAGAACCTCTCGTTTGGTATAGCTGGGACTGAAATTCACGTTAATCTTGAAGGTGAATGTGTCACTTTTACTGTCCTAAAGCGTTCCCAATGTTTTTACGGTAGTCTCTTGTACGTTAGATTTTAAGGGAAATCTTGCGGTTTTTCGCTTTTAACAAAAGCGTTCGAACGCCACTTATGAAGAGGCATCTGACCCTTTCTGAGAAACTCTGTGAGTTGTGTTTGCAATTCTTTAAATTCTATAGGATCCGATAAACCCGATAAACAATCGTCCATGTAAAAATTCTGAAGAACAACTGCAGAAGCGATTGGAAAGTTTTTTTCCTGGTCGAGAGCCAGTTGTTGGAGTGTTCTGGTTGCGAGGAACAGTGCACAGGCGGTGCCATAGGTTACCGTTTTCAAACGGTAAGTTTTAATCGGCTCCTCCTTCCCTTCCTTCCACAGAATTTGTTGAAATTTAGTTTGGGATGAATTAACTTCAATCTGACGGAACATCTTGCTTATGTCAACTGTAAATGCCAGAATATGTTTTCTAAAACGAATCATTATCGAAAAAAGATCGTCCTGAATTATGCCACCTTTGCACAGTAAATCATTCAAGGACCTTCCGTTAGAGGTTTTTCTACTCGCATTAAAAACTACCCTCAATTTAGTTGAACAACTTGATAGACGTAAAGCACCGTGGTGGGGAAGAAAGTATCCATCATCAGAATTTTCCTCATCCTTTACTTCTTCCATATGGTCCAAAGACTCATATTTCTTTAAAAACGCGATGTATAATTTCTTTAGCTCAGGTTCGGGCTCTAGGCGATTCCATAACTAGTCTAATCTTTTCAAAGCTATCTTTTTTGAATCACCTAACGAAATGTTTCCTAATAAATGAGGCTGGAATGGCAGTTCGACAACGTATCTGCAATCAGGTTTCCGAACATGTGTTTTTAGAAAATGATTGGTACAGTAATTTAATTCATCACTAATTAAAGGTTTAGTTTCTTGAACATGTTCAATTTCCCAAAAGGAACTTAGTGTTTGGTTAAGTGAATCCGTCTCAACCGATAAAAACAAGAATTGGAGATATCTGAGCTTACGTTAGAGCTACAAAAACTTCCGGACACAATGTGACCAAATATGTTTTCTACTAAAGTTAACTGCGTGTCACTAATACGAACTTTATCTGAACCTAGTAAATCAAAAAAAAACTCTGCCCCCAACAATACATTTACCCTTCTGGGTTGGTTCCACTCATTATCAGCTAATTTTATATTATCAGGAATTTTGAGTTTAGATAAATCCACATATGTTGGCGGAAGACGATCTGCAATTTTAGGGACAAGTATTAAATCTAAGTTATAAGACTTATTTTTATTTTCATCCAATAATTCAGTTCTAATGAGAGATTTAGTGGAAAAACAAGAACCATTTAATCCGGAAATCGGAATATTATTCTTTTGTTTTCTTAACCCCAAAATAGCTGCAGCATTGGAAGTAATCAAATGCATGGAACTGCAACTATCAAGTGCAGCCCCTGAATGGTTTGAAGTCACCCATCCTATCCTTCAAGTAAATTATAGCGGTATTTAAAACCACACATGATTTGCCTTTGCACGTAATCATTTCATTCGACAGAAGTGTCAGAGAAGTAGGGAAGGAAGGGGGGAGAAACGATAAGAAACTACTCTCATTGCGGTTTTTTATTTTTTCATTGGCATCTAATAAGTCAGAATCGCACCTTTCTTTGTTTTGTTCGTCTAGATGCAACCAACTGTTGTGAAAGCCTTTACAAATGTAATAAGATGATTTCGATTTGCAAAGATTTGGTAAATGATTATTTAGACAAGAAGTACAAAAATTGTGTTTTTGCACAATTTCGAGACGTTTTAAAACACCCATGTCTTTAAACTTGGGACATCTATAAATTGTGTGAGAGTCTCTGCATCCTAATAAACAGTCCTTTGATTTCGGCTTTAATAGAAAAGTTTTACCAGGACTTGGCTTGGTGCCAGAATATTTTGGCACAAAGGGGATTTTTTTCATTTCTTCTTTTGGCGATAATCCTTGGAAAATTTTACTACGTTCTTCCAAAAAAGTTAGAAAATTATCTAATTGTGGGATTTCGTCTTTATTTAATTTCATTTCAAAGGTTTTTCTTATTTCTGGATCATCTTTTTGAAATAAAATTTGTAAAATCAAGCCATCAGGTAAATCGCTTCTTATTGCTCGCATGTAATTCAACAAACTCAAAGCTCATAAGTTTCGTTTTGTGTGATCTATCAACAGCATTAACTGGTTGAGCGAATCATAAACTTTTGGAAGGTTTAATAAATGTGAGATATGAGAGTCTATGACTGCTCTTTTATTATCATACCTATCGGTCAAAGAGATCCAAAGGGACTCATAAGTGTCCTGAGATGATTCAAGTTGTTTAGCTTCGCCGCGTAGTCAGCCTTTCAGGTAAAAAAGACGTTGAGTAGAGCTTAAATTTTTGTTTTCGCCAATAATTGACATAAACTGTACTTTAAAGTTTTCGAACTCTTGATACTTGCTGAAAAATAATGGTAAGGGCAAGCCAGGAATTTTAAACTTAGAAGGAATTGAATCACTTTCGTTTCTGACACTAGGAGAATCTAGCTTAGAAAGTAAGACATTCAATCTTACCTCCAACTGTTCTATCTGGTCATCTAATTCTTCCGTCATCGTCAAGTCATCTTTTGGATCATCCGTGTATGAAGTCACTACTTCACGAATGGAATATTTTATTTCTGATGAAGCTGCAATCTTGCTTCTGATGATTATTACTGCTTCCATAACATCATGAACTTCCAGTTTAAATTCCTCAATAAACTTATTTTGTTTATTTTATTTTTTAAAACGCGTCTTTGGCGATTTAACGATGTTATATTCATGGTTCCTCCGTAACGCTAGGACCAAATGTCTAGCTTCACAAGCAGTGGACTGTAAACATAATAGTAAAATGCCGTAGGGCTGTATAAGTTGCTTATCTATAAGAAAAAGAAGAGTGCAGGGCACTCGTCGTTCGCAGGAACGAAAATGGACACACTGTGTTAACAGTTTATTTATAATAGATCAGCAAATACATCATAAAATCTCAATATCTTTAGAACAACAAAAACAATGCCATTTCTTTGTATATTAAAGTTACGCGCTAGAGCAGCACGTAGCGGTTCACAAAGGCAACCAACCAAGGAGGAAATAGCTCTTGGGAGCGCACACAGGGTTATAAATTGCAATTCATCTTCGTGATATTCTTGATAAGAAGTCATCACAGTTGCGTAAAGGGTTCCTCGTCCATCATGCGTGTCTTCAAGGAAGTCTAAATTGTCTGCTGCACAAAAGATAAATCTCCCTTTCACAAGATCGGGTCGGACATACAATCCGTCATTGTTTTCCATATGGTCCATAACTTCATAAGCTATAGCAGTTTAAAGCCAGAGAACTTTTTCTTAATCAATCGAGGATCCCAAACTATGCATGAGCTGAACCAAGAATTTGCTGCGAGGTTTACTATGCATCGTTCTTCCAGCAGCAACTTGAAGAGGAAGGTCCCGGGTGTGTTTGCGTTAACTAACGCTGTGCTACTATAAACGGATTGTCTTTCAGTTTGGCACATACATAAGAGTTTGTGATAATGCAGCAGCCTTTTGGTACAAATGTTTGTTATCAATCTGCAAACTTTCCACTTTTTTGTTCCCTCCAATATACCATTTGAAAAAGTATAGAACTTCTTTCGGTATGGTATTTATGATTTGGTTTTCCTTAATAGAACCTGTAAACTTCCATTTCTCTTCTACCAGTATGGTTTTACGTAATAATTTAGTTGCTTGATACAGAACTTTCATAATCGCATTCATATCAGAGTTGGACTCCACCCCCGACAACAAAACATCATTGACAGATTTCAAAGAAATACGCTGTGATTGATTTTGGGAGATAGGGTCCTTAAATACTACATTAATGTAAAATAGTTCACGCTCAGTAAGTATTTTAAGGGATTTTCTTGACAACATGTCTTGCTGTTTAACACCATTCCAGTGACAGATATCTCTGTAGTGTCTCTCAGCATCTGCCAGCATGACAACATTACCTTCCAAAACAGAATCTAGCAAGCGATCTATGAATTCTACTTGACTAATACATTCTTTCAAGTTAGGAGTTGTTTCAACTTCATCAGTACTTCGCAAGACGTTGATGACGTTTTCCGTGTAAAATTCTTTGTACAGGGTGGCTAATAAATACTGTAACACTCCAAAAAATAAGAGTTAATTTTAATCATTTGGAAAAACAATTTATCTATCTATTTGTGTGATTGGCAACTTTTTGTAAACACAGACGATTTTTGTTTAAAGTAAAACATGTAGAATATTTTTAAAGATGGAAGCCAAAAGGTTAATGGTTAAACAGCTTTTTGATCACGGATTTTCTGCAGGTAAAATATTTAAGCAATTAAAATGCCTTGGTTTTAATAGGACATTTATATATAGGACTATAAATCGATTATTGGATACCAATAGCTGTAAAGATCGACCAAGGTCCGGTTGTTCACGCACTGTTCGTACATAAGAACGTATCAAAAGAATTCGTGAAAAGATACGAAGAAATCCACAACGTTCTGCAAATAAAATGGCTGCAGAAGAGAACATCAGTCGCAGAACTATGCAACTTATCATAAATGAAGACCTGGGTTTTCGCCCTTATCGCAAAAGAAAAGTTCAAGGTTTGACTACTGCACAGATAGTAAAAAGGTTACAAAGATGTAAGAAATTGCTGAACCGGCACGGTAGCAAAAGTGTTGAAAAAATAATTTTCTCTGATGAGAAGCTGTTTTGTACAGAACAAAGTTATAATGCTAAAAATGATGTTGTATATTCAGCAACCTTCGAGGATATACCTGAAAATCTTCGAACTGTTAAACGCTTTCAGAACAAGAATTCTGTTATGGTTTGGGCTGCAGTGTCACACAATGGAAAACTGCCTCTGAAATTCATCGATAAAGGGGTAAAAATCAATGCTGAATATTACAAACAGGAAGTATTGGCTACACGTGTATTACCACATGCTAACAGATTGTATCCCAAAAAGAATTGGATATTTCAGCAAGATTCTGCACCGTCCCACCGATCCAAAACAACACAGGAATGGCTCCATGCCAATTGCCCGAAGTTTATCAAGCAAGAAGATTGGCCACCTTCTTCACCAGATCTAAATCCTTTAGACCATTGCATTTGGGGGATTTTAGAGTCTAAAGTAAATGCTAAGCAGCACAGAAGTTTGGACTCCCGCAAAGCTTCCATACGGAGTGAATGGGACAAATTACCTCATAAAATGATTCGTGCCGCAATAGGACAGTGGCGTAAGAGATTATCTTTAGTACTCGATAAAGATGGCTGTCGATTCGAGTAAAATTATTTCATGGTAAACTTTCATGTATAATGTTCATAATATTGTTGTATTTTCCATTTTCTATTTCATCTGTATGTAATTAAATGATTCGATATTTGTCACAGTATTTATTAGCCACCCTGTAGTATACAACATTATATGTATGCGCATCTTCTGGATTAATGAATCCACTCAGTTTTCACTTCCAATTGCTATTTTCACTTCACTGGACAGCATCATAGATCCCCAGACCTACCACTTTAGTGGAAACGGTATATAGTGGATGTCTCCTAGCTTCAAGTCTATCGCAAAAGAAACAGGCATTTTTATGTAGTTTCATGCCAATATTTTGGCCTCTTGTACACGGGTAGTCCTTATTGCACACCGAACTTGGGGAAACTACTTCAATTTCCGCTTATTGCTTTTTACATCTGGGCAGTTTATCAATGTTTCCTTTGTGCGTGCATTTCTTGTAACAAGTTAAATGCCACCTGGCATTTAGCTGGGATATTCCTTTCACTGTAAATTTTTGATCGTATTCTTCGGGTTGCTGATAATCACTGTCTTTACACTTTCGAAAGTCTCACTGCACCAAACAGTTTTTGCTGAGTACTTGAGGTTTTAACCAAATACTCATTCGATTGATGTTGACACAATATACACAATTCAAAGTCTATACCCTTTTGTCGCTTTCGTTTAGACGATTGAGATTGGTCGAATTTAATTACACCATTAATATTTTAAGCTAGAATTTACCACTTGAAACAACAACAACAACAACAACAAAAAGGCAAATTTTGAACCAAGTTGTACTGTCGGAAACAAGTTGTACTGTCCTTTGTTCAACAACAACATCCAACAGCTTCATTAGGAGTCGCTTCCTGCCTCTCCCAGAATTCTCAGATAGACCACACACCCCGAGTCCTACAGCCTTTTTGCTAGGAGTAATTGCTCCCATATCTAAGAATCCTACAGTTGATCTACACATCTACAGCAAGACCAGCACGTTGTGACGTCGTGAATGAAGTAGTGGTCAAACATTCTGAATCACAGCCAATTTAATTTAAATGACGAATTTATTACTAAATTAGCTAAAGATGATTAAAAGACTATATACAATGAAAATGAAGGTTTGTGGGATAATAATTCAGTGGCCTGCACTGATACGGTTAAGTAAGTCCTTTTAGATGAAGTCTCGGATGGTTTTGCTAACTCTAAATCGGGTTCGGGTCCTGCTGGGCACTCAAAGAGTTTATTCAGCAGAATGAATGACTGCTTAGTGCAACTATTGATCTGGATGATCAAAACAGATAAATCTCTTCATGCGATATCTTCCAACACTAAGCTAAATAGACCTCATCTCTTCATGAGATATCTTCCAACACTAAGCTTAATAGATCTAAGATTATACCTTTCTTCATGAGAAAATCACGCTAACTCTTAAAGTCGGCGAAACGAATCCTACTGACCTCGTAATAGCTATGACGACTGGTGCGGCCGGAGTTATGGTTCTCAGCTTGAGAAAAAACAGCTAGCTGAAGTTTCAAAATCTCTCCTGATGGTATTCGAGCTTGGAGCCACCGTCGGGACAATCTGCATATATTTTTTTCTATTGGCGCTTGCATCAGTGATGTCATATACCAAGACTTTTCATTTTCTGGTTCAAAATAAATCTTTTATTTTATATTCCAATCAAAACAAAACAGTAGCAGACGATTATTTTGAAATTGCCAATTTTTTATCTCAAATGCAAACGACAAAAATAAATTACAAAATCGTTTCCATAAAGTGCGAACGACCTTCTGTATTTGTCCATGATGATGTTCTTCTCAATGCTGCCACTTCAGCAAAAGGCTGGAGGGCACTTTGCTGGAGGGGGGGAGTGCTCTTCCTCCCTTTTCTGAGAATCACACACAGGTCCCAACCGCGAGCCAACCATCTTCTTCACAGGACGCGCTTTATCTCTTTTGCGCACTGCGGCGACTCTGTCGTCCCTGATTCTACATCTGTCATCTAGATATTTCATTTATCTTCAATATGAGGTATTACAAAAGAAAATCGGCTAATAAATAACTGAAATAAAGTGGATTTTTAAAATTTCATGGCGGCCATCTTGATGACGTCATTACTGTTATCCGCCACTCACCAAAGGATGACACCATGGAAAGTCTTTCTTTACAGATAGTTTCTGATGAAAAATATCCACCCATGTACCCATCATTAATACCGCCACGGGACTACATATGCTCGCCTATATATATTTTATACCCTCCGTTAAATCCGGCCCCATTGAAGGCTGATTACAGCAAAAGCAAGTCCTGTTGGTCTTTGGAATGGACCATGTTCTTCTGCTGTCAACCGATAGGGAGTAATGTTGATTCCCCTATTACGTGCTCCCATAATGAAGTAGACCCGCAGTGTGAGTGGGCAAATACCCTTACGGTAAGTACCAGCATCATGGAACAAAAAAATCTTATTAAATGTATTTTATACATTTTAGGATGTAATATGATTACTTATCGAATCATTTCTTGGTGTTACTATCATTAGACAGATAATCGTTTTTAAGAGTTAAGTCATTTTTTCCTTTTTATTTACATGTGAATGATATCAAGAACTGCAAACTAACTTCATAGTTAGGGCTTCCCTTTCGGTGGAAAGTGCATTATGTTTTCTTAAAGTAACTCTTAAATGATACATTAATAAAAGTATAAACTTATTATAGTATTTATTACTAACATTTTACAATTTTCTTATTTCATTCATTTTTAAATTAAAGAAACAATATTCTCCGTGTTTCTGAGTAAAATACTTTTACATTTTAAGCATTCATCGCATTCTAATTCGCACATATTTCATTTTAGACATTAAATGTAGCAAAAAATATTTTCCCACATCAGCTGAAATATAATCAGTATTGTAATGCATTCGTGCTGTCCTCTGGTCTTTGTTGTTCTTTTACTCAAATGAAGATTCAAATGTCGGACGAAGACCTTTAATGAACTTGACACAATAAAACGTACACGTCAAAAGAAACAAAATAATTTGCACACAGCAGAAGATCTATGGGCCTACTCTCTAAGAGTATTTGTAACTCACTGAGAGCGTTGCGCTGGGGGCCATCGCAACGTCTCTAGCCTAAGAGACTGTTCATATTAAGGTATGTGCCTACCTTTTCGGCACTGTTCTTGAAAAATAGGAAAATTTATGAAACACAAGTGCTTTTAGTTAGAACAGGGAATGAAACTATGAATTAAAAAAAGTTAGTGGAATTTTCATTAACTTTTCAAATTTAGACAATTTTAAGTCAAATTTTAGTAAAAATTAGCGTTTACGCCAAACCTTCTAAAACAAAATCTAACCAATATATTTCACTTTTTATTTCAACAGTATATTGGTAAATCACTTACCTGTGTTATGAAGCAAAATATTTGCAATACCTCTTAAACTTACTAACATATACCAAATTTTGTATACACAACAAAATTTTTAAAAAAATTTTCATATATTTTTCAATAAAAATAGCTCTAAAATTAATAAATACATACTTTCAAGTTATATTTTGGTTCATAACATACCACTAGATGAGCAGAGCCTTGTGACAAAATTTTATTTCAATATCTTAAAAATCTTTTAAGAAATGAAATTTGTCGTAAACGTAAAAAATGAAAAATGCCGTTTTCCAGAAAACGCAAATAAAGATTTTAATGTAGCACAAAAAACATGTATAAACTTTACAACCTCAAATTTCACCATATTTATAGGTCAAGCCTTCCGTGGCTTCATATTTAATTAGTTTTGATTTTCTTTTAGCTTTTAGTATTTTTCTGCATGTTTTTGTAGTTGGCAGAATTTGTCGCCTCAATTTCTTTATTCGCTCAATGTCGATTTCCATGTACTTTTTCAACATTTCTGGTTCAGTTTTTATTTTTAAATAATTGAAACCAGGTACGAGACCCATAAAACATGAATTAAACAGCAGCACTGCAATAGAAGCCCCTAATAAAAATGTATGCAGTTAAAGGAAATTTTCCTTAGGAAAAATATTCCACAAAACATTGTTAAATGATTCATTATTGTTTTGAGTCATGCCTTGCAAACACTTTTTCAGTAACTTCTGATCACACTAACCAGTTCTAAGTAAGCTGGTTTTATAATTTTGACAATTGTATCTGGAAGTTCTGGGGATTTTTCCGAAAACTGCTTTCCATGATGCAATGCTTGCTTGTATTTACACCAACTTTCGGGACCCTCAGGACACTGTCCATACATCGACTTTTCATTGCTTGAGCAACAATGAAAAAAAACAGCTAATACTGCTGATTGCATATTTTGAAGATTTGCAACATTGCTGAGAATTGCAATCCCATAATAGTTTTGTAGCTTGTCTATAAAGTTATCAGTTAGTTTACCCTTTCCACCAAGTCCTTTAATGGTCTTTTAATGGTCTTAAAACTATAAAAAGTAAATAGAGGAAACTTAATTCTACATTAAAAATGAAAAATGAGCATTAAAATTGTTTAAAAGTAAAGAAATAGCTGTAAAAATATATTTTTTGTATTTCCGTGGCCCTTTAAAAGGTCACTTCCGGTTTCAGAAAGTTCATTTCCAGTTTATAATTTGGGCTAGAACTTTCCTTCTAATTATCGCTGAACCAAAAGTAAAGCATTTTTGAAATCCTAAATGTTTGAACTTTAATTTAAAATAATTAAAAAGAAATTCGAAAATTTTCGCAAAAACAGCGATTTGAGGGTAGACGCATAAAAACCGCCATCGTTAGTTTAAAAATTTTTAACCAATCCTATACCAATGTTTGACCTGTTTAACCAATCAGCCCAACGGAAAGTTTGACGCTGCCACCACCGTCTTGTATATGAACAGATCCTAACTCGCTGAGCGTGCTACCGCGGGCTCTCCCAATTCTCAATTGACTCACTTGTCTCGAGTTCCAAGAACCATCTGGAGGTGCATCTGTCACTCTGGAATTTCCACCTAGGCCACATATCGCGATGTCCTGAAAACTCTTTCTATACCTTAGAATCAGGCACAGACTCTAGCTAAAGGCACTTGATACTACGAGCATCTCGGTTACATATTTATATATTTTTTAAAAGCCAATTAGTAAAAGTTATGTAAACTATTAGGATCACATTTATATGCATTTTATGTAAGAAAATAATAAAGCTAATATATATTACCCTTCTCATGAATAAAATGTCTCTTTACCTTTAACTGCAAAATTAAACCTTGAAATTTAGGAGCTCACATTTTATAACCCTTCGTCATAGAAAATTTATTTCATAAAAGATGCGATAAATAGGTAAATTGTGTTATAATTTATTCATGATATTTACATATTCAAACATTGTCAAAATTACCGTGCATTTCAAACTAAAATTATCTGAAAGAGGATATTTATCCTTTTAGACACTTTAAAGTAGTTGCCGTCTTTTGAAACATCTCTTTTTTATGTTTGTTTCAAGTAACGTCAACTTCCATAATGTTTTGAGTTACTGTCGAATTAGTTTTCCACCCTTCTTCAAATTACAACGGTATGTTGGTAACAAAAATGTGAAATGATTTAAAAAATTGATAAAGTAAAATTTTAATACATTATCTCGCGAACCACATAACAAAGTGCATTGTGTAGAAAATGATATTCAATGAATTATTTAATAAGCTTCTTATCGTTTTGAGAAGCGCTTTAAAATGTTTCATTAGTAATGACAGAAAGAATAATTTATTCTTTAATTTGTGAGTTCGCAGAAGATTTAATTAAATGTCGTAACAAAATCAGTGCTTCTGTGGCAAAAATCAAACTTAATCACGCTCCTTTCAGCATGAAAATTAATACGGCATTAAAAATTGTGACTTCATCATTAAGAATCAAACTTTCTTAAATGCTAGCATTACATTTCAAATCTCTATGAAAATATTTGGTTATTAAAAAGAAATTCTTTAAAAGTTTATATGCATGTGCTGCAAATTTATTTAAATATATTATTTGTTTTAAAATCTCCCAAACATGCTTTAAAAAATAGTTTAATCACACATAATAATAGTTATCTTACATACTGTAAAACTACGGCATTTTAAGGAGAAGTGTGGTGGATATGTTGAGAAGAGATGCCTTTGAGTTAAATTAGCACTGGAAAGAGCCATTACTAGGAATTCGTGGCTGAAGGCAGTTACCATACCTCTGATAAACCCAAACGTGTCATATTTTACACGGGTTTATGTACAGTAAAACCTCGTTTATCCGGCCCTCGTTGATACGGATCTCCGGATATTCCGGATCAGTTTGTAGACATTTTATTTAATGTTCACATTAGATAATAATTTTTAACTATGATAGCAAAAACGTAACTATACGTACGCCAGATATTCACTTTTTACAAGGTGCGCCCATAAAGTCACCGGACAAATTTTTATAAATGAGAAAAATATAACTCACCTTCAAGTAAATTTATCTGTTTCAAAATAATCGCCAAAGGAGTCTATACAATTTTTCCAACGTTTCTTCAAGTCATCAAAATACTGTTTGTAGGCGTTGGAACTAACCGTTCGCAAAATACGCGTAACATTTGATTTAATATCCGAGACGTTTTCAAATCTCTGTCCTATCATGGATTTTGCATTTTTTGATTACAAGGGACCTATTAACCACGAATTTGTTCCTGAAAATCAAACAATTAGTCAGTATATTTTACAAGGAATTGCTTTTTCGATTAAGACACTGGATAAGGCGAGTTAGGAAGGAACTGCTTGATTCTGGGGAATGGTTTCCTTTACACGATAATGCTCATCCCCATACAACAATTTCTGTAAAACAATATCTTTCTAAGCTTTCAATAAAAGTGATAAATCACCCACCATATTCTCACGACTTATCGGCAGCTGATTTTTTCCTTTTTTCGAAGCTTAAGATGGCCACGAAAGTCAGAGATTTGAAAACATTTCGAATATTAAATCAAACGTTACGCGTATTTTGCGAACGGTTAGTTCCAACGCCTATAAACAGTGTTTCGATGACTTGAAGAAATTTTGGAAAAATTGTATAGACTCCTTTGACGATTATTTTGAAGGAAATAAATGAATTTGAAGGTGAGTAATATTTTTCTCATTTATAAAAAAATTGTCCGGTTACTTTATGTTCGCACCTTGTAGTTTGATTCAATGTACAGTACCTGCATAGATTGTATAAAAAATTATGGTAATAAAATGTTTTTATTGGAGTTTAAGAAAGCTTTACTAGACTTACCAATTCTTTGTTAAGAAATGATGTGGAACGATGTTTTTATGTTTTTTAATGTCTTGTAAACAATACTATGTAATTTTGTTACAAAACATAGTTTTTTTTATCTCAATAAATGGTAAATATGCTTAGTTAAGAATTTTGTTTTGCTTATTATCTCTATTATACAGATTTTCGATTATCCGAATTGCCTATGGTCCCAGTAAGTCCGGCGCATGTTCCCGAAGTTTTTAAATTTGCTTAATAAAAACAACAAATTCTTCATCCAGTATTAGTTTCGTTTGTTGTTTTGCTTGCTGTACATTATTATGCAAGCTTATTTTTACAGTCCATTGTTTTTAAAAATATTCAAAAATATATTTATCATTCTCACATTTTAATACCATTTGTGTATAGATTTAATATTTTAAAGTTTTGTTAACAGAACGTCAGCAAAAATCTTATATTTAATAATCTTCAGACTATTTACAGAGACTATATGCAGAAGCGTTTAAATTTCATCAAACAGATTTAGATTGTATAACAACATATTCCAGAGAATACGTTTACATAAAAGCGATGAACAGATATTCGCAGGAAGATCTTTTAAATGAGCTTACACAAGCATTTGCTTTTACATATTTTATCTAGTATTTCTTCTAAGTTTAATTTCAACATTTCCTGCTGAGTGATATTAATCATAGTATGCCTATAACGCATGAATCGAGGCTTTTCTGGGACAAAGTGTGTCAACTTTTTATGCTCTATTTATCTGAAATCCTTAATCTTTCCCTCACCTATTAAATAGTTATAACAGCTATAAAATAAATGCTAAATATTGATTATGCATGACAGTTTTGAGTGTTTGCATTCTTTTATTTAACCGAGTATGACGAGTGCAAATATTAAATTGTAAAATAACACTTGCAAAATATTTGAGCAGTTAATTAGATATTTCATGCTATATTAAACATTTTGTGCGGATAAAAGTTTAATATACATCGGAATATCTATCTCTTTGGGTATGGATATGTGTGAAACTTCAGTTCACGATAAGCACTAGTAAAATGTATTATTTTATATCCTTAAATTAACAAATAAATCGAGTTTTTAGGAGAATTTCCTCAGGATAATTGCCTATCATACATATAAAAAATAGCAAAATAATGGACAAGTATTTGCATCTCCAGCGCACCCAGCATCATAGATCCAAGTTTCGTTCTTCTTATGGGTTACTTAAGATTGAATAGCCGGAGAGTACGCTATAAGGAAACTAGACCCAAAAGCGGAATTCCTGTAGATTTCGGCAGTAATTGCCTCTACAAAGAAAAAACTAACGTCTTTAACGCACTGCTGTGTAAAGTTTAGAGACCTTATAGTTAAAAAAATTCAAGGCACACGCCCTAATTAGTGTGGTCTCTCGAGCAGCATAGTGAGAAAAATATATTTACAAGTTAGCCCATAACCTAACCTCGTGGCTCAGCTAAATCGTAATAACAACTTTGTATAAATGTTAAAATCAAATTCCCTACTTAAGTTGGAATTCCCCCCCCCCCCCAAAGGAAAAGGAAAGAAAAAAATGCAGTTGCTTAAAAAATGTAGTTGTAGCAACCAAACTACCAACCAAAGAAATCTAGTTGTCATCCGTATAAATAGTTTCTCTTTCAGTTCATAATTCCGACTGCTATTCCCCTCACCCCTTGCGAAAAGGTAATGATTCGTGTTAATACTTTTGAGCTAGTATACTCATGTAAA
This sequence comes from Dolomedes plantarius, assembly GCA_907164885.2. Classification (NCBI taxonomy): domain Eukaryota; kingdom Metazoa; phylum Arthropoda; class Arachnida; order Araneae; family Dolomedidae; genus Dolomedes; species Dolomedes plantarius. The sequence goes on from OU015492.1 coordinate 158,374,323, forward strand.
TTGAATGGAAGATGTCTGGATTTTGGTTCGTTCAACCGAAGACCATTTTGGTTTTCGGTTGACCATTTTGGTTTTGGTTTTCGGTGGTGTGCGACCCCACTATTACCGTCCCCACAGGTCGTAAAGTACGGAGAATTCGTTCTAGACAATAAAAGTCGATCAAAGGGATAAAAGAACCACTGTCCGGTGTTCGACTGATTTTCATTTGAATTCAAATTATATCGTGAAACTGGCCTCTTCGGAGTGATTTCTTACAGCGGATTGAAATATTTCGTTTCGCATTGCATTGGAATTGAGCTGTGTCGTTTACCATAGCGTTCATTTCGTGAGTATAGTTTATTTATTTTTATTTTTGTGTTTTTTCCTTTTTTAAGATTTTGCTAATTTATATGTTTTTGTTATAACTTCATTCTTTTTCAGTGCAATCGATCTGCTTTAGTGGCCTTCAGAAGGTTAATTATTTCGTTTGTCATTGCGTTGGAATTGAATCATGTCGTTTACCATAGCGTTCATTTTGTGAGTATAGTTTATTTTTATATTTTTTCATTGTTTTTCATTACGTTTTTTTAACTGTTTTTCTTATTTTTCTGTGCAATTGTCGGTGGAATTGAGCTGTATCGATTGATTTTCATTTGAATTCAAATTATATCGGGAAATTCACCTCTTCGGAGTGATTTCTTCGGACAGATTGAAATATTTCGTTTCTCATTGCGTTAGAATTGAGTTCTGTCGGTTAATCTGCGTTTGAATTGAAATATTTCGTTAGTATTTTTCTTTTTTTGTTGTTGTTTTGCCTTTGTTTTTTAGTTCGTGTGTTTTCCTTTTTTAATGTTTTGCAATGTTATATGTTTTTGTTATAACTTTCTTTCTTCTTTTTCAGTGCAATCGATCTGCTTTAGGGGCCTTCAGAAGGTTAATTATTTCGCATGTCATTGCATTGGAATTGATTTCTGCCTTTTACCATAGCGTTAATTTCGTGAATATATAATTTTTTTAAAAATGTTTTATTGTTTTTCATTTCTTTTTTTAACTGTTTTTCTTATATTTCTGTGCAATAGGCGGTGGAATTGATCTGTGTCGATTGATTTTCATTTTAATTCAAATTATATGGAGAAATTGACCTCTTCGGAGTGATTTCTTGGTGCGGATTGAAATATTTCGTTTCTCATTGCTTTAGAATTTGAGCTGTGTCGGTTGATCTGCGTTTAAATTGAAATATTTCGTTAGTATTTTATCTTTTTGTGGTTGTTGTTTTGTCTATGTTTTTTAGTTCGTGTTTTTTGCTTTTTTTAATGTTCTGCAATTTTATACGTTTTTGTTATAACTTTATTTCTTCTTTTTCAGTACAATTGATCTGCTTTAGTTCATCAAAATAATGCCTCGCAGAAAATCAAACTTAGGTCGTCGTACTCGCAGAGAGGAATCAGTGCGACGAGTAATTGCAAATCAAACTGAGGTAGAACGGGCATTAGCGAACGAGCGAAGCAGACAAAGAATGGTTGAAATACGTGCCGAGGAAGCAGCAGAGCTATTTCCAACCAGACTTGACGATGCATGGCTGACGATGCAACGGCGATCGCGTTCTGCAGCTTCAGATCTGCTTCGTTTTCAACAGAATGAACGTGACAGGCTGAGAGTGGCTGAAAGACGTCAACGAGAAACAGCAGATCAGCGTCAAACACGACTGCGTGCCCAGCAATCACGCGATTACAATCGCCTTGCATTCCGGTACAACCCAGCTGATGATAATAGTTTGAGCCGGCATGTTCTCATCGGCACTATAACTGAAGTGTGCCCTCATTGCAAGGCTCTGAAATTTAATGGAGAAACGAAAGGAATGTGTTGCGCCGCCGGAAAAATTAAATTGACTCAACTTGGATAACCGCCAGAGCCAATAAAAACTTTGCTTGCCGGATATACCGCTGAATCAAAGCATTTCCCCTCTAACATCAGGAAATATAACTCATGCTTCCAAATGACGTCGTTCGGCGCAGAAATCGTAACGGATCAATTCATGCCAACTTTCAAAGTGAAAGGACAAATTTATCATAAAGCCGGCTCCCTGCTTCCGTACCCAGATGGTCAGCACAAATTCCTACAAATGTATTTCATCGATGAATGCAATGATGAATTGAATGAACGCTGTGGAATTTCTACCGGCATAAAGAGGTCCATCGTTTCCCAACTGCAAGAGCTTCTTCACGAAAAAAAAAAGCAATTTAGTACGTTTGTTCAAAATAGCAATTGACATGATGCCATCTGATACACACAAGATTGTTATTCATGCTGATAAAAAGCCTGCTGGAGAACATGTGCGAAGATTCAATGCTCCAACTATAGACGAAGTGGCAATTGTTATAGTCGGAGATCAATTCCTACCTAGAGATATTGTTCCTCATCTGAGAAACGATCAATTGACAAAAGTTACAGAACCTCATCGATGCTACGACGTCCTGCAGTATCCAATCATTTTTTGCGATGGTGCGGATGGATATCACTTCAACGTTAAGATGATAAATCGAGTCATTGGCGAAGAAACAAATAAGAAATTCAGTGCAATGAACTATTATTCATACCGATTAATGATTCGAGAGAATGAGGGCAATCACATTTTGAAATGCCGTCAATTGTTTCACCAATACATCGTAGATATGTATGCAACAATCGAAACAGAACGTTTGATATTCATCCCTTTGAATCAGACCAAGCTTTGCTCTGAAGAATACTTTCATTTGAAAGATGCAGTTGTAAACGACGGTCATACAACTAACATTGGAAGACTAACGATTTTGCCATCTTCATATACAGGCAGTCCATGTCATATGCATGAGTACGCTTAAGATGCAGTTGCGTATGTTCGTCACTACGGGCGTACAGACCTATTCATTACATTCACATGCAATCCAGCTTGGGACGATATACAAAAGCTCTTACTTCCTGGGCAATCACCGGTGGATAGGCATGACATCACAGCACGTTTTTTCAGACAGAAGCTGAAATAGCTGATGGATTTCATGGTAAAACATGAAGTATTTGGGTCTGTGCGCTGCTAGATGTACTCAGTGGAATGGCAAAAGAGAGGATTGCCACACGCACATATACTAATCTGGCTCTATAATAAAATCACTTCGAACGAAATCGACGATGTAATATGCGATGAAATACCCGATGCTGACGTCGACAAGTATTTGCATGAAGTTCTGACAAAAAATATGATACATGGACCTTGCGGTACACTGAATCCAAAATCACCATGCATGATACAAGGAAAATGCTCTAAGCGATATCCTCGAGCATTAGTATCTAACACAGTTACAGGAAACGATGGATATCCCTTATACAGAAGATGGCGGTAAATTAGCAACCATACAAAAGCGAAACGGTGACATCGAAGTAGACAACCGGTGGGTTGTCTACTTCGATGTAATAATAAATTATATAAAACATTAAATAATTAATATATATTAAAACGATTAAAAAATTAAATTATTTAAATACGATTTAATACATTTGCAAGTATGTGAATAAAGGCAGTGACATGGTAGTTTTTGGCGTGCAACCAGAAATAAGTATAGGAATGCGGTCATACATATCGATGAAATCGCACAGTATCAGGCTGGAAGATACATAACCAGCAGTGAAGCTGTATGGCGAATTCTTTCATTTCCCATACATGAACGAAATCCAGCTGTTTTTCACTTAGCAGTACATCTAGAAAATGGACAACGCGTGTATTTCACAGCTGCAAATGTGCAAAAAATAGCCCTGAATCCACCGGCTACAACGTTAACTGCTTTCTTCACGTTATGTTAAAATGACGCGTTTGCGAAAACTCTACTATATTCGGAAGTGCCTACGTATTACACATGGGATGCGAGTAGAAAATCATTTGAACGACACAGACGAGGAGAGCGAGTCGACGGACAACCTGGCATATTAAAAGAAACTACGATAGGCAGACTGTACACCGTGCATCCCAATCAAGATGAATGCTTCTTTCTTCGCATGCTGTTGGTAAATGTGCCCAGTCCAACGTCTTTCCAGCAATTGAGAATTGTCAACAGCGTTACACATGCCACTTTCCGCAGTGCACGTCAAGCTCTAAAGTTATTGGAGAACGACCGACACTGGGATGTATGCATTAATGACACGTGCAACACGTTTAATCCAAAACAAATTCGTGTGTTGTTTGCAATCATATTGACCGCCTGCTCTCTTTCAACACAAACAGAGTTATGGGAGAAATATAAATCGCACATGGCTGAAGATATTTTCCGTCGTGTCATAGGGACATGACAGTAGTGTCACGGCCAGGGACAGGAGCATTGAAAATTACAGGACGAAGTAAAATAATTGCTAAATGTAAGAAAGAAACATGGCAAATGACGGGCAATAAAAAGTGAAGGGGAGAAAGCCAGCAATATACCGAAACGAAATTTAGAGATTGTGCTTGTAGCAAGAAATATAAGATAAAAGTTCAAGAGAGTGAGTTGCACGAATAGAAGAAAAGAAGAATGGGAACACTAAATTTATGATGGCTATAAAACAGGCCACTCTGCTTGAAGCCGAAGCATGGGAAAATGTTGAATTAGAGGGAGAATGTCGAGCGCCCAGTGTCCCGTGCCGAGGGTCTGCAAGGAGTGAAAGAGTCAGAGAACCGATGATGAGAGTGCCCCAGTGTCCCGTGTAGAGTGTCTGCCATGATTGACGGAGCCTTATACCAGACGAAGAAAGTGCCCTAGTTCCGTGCGATGATAAATACAACGAAGTTCGTCATTACGAGTGCCAGCTGCCCATAGTGATCCAACAGTCATCTTTCGAGGTACCGACTTTGCGTTTCCTTTTTATATTGCTGTCATTGCTTCTCAGTGTGTAGCCTTAATAACTAATATAGAGAGCGATGAGTATATTGTTTGAATATAAGATGTTAAGGAGATGACCGATAATTCGTAAAAACTGTTTAATTAATATGATGTTATGCTTATATATATGAATTAATTTAGTAGTAATGAAGTTGAGAGTAACATGTGTAGATGAAGTACGAAAGATTGTCATAATAATTTAATGAATTAAATATATGTGTCGTAGTAATGAAGTTGAGAGTAATATGTGTCGATGAAGTACGAAAGATTGTCATAATACTTCAATGAATTAAATATATGTGTCGTAGAGAATTAATTTAGTAGTGAAGAAATTGTGAGTAATGTGTAAATGCAGGAGGAAATATTTAGTAACTTGTACTGTATTATTTATGTATTTTAATAATCAATAAATTAATTTGTCAGTGGAAACCAGAGTTGTTTCCATTATTTGGGAATCACAATTAACCAATGTACTAACCACAATCATTAAGCAATGAATTCAAAATCATAATCATCATCATTAATAATAAGTATAATTAATAATACCTCAACAATTAACTTTCTTTCTCACTGCCACACGTCGAATACGCGAGGGAAATTCAAATATGAACATGGATTTCACCGCAGAAATCTACAACGAAGCGTTGATAATGATTGAAGATTTGTGTTTAGAAATCGCGAACAAAGTTCTCAATCAATTGGGAATGCCATCACCGAATCGATCTGCTGATGCTTCGTTCGATGTAGAATTGTGTCGTGAACAAAATTACAACACGGGTGATCTTTTGTCGTATGTGCAATCAAATATTCCTAAGCTAACGCTTGAGCAAAAATACACTGCTGGCCACCCAAATTGCAACACCAAGAAAGACAAGAGATATCACAACAAAATTTATTTTGTAGATAACATGTTGACCAAGAATCAAATGATTAAATTTATAAACTTCTGTGAAGTGTGGTTCCTGCCAAAATCAGTAGCCAGAGTAGCCGCCATTGTTGGAGATCACCGCTGCCACATGCCTCGGCATTGATTCAAAGAGACTTTGGATGAGTTCTTGGCGTACAGCAGACCAAGCAGCTTCCACACGTTGCCAAAGTTGATCTGCTGTGGCAGCTGGGGATGGAATCTGGGTCAATCGTAGAGCAACCATGGACCACATGTTTTCTATCGGCGAAAGATCCGGAGAGCGAGGCGGCCAGGGAAGCAATTCAATCTGGCGATTGACGAAGAACCGTTGGACAATGCGTGCCACGTGTGGTCGCGCATTATCCTGTTGAAATATGGCTGTGGGCAAGCCCTGAAGGTAAGGAAGGACAACAGGCTTCAACACCTCGGAGATGTAGCGCTGGCTGTTTAAAGTACCGGCAATGCGTACTAGAGGTGTGCGAGAGTGATATCCAATACCGCCCCATACCATAATACCCGGTGCAGGACCAGTGTGGCGGTGCACAACGCAGCTGTTCAGCATCCTCTCTTCACGGTGTCTCCAGACTCGAATGCGACCATCGTGGTGTTGCAGACAGAAGCGTGACTCGTCCGTAAAGACAATTTCATTCCATTCTGCCATCCACATCCTTCTGTCATCGCACCATTGGCGGCGGAGACATCTGTGGTTCTGCGTCAAGGGTAGACAAAGCAATGGACGTCTTGCGGACAGACCACTCTGCTGTAAACGACGTCGAATGGTACGCGCAGACCCTGTATGATGCGTTACAGACTGCATGTGCTGTGCTATGGTTCGTGATGTGACTGAGCGATCCGTCACTGCCATGCGCACAATTTGCCTGTCATCACGTGAAGTGGTGCGCTGAGGTGGATGCGATCGAACACGCCGGTCCATCGTACCCTCCTGCATCCAACGATCACATATCCGCATTACAGTTGTTTGGTTTCGTCCAACACGACTACCGATTTCCCTGAAAGATAATCCACAATCTCGGTAGGCCACTATCCTTCCTCTGTCGAACTCCGATACTTGATCAAAAGATGATCGCTGTTTTCGACGAGGCATAATTGATCGTTTTTTTGAAAAAACCACAAGAAAAACACAATTGCCGAACTTGAAATCGTCGAAATCTCCAAGCCTTAAATAGCGCTTTGAAGTGGCGCCACAGGCGCGCGTGATGCGCGTCTGCGCTGAAATTCTAATCACTTGCATATCTCACCTCCGCTAATGCATGTTGTAAATTTCATGTTATTTGTATGTTTCCTTCAGGGTGTTGCATTTACAGTGGCCAGCAGTGTATTTGATTGATTTACAATCAAATAATGCAAACTGTCAATAACGGGGTTGGAGAAATCTTCTTAGATGCGCCAGGAGAAACTGGTAAAACGTTCCTAATTAGATTGATTCTGGCAATAATTCGATCCCAAAATGACATAGCCTTAGCTCTTGCGTCTTCCGGAATAGCTGTGACATTGCTACCAGGTGGAAGAACTGAACATTCAGCTTTGAAATTGCCATTGAACTTGCAATTCATTGAAACTCCCACGTGCAACATTTCCGGCATGGGAAAAGTATTGCAGAAAAGCAAACTTATTGTTTGGGATGAATGTACAATGGCACACAAGAAATCGCTCGAGGCTCTTGATCGAGCATTGCAAGATTTGCGTGGAAACATCAGACCGTATGGGAACGCATTAATATTGCTTGCGGGAGATTTCCGGCAAATGTTACCTATAATTCCTCGATCGACACCAGAGGCGAAATAAATGCTTGCCTCAAATACTCTACTTTGTGGCGACACGTGAAAACGTTGAAATTATCTCCAAATATGCGTGTCCATCTGCAAAACGATCGATCATATGAGTTATTCTCACATCAATTGCTGGAAATTGGGAACGGAAAGGTGTCGGTTGATTAGAAATCAGGACGAATTTCATTTCCTCGTAACTTCTGCAATTTAGTATCGTCAAAAGAAGAATTGGTTGAAAAAGTATTTCCCAATATTCAAACCAATTATATAGGAATCATGATTTGCTGAGTGAAAGAGCTATTCCTGCCGATAAGAACAAAGACATCTACGAACTTAACAACATCATTCAGTATAACATTCAAAGCGAGGCAGTCACATACAAGTCCGTCGACACTGTTGTGGAAGCAGGTGAAGCGGTTCATTATCCAACAGAATTTTTGAATTCACTCGATCTGCCAGGGATGCCACCGCACGTTCTCCAATTGAAAATTGGCGTGCCAATTATAATGTTGCGAAATATCAACCAACCAAAGCTTTGCAACGGCACGCGGCTTGCAGTAAAAAAATTACTAAGCAGCGAACGATCAAGCAAGGAACGATCTTGACAGGACCATTCAAAGGTGAAGATGTCCTCATTCCTCGAATTCCCATGATTCCAACAGATATGCCATTTAAATTTAAGAGATTGCAATTCCCAATTCGATTGGCGTTTGCAATCACCATCAATAAAGTTCAGGACTAATCGTTACAATTGTGCGGGTTAGATTTAGACACGGATTGCTTCTCACATGAACAGTTATATGTTGCGTGTTCTAGAGTCGGCAAACCAGACAATCTATATATCTGCACAGACAATGGAACAACAAACAAAATTGTATACCGACAAGTATTGTAAATTTAAGCATTTTTTTAAATTTTTTATTTCCAATGCAGCGGGCGAAAGGGAACAAAATTCTTTCACCAAGATATTAAATAAAACATGCAAGTACTAAAAACTGAACTATAAAATATATTGGGGAGTAACGTTACTCGCGTCCGTAGCATACTTTAATCTACACGTGCCCCCTGGGTAGTGTTAAATGAGTAACACATTTTCAGCCATTATAAATTAAACATATTAGAAACGTGCTTTCTCTTTTCTTTCTTTTCCATTTAACAAGACTGAGCCACAGCAACGCGTGGCCGGGAACAGCTAGTACATATATATAAATGAATAAATAAATAAATAAATATATATATATATATATATATATATATATATATATATATATATATATATATATATATATATATATATATATATTGTGAAGAATCCATTGATTCTCACAATTTATAGTAAAACCCTCTGAATCAATTCACGTCCCAACAGAAGACCACCATGGAATCCCAACGCAACGCAGCTAGACAACAGAAGAAAGCGCCCCAGACAATGCAAGCCTGGAGGCGAGGCGACAGTATGTCTGATACACTGCTGGCCACTGTAATTGCAACACCCTGAAGGGAACATGCAAATAACATGAAATTTACAACATGAATTAGCGGAGGTGAGATATGCAAATGATTAGAATTTCAGCGCAGACGTACATCACGCGCACCTGTGGCGCCACTTCAAAGCGCTATTTAAGGCTTGGAGATTTCGACGATTTCAAGTTCGGCTATTGTGTTTTTCTTGTGTTTTTTTAAAAAAAAACGATCAATTATGCCTCGTCGAAAACAGCGATCATCTTTTGATCAAGTATCCGAGTTCGACAGAGGAAGGGTAGTGGCCTACCAAGATTGTGGATTATCTTTCAGGGAAATCGGTAGTCGTGTTGGACGAAACCAAACAACTGTAATGCGGATATGTGATCGTTGGATGCAGGAGGGTACTACTGACCGGCCTGTTCGATCGCATCCACCTCAGCGCACCACTTCACGTGATGACAGGCAAATTGTGCCCATGGCAGTGACGGATCGCTCAGTCACATCACGAACCATAGCACAGCACATGCAGTCTATAACGCATCATCCAGTGTCTGCACGTACCATTCGACGCCGTTTACAGCAGAGTGGTCTCTCCGCAAGACGTCCATTGCTTTGTCTACCCTTGACGCAGAACCACAGACGTCTCCGCCGCCAATGGTGCGATGACAGAAGGATGTGGACGGCAGAATGGAATGAAATCGTCTTTACTGACGAGTCACTCTTCTGTCTGCAACACCACGATGGTCGCATTCGAGTCTGGAAACACCGTGAAGAGAGGATGCTGAACAGCTGCGTTATGCACCGCCACACTGGTCCTGCACCGGGTATTATGGTATGGGGAGGTATTGGGTATCACTCTCGCACACCTCTAGTACGCATTGCCGGTACTTTGAACAGCCAGCGCTACATCTCCGAGGTGTTGGGGCCAGTTGTCCTTCCTTACCTTCAGGGTTTGCCCACAGCCATATTTCAACAGGATAATGCGCGACCACACGTGGCACGCATTTTCCAACGGTTCTTCGTCAATCGCCAGATTGAACTGATTCCCTGGCCGCTTCGCTCTTCGGATCTTTCGCCGATAGAAAACATGTGGTCCATGGTTGCTCTACTATTGACCCAGATTCCATCCCCAGCTGCCACAGCAGATCAACTTTGGCAACGTGTGGAAGCTGCTTGGTCTGCTGTACCCCAAGAACTCATCCAAAGTCTCTTTGAATCAATGCCGAGGCGTGTGGCAGCGGTGATCTCCAACAATGGCGGCTACTCTGCCTACTGATTTTGGCAGGAACCACACTTCACAGAAGTCTATAAATTTAATCACTTGATACTTGGTCAACATGTTATCTACAAAATAAATTTTGTTGTGATGTCTCTTGTCTTTCTTGGTGTTGCAATTTGGGTGGCCAGCAGTGTATTTTGGACATAAAGTTCAAAAGACATTTCTTTCGGTCAACCCCTTGATCGATGATGATCGGGGAAGATTAAGCGACTTAAAGCAATCAGTTGATGTGCTGACGAAGGAAGTGAATCACTAATCGGGCCTCCAGAATGTGATGTCACTTTAAAGGCACCAATTAAAACGCTTTTAAATATCGAGCGATCGCGGCACTAGAATTACGAGTTGCGTCGGTACGAACTAAAAAAAGTCAGTCAGCATCTAGACCTGCATCGAGCAGAAGCTACTCGGCATGCAGCCGTCAATGAGAATTTTCGTAAGTCCTTGTGATATTCAAAGTAATTCGACATCCGTCGGTCGCTCCCAGACGAACCGAATTGTTGAAATAAATCCTTTTGATAGGCAAAGATTTTCTCGACTCCCTGTCGACTTGTTCCCAGACGGAACTGTTCTAGCTAGTGAAGATAGCTTACTTATTTTAGATCCCGAACGGATCTGTTCATTAGAATTGTTGGATTTTAGACTGTGATTGCATCTCGACTTACGACCCAGACTGGTGTTCTTCAGCTGAATTTGTTCCCTTCACGTTATTTAGAGTGTATAATCTACCATGTTGTAAATAATATTGCATCAAATTCATCTCACTGTAAATAAATGATTTCATCTAATATTACTTGATTGTTTCGTCGTCTTTTACGCGCTACCATTTGGTGAATCCTTTACAATATATATATATATATATATATATTGTAATCAATTTTCTATGTCAATAGATGGCAGCATGATACAGACCGCAAAAAGAAAAAAGAATGTAAGCGCATGTACACTGCGATACTGTACTGAGAGAGAGAGCGATGTGTAAAGAATGGCTTTGCACGATTGAGGGCTAGCTGGTAAGTGTTCTAAATGCTTCAAATAAAACCTTTGTTATTGTTTTAAGAAAGTATAATGCCTTTTTGATTTTCCGCTCTCCAGCAACCACAAGTTTGCCTTGTTAGCAATAGAGCTAATAATTATCAGAAGTGCGATAAAAGAACTCCCTGACAACGTGAACGAACAAGGCAACGTTTTAATCTTGAATATTTGATATTTGTTTTACTCAAAAAATGGCCTATTTGGGCAGACATAAAAAGTGTGATTTAGTTCAGTTAGCGTTTGATTTGGGCGAATCTGTCTCTGCCGATATTACGATAGTTATTTTGAAGGCTATTATAACCAAAAGTAAAAACTATGATGAACCGTTTGTTAAAGAAGTGTTAGCAGGGTTAGTTGACGAAAGAGTGAAGCAGGAAACACAAAAATTTGATTTAAACGAGCTTTAGAATTAGAGAAACTTAAAATTGAAAATCAGAATAAGAGAGATGAACAGTAATTACAAAACATTGAACAACAACATGCGTTTGAATTGGAAAAATTAAAAATCGAGGATCAGAATAAGAAAATTTTTCAGGCTGAAAGAAATGTTAGTGTACCAGAAGTAAAGATAAACTCTATAGATTTGAGGAATTTAATGCAGAGATTTGACTTAAAAGAAGGAGATATAGCTTCATTTTAGGTATTATTTGTAAGGCAAGCTATAGGAGTAGGACTTATGGAGAGTGACTATGTAAGACACTTTTTAGGGCTATTGCCTCTTGAAATTACTCAGGTAATTGCGAGAGAATCAGAACAGGAAACTAATGAATATAAATTTGTTAAGAATTTATTGTTAAAAATATATAAACTAAGCCCCGAAAGTTTTAGACAATAATTTGTCAACCGTTTTAAAGATGTAAACGGCACGTGGACTGATTTTGCTTTCGAATTACGCACTTATTTTAATGAGTGGTTGACAGGATTAAATATAAATGACTTTGAGTCTCTAAAAGAACTTATGATTACAGATCAATTAAAAAAGCGAGTCCCAAATACGATGCGTGAACATTTCATTGATTCTTGGCCAAAGTTTGTTAAAGCGAATGATTTAGCTCAAATGCTGGACGATTATGAAAACGTTCGATCAGGAATTAAAACTAATAGCGAAAGCAGAAATACGAAACATACTAACAATCATGATGGTTTTAAATTCTATCCGCATTCAAATTACAGGATGAGTAATCGTAATTCACATAGTTTCGATTCGACCAAGTTTGAGAACAACCCGAACGTCAGCAGAAGTAAAATAAATGAAAAAGAAACTGCAACTCATAAAGTATTTAGTTCTTCGATACGCGTTACAGAGTATGTTTTGCTTGTGGAGGGCGAAATCGCATTGCCAAGTTTTGCAGAAAAACGAATGAGACGCGGAGCGAAAATCTGAATGTTTATGGGAACCTTGAAATAACGGCACCAGGCAAATATCTACACCAGGCAAAGATAAACAATCAAAGCATTAGTGTTTTATTGGACACGGGAAGTAGCAGTTGTTTAATGAAAATGTCAGTTGCTAAAAAGTTGGGATTAAATATTGCTCCCTGTAAAAAGGATCTTTATTCGTTTGGAAGCCAAATTAATCCAGTTTCGCAGAGTCTAGGTGTGGCCGTCACGGATGTGGAAATAGACGATGTTTTGGCTAAGGACGTTACATTTTTGATCATGTCAGACGATCACCAAAACCAACAGGAGAACATACGAAGACGCAGGCGAAATATAGAGGACCACTGATAATTACAGAAACACTGCCGAATGACACATACAGAATTACTCAGCTGGAGGAAAAACAGAAAGGGCGATTCTACACCACCAGAGCTCACGCCAGTCAACTCAAGCCATGGCCAAAACGTCAATATGAAGACGATGACGATGACAATTCAGACAATGAGGATCCCAGTGCAGAAACTCCTGAACCACCTTAACTTAGTCCAAATCATCACCAGGTAACAACCTCCGAAGATCAGGTAATATAGTTTTTTTTTTCTATTTTAAGTTTTACCCAAGAACTCTTGAACTTTAAGAAGGACTCACTTAGGACATTATCCAAAAGACTTTGAATACCATATATTATTTTGTTTACTTGCATATTGTTTTATTTCTAATTGTTTAAGTTGTATGTTTAAGTCTTTTATGTTTAAGATATATTTTTAGTAGTGTTATAACCATGTACGAATTGAGGGCAATTCTCAGTCAGGATGCCCGAATGTAATCAATTTTCTATGTCAATAGATGGCAGCATGTTACAGACCGCAAAAAGAATGTAAGCGCACGTGCACTGCGATACTGTACTCAGAGAGAGAGCGATGTGTAATGAATGGCGTCGCACGTCTGACGGCGAGTCGCTAAGTGAAGTGTTCTAAATGTTTAAAATAAAACCTTTGTTATTATTTTAAGAAAGTATAATGCCTTTTTGATCTTCCGCCCTCCAGCAACCACAAGTTTGCCTTGTTAGCAATAGAGCTAACAATATATATATATATATATATATATATATATATATATATATATATATATATATGTGTGTGTGTGTGTGTGTGTGTGTGTGTGTAAATGCACCTGTGTGTCTCTTAGTTTAAAGTATGTATCATTAGATTGAAATATTCTGTAAATTGAGATTATTATTTCAGTTATAGAAAACGTTTTTTAAAAACGTGAATATATTGGAAGAACTATACTTTAAAGTTTATAGTTTTTTTAGGAATAAATATCCAAATCTCCATGCGACTTCACGAAGAATCTATCATGAAGCTCTACATTACGGCTAAAAAGAGATACAACTTCTAATTGCCCCTTTCGTAGCCATAGTGATTCGACGTTCGCAACGTATTAAAACGTAGTTTTGATGTCCCTGTAACCATGCTTGCCATATATACTGTAAATACGGCATCGCAAATTTCATTTTCTGCTCAATCTCCAGTTAGAACCTTTCAGTTACCTTCAATTTTTGTTAGAATCTTATCATATCGATTCCGACAAGGAACTAAAAGGTAGTCTGGCATCAGATATTGCGCTTTGCTGTCTTGGGGTATTTCTTTATATCTTTAAAAAAGGCACGATAGTGTTTTTTTAGATGTTGAGAAAGAGATTACACTGTTTATTCTATGTTCTCGTGTTACTGTTCCAAACTTGTAGAATTCAAAGCAGTGTTTACGCCCATTTCAACTCCCCTCTCCTATTTTTTTTCTTTTAGAGCAGTGGTCAGCAAACCTTTTTCTTTAAATAAAACCCACTAAAAAATACCCCCTCCCCCAGTAAAAATGTTTTTGTAATAGCAAACTTTTTTTAATTAGGAAATTTCCTAATAAATTAACTTTTTTTAACTAGGAAAATTTTTATAATCAACAAACAATATAAATAAAGAAACAAGCAAATTTTGATAAACTATCTTAAAAATAGATCGATTCTGGGTATTTGTTTAATATGAAAAATAACAATAAAAATATTTTGCTTATCTTCTTCCCTTTTTTTTGCCAATTCTCGAGTGACTAAAACTTCGTATTAAATATTAGTATTTATCTGCATTTCGTTTAGGTAAAAAAAATTAAAATTAAAATTAACCATTAAATGAGAATAGGATTTCAGAATTATAGGCTTCATATTGAAACTTTAATAATTATAAACCTCATTTATGTATACGTAAAACAGAAAAAAAAATGAATGAGAAGGATCTCAGAAAATATTTGTTCAGTATTTAGTGTATATTTTATATAAGTGCAAATATTTGTTCAGTATTTAGTGAAATATTTGAGAACGCTACGATTAGTATCATCTTTCGGTTAGTTCTTGATGTTTTTTTGGTTTTTATAGCCACTCATTTTGAAAATTGTGTCTCAGGTAGAAGCGAATGGATTCAACGTAAATATAGCCCTGCAGATTGTTTGACACCGCAATTAACAGTATCGTATCATATATTTTTAATACATAAATTTTATAAATAAAATTATAGAAATCCATAATTACAGAAAATTCAAATCATCATTTTTAATTAAATAATTCAGTAAGATAGAAGTTGACTTCAAACAATTCGTGACCCACAGTTTGCACGCCACTGTTTTAGAGGACACAAAACTTCAACTCATAAGAATATCTGTAAGACGAAAAAATTGCACCTTTGCATACTTTATATATTCTGCATTTTTTGTCTTATGCATTAGTGCAATCAATGCATTTGGCATATCAAGAAGTATAGAAGATTCATTTCAGAGTTGATCTTTCACTTAAGAGGTTTTTTTTTCTTGTTGAGTAGAAGATGACATGTGACTACACAGATGATTTTACCGTTCTAAACCCTGGACTCAGTCCAAAATGCAATTGTGAGTAGAAAATGTCGCCCCCCTCCTTTTTTCTTATCCTTCAACATTTAATATCGACTTGAATTTTTACTTCTAGGTGAACGTCCCTTTTAGCTTTTCATCCTTTTCCATCTATTTCTCTCAATAACCTGCGTACAGAAACTGCTTTGTGTGATTGTCATTAAACTTAAAATTTTTCAACGTAGGATTACGTTTCTCCATAACGGTCCTCCGGAGAGCAAAATTTCAGATGTCCTGCGTCGCGAGTCATAATTTTGGCAGCGCGCCAAACCAAGCGATTCAGTCTGCATCGCTTGGGCAAGCAGTAAAGAGTAAAGAATAAAAGTAGAAAAATGCGTCAAATTTTTGACTGACACACACACACACACACACACACACACACACACACACACACACACACACACACTCACACACACACACACATATATATATATATATATATATATATATATATAACATTAAAAACCCCATTCTTTACGTGTGCAGTGGAATATCCAAATTAATAGCGGCCGACCCAATATAGCATTCTAAAAAGTCCAACGGTATGCTATTATCATAATATTGTTTCGCCTTGAAAATAAAAAATTGCCTCGAAAATAAGGACGCCTCGAAAATAAAATAGCACAGTGTTGCGTGATTTGCACGTTTAGATTGAATAAGATTACTGTTGATTATATTTGCTAGATACTGTTTGATTATATTTAATTAGATTTGTTTGATCCATTGTTTAATTAGAAATAAGTTTTTTAATTTACATTTGCCTTTATTTTTTATTTTTCCCTTAAAAACGCAGTTTTTCCACATCACCCAAGAGACGCACTTTTTTCCACATCATCCAAGAGGTAAAGTGCAAGATGCGTTATTCCATTTCTTTAATCAGAGTAAGGCGGGATTCCGCATGAAGCCCAGGCTCAAAGTTTCTTTCTTTCTTATTGTTTGTATATCATTTCAGTAGAAACGCGCTAAGCGCATTCTGTCTGGCCAGATGAACACGAAGAGTGGGGGGTGAAGCCAAGTTTTTTTTTGATGGAATGCATGAAATATTTTATATCCATATATATACCCGCGCAGTCATTCTTAAAAAATAATTTCATTAATTTTCTTATGCCTTAATATAACTAATGGATTAATAGTTCGGAATGAAAGTTATGTGTCGTTATGTTTCTGTGTTTAAAGAGCTTTTCCTTCCACTGCTTAAAAACCCCAAAACTCTAAAAGATTTATCTTATATGATTTCACGGAATGAGCAGTACAAATACATATCGTATGTTAACTCTGTTTCGCGAACTTAGGGGAAAAAAACTGTAGAACTCTTAAATTTCTTCCCATTTTATGATCCTCAAACAATTAATATATTTAGATGAACAGAAGGCTTCCAAAAACTGGCCATGGGACAAATTTAATTTATATTTTTTCTTCCTTTTTTTTCCAAATTTTATTAAGTTCTATTAGTTTAAACGCCATTGTCTAAAATTGTCTAATGCGGCGGGTCTCAACCTTTTTAGACCGACGACTCCACTAAACGTAAGAAAAATAAAATAAACACTTTGCCTCTCCCTTCGTCACCCCCAGACCAACTCTCAAACCACCCCCAGATCACCCCTCAGAAAAACCCTCTTTTCCCCGCTTATCGAATTTGACTGGTTGTGGTGAAGGGGCTGTATCCACATTTAAGAGGTGCGAATAGGGGCACAAAAATCATTAAAAAATTAATTTGAAAAAATTAATTGAGCCCCAAATTTAGTTTTTGCTGCGTTAAGTTTCTCGGGTCCTACACATTAACTGTGCCGAATTTGGTCCCGGTGGGTGAAACAGTTTATGATTCTATAGCGGACAAACAAACAGACGAGCTCTTTATATATATATATATATATATATATATATATATATATATATATATATATATATATATATATATATATATATATATATATATATATATATATATGTCAAATACAAAACACATTTCATTTCTCTTATATACAAAAGAGGTAAGCAACGATAAGTAATCTCACGTTAATAACCCACGGTAGTTTCGTTAGAAGAGACTACCTGAAATATTTTTTTAAATAACTTTACTTTTAATTCTTTCTAGAATTTATAATTTTTCTAAAACCGAATAGACAATAAATTTTCCCTCCTGCTTTCTTCAAAAAAGATTCCGTTGCTTATAAATCATCTTACTAAACTGTAATCCCCTGTTAATAAAAATTAATTATTATTTTAAGTGGAAATCTTTAAAAAAATTGCAACGGTGCCTTACAGATTACCAAAATTAGAATTGGCCATTACTAGTAATAATCTGATCTCCACCGTAAATATTTTAAATGTACTATATCTGTAAATATAGTGCAAACATTAACTATTCATTCAGGTTTCCTAGAACTCCTAAAATCCCATTGTTATGATAGTATTACTTATTAATGTAGTAACTGACCATACTCGTTTTAAGTGAAAATAAGACTTCTTAAAAAAGTCACTATTACTTCGACAAAAGCAGAACCAAAATACAGCCAAATTTAAATATTCCTAGATTCTACTATATCTATAATATGAATGCATTAACTGAAATAAGAAACAAAAGCAATTATAAATTTTAAATAAAATATTCAAAAATCCATTACGTTAGAATGAAAAAAAGGTTTATATAATGATACCAAATGAAGGGTCCATGGGTAAAACCACTTCACACACATTTTTACGAAAATGTGTTAGCAATGCCATCTTGTAGCTTTCAAGGAGTACTAACACCACGTGCATATCTGGGGCAGAACCACTTTAAAAATGGCGATAAAGTTTCGGTGTGACGGGGAAAAAACCACTTTTCTCCAACAATGAAATTTGTTTTTCTCAAAACGAAGTTTTTTGAGTAAAATGGTTTTACCCCTAGACTCTTCAAATTATATCAGCCTAAAAATATGTAAATTTCGTGACAAAACAAAATGTACACAAAAAATTGAGCTTGAAGAGTGGCGAATAGTCCCTATAGCTACGTTAAATTCTGATGTTTCCTGCAGTTTACCTTTAATCCTGAAGTATGAATAGCCCAAGAACCACAGCTCATCAAAGTTGCTTTGTACATCAACATTTTCGCAGGACAAAATCTCGGTACTTTCCATTTCATGCAGATAGCATAAACATAATATATTTTTAAATAGGGCTATTACATCTCGCTTGTACTCCATGCAGTTTTCATATTTTATTACATTTTTCCTGTTTTCTTGGCAGGTGTAGCCCATCATGCCATGCACACAAAAAGTTTCACAGCATGCCAAACTCAGATAACTTATCGTTAGACACTTTATTTCTCGCGTCGTGTAATTAATTCCCTGCCTCTAAGCTCGAGACACCAGTGCACTTACATTTTTTAAAATATCAGTCCCCATTACAGCATTTTGGTTGTACTGTTAATAAAATGTGGAATCCAGCAAGTATGGTTCTATTTGTGTGGAGGGAGGAGGGGAGTTACTATAATGAAAGGCAGCATTAATTTTCTGATAGGACTTAATGTTCCAGACATTTAAAATAATTTTTAACTCGAAGGATAGGGAGTAACTCCCCTCTCATGATAGCCTATATGGCGCGATCATCACAGCAAAATGCTAAACGCAACAGTCATTACGTCATACTTTCGCATAACAAGTGTGTTGCCAGTCTTTTTATGAAGTAAATGCGTATTTTGAAGACGAATTATGTATCTCAGTTGAGATCGGACAAATAATGAAAGTGAAGCATATTTTTGTTCTTTGGCTAACAAATTATGGTTAAAATATTGACACCTGAATTTCTTGTAATTGACCGTTAATAAGACGGGATTTCTTTTATATATAACTGTAATTCTGTTTGTGTCTCTTGGGCAATAAATTTCTACTTAGTCTGAAGGGTAATTGTTGTATAACTGAACTTTAAAAGTATTTATTTCCTTCTAAAGGAAATTCTTTTTCCAAAATCTTTCATAAGCATCTAAAATAAATTAAGTGTATTACGTTTGCATAGCAGAATTGTAGAGCGATAACTCAACGAAGCAATAAGTACGTTGACTGTGATGTTTCAAAGAAGTTACAATGTCATTATCAGTAACAGTCATGTTACTAACAATGCAGAAATGTTTATCTAATCCCTTTCGTAGAACGTTACATCTTTGCAACAGTAGATGAAATTAAAAATGTATATTCCTTTAAAAGTAAAAGATGCATTTAGAAACATTCTTATGTGTTCACTATGATGTTAATAGGATATAATAAGTTTTCTGATTAAAATATGAATTCACATTTGTGATGTAAAGTTCGCATCTTTCAGCAATATTGCAGTATTGTTTAAACCAACATTGGCAAAAGTAGACTACAAATTATAAAAAAAGATTTATTCTTTAAAAAAATAAAGAGAAGGATTTATTACCCTGAAAAATAAAAAAGATATAAGGGATGTTGTTATTTATATTGTTAGATGAATTTTTTCTGCTCAAAATTTTAATCAATTTCTCTAGCTTTAATACCGATTGTATAAATGTAAATTTTACTTATCTTAGACCTTATTTAAATATAAGATTTTTAAAACAAATTTTAAAGCAGATGAATTAAATAGTGCTGATTCTCAAAATTCATTAAGAATAGTTTTGTACATTTCATCAATTTCATATAGTGATATTAGTTTTCGGATATTAGTTTTGATTTACTTCAGGTCAGTATAACTTGAGAAGTAGGAAAGGGCCAAGATATAAAATGTCTAAACTTTCACATTACATGTCATTCTTTCTTGTAACATACGATTTTCTCTTATATTCATCATTTCCGATATGACACTCAAGTATTTATCTGAGAGAAATTTCTATTCTGTCAATTCGTCTAAAGCCTCACGAAAGTTAAGAATCGTTACTTTCACAATATACAATAAGCCGCTCAGTTTGTTTCAACAAATATGATAAAACATTTTTTTCTCTTTTTTGGGGGGAGGAGAGGTGTTCAGTAAGTATTTAAGAGGTTTTTTTTTTATGACGAATGTCTTAATTTTTTAAAGCATCTATGGAAAATAAATAGAGCGTTAAAAAGTACTATATAAAAACAATGTAAGAGTAATTTGTGTTACATAATAAATAAATTTTAGAAAACAAAGTTAATAGCCATGAACTTTGTCCTGAAAATGAAAATGTTTTCTAGAAAATCGAATTGAAGAATAGCAGATTAAAACCAAAAAAGGTACATAATACAATTCCTACTGACCAATAAAATTAAAATAAGTCAATAGATCTCTTTTAGTACAAATTGTCTAAACATTTCAAAGTTCAGTTTTCAGTTACTATCAATGATTGTTTCAAAGATACTGATACCGTGTTTTGCTCGATAATTAGTTTCAAATCTAGGAGGTATCAAAAGTATGATCTAAAGTAACTTTTTACTAGTTGGGTTGAAATGTAAGAAAGCAGAATTAAAGTAAGAAAAACTGTTACTCCCTATCACATAATGCGTTTAAAAAGTAGGAAATTACAAAGATGAAAATATTCAGTAAGAGTTGAATAATGTTTCAAAATTAAATGTTTCAAAATTTAAAATCAGGGCTTCCTCATTTTTCAGTATTTGAACGGAATTTTTTGATACTGAAAATATTATGAGCAATTGCTGATAGAGACAGTTTTCAGAATAATTCACCATTCTAAAGACAGAATTATTTTTTGGTTCAGTCGCTTCAGATTTTGTCTGATAGAAAAATGACATTTAAAAACGAATTAATGTTATTTATTCTAGAGTGATTGTGTAATAATTTCCAGGGTCTTGAAATAGTAGCGAAACTCGAAATCAGCTTTTCCATATACAGCAGCTAAACAGAATTCAGATGTATAGCAAGTAAATCTTTCTATAACCGTCTTACCTTTCCATTATTCATCAACGCGAGATTAAATTATTCCTATCTTGACTTTTAGGGGCAAATTATTCTAATCTGATTTATAAATTCTGCAGTAAGCTATTTTGATAAGTAATTACAATTGGCTGAAATGCATGGGAAAATTTTTACTTTTAACGTAATTGTATGCGCAACAATCAGATTAACGTAAATAATTCCGTTTTCATAACGAATAGTGGAGGATTATGTACAACATGTTTATGTAATAATATAAATATTACAAGTGTTTCACAATAAAGATTTTCAAAATATAACACAGAAGAGGAAATTAACAGTGGAATTCACACAAATTCTAAAGAGCTTAAAATAATAAATATGAGGCAGATGGGTAAAATCCAAAATGCAATGAAAATCATGCGAGCTAAAAATATTTTTTAACCTAATATGACCGATA
This sequence comes from Dolomedes plantarius, assembly GCA_907164885.2. Classification (NCBI taxonomy): domain Eukaryota; kingdom Metazoa; phylum Arthropoda; class Arachnida; order Araneae; family Dolomedidae; genus Dolomedes; species Dolomedes plantarius. Next base: position 158,396,259 of record OU015492.1, read on the forward strand.
CTTATAATTCATATTAGGTAATAAAGATTACCTAATATGAATAAAAAAAGAATTTAAAACATTTCATTTTAAATAGACATTTTATATATTATATACATACACACACACACACACACACACACATATATATATATATATATATATATATATATATATATATACTAGCTGAATACCCATGCATCGCTACGGGGTACATTTTAGGATAATTACAACGAAAAAGTAGTGAAATTGCTTTTTAGAGGATTTTCTTATAAACAATATATTTTGTTTCTTCATTGGGCGGAACTAATATTACCAGGCTCGTCTGCGAACTTACGCGTGAGCAAGCTACGTAAAACTGACCGTGCGAGAAACAATTTTCTCGTAAATGTACGCCAGCATATTTTAAAGTTTTGCCTTGGGACTTATTTATCGTCATGGTGAAGCATATTTTGTGAGGAAATTACAGTTTTATATATAGATTTGATTTAATATCCATAAAACATACTAATTTGAACAAAATTTTAAAAAATTTCCATCTCAATTTGTCTAGTGGTTAAATTTTATCTTTTACTGTATTTTAATATTTTCTTTGTCAATTAATTTCGTTGTTATGCACGTGACGCAAAATTAATTTAAAGTATCACAAAAAGAAAAGAAATCGCGTGATCAGCATTTAATAAATTAAATTCAAAACTTTCCAAACTATTACTGTTTTGGAAGCTAATGTTCTGCTAATTTCCAGTAAAAGCTAAAATCATTTGAAAACCACACACCAGTGTTCCACTCACACGCCACACTATAAAACTGAATTACAGTACTCTACATTTATATGGGCATTGAAAATTCTGGTTAGTAGAGGGCAATACGGGACAATCCACGCATTGTCTATAGACACTTGCTTTCTTTGGCTATTATTTGATCCGTAATATCTGCCTCATATGCCGTATGTTTCTAAACGCCATTCCCGAATGAAGAAATCGTGTAGAGGAGGCTTCTGCAACATGTGGACAGAGACAGTTGTTTTGTGACAATTGACTGAAGTGGTGTCATCTTTGGCTATTATTTGACCCGTAATATCTGCCTCATATGCCGTATGTTTCTAAACGCCATTCCCATATGAACCACAGCCTAATTCCTTTAAAACGGAACAAAATGAGTAACTCCAGTTAACCATGTAATCCACTACTGCTACAGGGGCATCAAAATGTAAGAATACAGAGTTTAAATCAGCCAAAACTGCAATTATGGTGTACATATGACACCTAACTTCTCCAAAAATCTTTGCCTTTATGATGAGAATCATAAGGGATTTTTGTTTTTGATGAAACACTCTTGCTAACAAATCATGACGATCCTGTGGTTTTTGTCCAACTATTCCTTGCTGTTGTTGTCTGATTTCTTCCAGTCTCGCTTCTCTTTCCGGGGTAAGGATTCGGAAAATCATCCGGGAAAAGCTGAAAAGTAAACAATACCAAATCAATTTAAAAACTACATACAGTATAAATAACGTAGAAAAAATAACAGTATGAATAACACAGTATGAATAAAAAAGTACAGGCCAATAATACAAAAAAAATTTTTAAATCGTAGTAAGCAATGAAAAATATTTTACACACTTTAATAATAGCAAAAGAAAACATGATGGTAAAATAGAAAGGAAAGTTAAAACAGAAGTAAGAAGTTAAATTCTAAAAATATAAATGAGGTATAAATCAGCTATCGATTCTAATTTATGAATCAGGAAATGAAAAAATTACTGCATGTAAAAAAAATTAACCTTACCTCCATTAATTTCAACACTTGTTGACCTGTGGATTGTCCAATCATGTGAAATATAATTCTTGACAATAATTCTTGTTAACCTAAGCTGTTATTTGTGTGTTTTTTAATTTTAAAAAGTTATGTTCTCAAAATATGACAATTAAGAAAAAGATATCATCGAGAAAAAATAAATCATGCTACTTAAGAAAGTCATACCACAAATTTCTATAAAATTAATGTGCAACTATATTTGACGTACAAAATAATGCATATTTAATACATTGTTAACATGTTTTAACATCAAAATTTTCCACAATCAAAAGCTAAAATTAGTTTTAAATATTAGCTTTAGGATTTTGTGCAGAATGATAGGTGTTTTAGCTAAATTTCATTAAAAATTACTTCGAATTGATCAATTTATAAAAAAGGTGTGCTATTTACAGGTAAGTTTTTGTTTCTTTTTGTGATTTGTAAGTGCTATTTTAGCATAAAAGACCAAAAAAACCTTTACAAAATTATTTTTTCTCAAAGCTAAACACAAACATAATTAACAGTTGTTTTAAAACACCCCTGGTAAACATTGTTAAGTTTCGAAATATTAGAATTATAATAAAAAATATTCCAGAGTTTGAGACAGAAGCATAAAAAAAAAAGAATATGCAAAAAGTAACTAAATTTTAAAAAAAATTGACAGAATACAGAAAAAGTGAACACCGGTAAAAGTGAATAAAACGTTTCCTTGTGCGCATGCGCATTTCTTATGAATGATTGATTCCAACGCCTAGAGTACCCCGTTGAAAGAACCACATAAAATTTGAGTTGAAATATCGTTCTTTAAAATTCAATTAAAAATCGAAATTTCAAGATAGAGACTTGAAATGAGGTTTATATGAATGAGAAAGCTTTCATCTTCCAGATGATGTAAATATTTTCTTTGTAAGATAAAAACACGAAGAGCATCGACCGTAGATGCTAAAAAGTGCATAAATTTATCGGAAAAGTGGATTTAATATTTTGATGAAAATATTAGCCTGTTTTAAATTATTTTTAAACAAATGAGGTCTTGTTTGAAGGAGAAATGTCTGTAGTCTTAGACTGTAAAAAGATCAAAATTCTACGATAATTTTTTGCCGAGATATCGAAATCTGAATTTAAAAAAACATAAAATATCCCACAAAACATAAAATAAAAAAAATTCTAGAATAAAATTTAAAATTCGGGCTTCGAGGTGCACTTTCCCATAGTCTGCACTACCCGTGTGCCAAATTTCACGGCTGTAAGTTTCACACATTCGCCTGGATCTGCCCACACACACACACACGCGCGCAAACATTCGCTTTTATTAATAAGAAAACATTCGCTTTTATTAATAAGATGTAATGCTTATTACTGTAATGTTAAAGATGGGAATACGCTTCAAAGTTTAATTGTTTACTTAAAATACCTTTTTAGATGCCACAACAGAAATTACTCGTTTTACCTTCAATGAAACTTCCGAAATGAGTTTTGTTCTGTAAGAAAGGAAAAGCTGGAGGTATTCCTAATTACAGATGGCGTTGCCCGGGATTTTAAGAATGTTTGTTAACCAAAATCAATTTAAAAATTGTTTAAAGTATAAATAACATAGAAAAAATTGACATTTTCTATGTTATTTATACTATGACATAACCCATGACACGGGCTTCGCCCTTCTAGCCGGTCGGTTTAGGGACCCGCTCCCTTCAGCAATCATTGTCAGAGAATGGAAACACTAAAAAACAACGAATCAAGGTATCTACATTTTCTGGCTACGTATTCCACTTCCTGCTCACAGTAACAGCCAGAAGAAAAATTCTCCCCCCCCTCCCCCTCGCCTATGGGGGGAAAAGAGGTTCTTCAACCAAACTCCGCGTTTGAAGAACCACGCAGAAAATTTGTGTTGAAGTATCGTTCTTTAAAATTCAATTAAAAATCGAAATTTTAAGATAGAGACTTGAAATGAGGTTTATAGGAATGAGAAAGCTTTCATTTTTCAGATGATGTAAATATTTTTTTTTGTAAGATAAAAACACGAAGAGCATCGACCGTAGATGCGTAAAAGGGCGTAAAAAAATCGAAAAAGTTGTTTTAATATTTTGATGAAAATATTAGTCTGTTTTAAATTATTTTTAAGCAAATGAGGTCTTGTTTGAAGGAGAAATGTCTGTAGTCTTAGATTGTAAAAAGATCAAAATTCTACGATCATTTTTTGCCGAGATATCGTAATCTGAAGTTAAAAAAACATAAAATATCCCACAAAACATAAAATAAAAAATTTTTTAGAATAAAATTTAAAATTCGGGCTTCGAGGTGCACCTTCCCATAGTCTGCACTACCCGTGTGCCAAATTTGACGTCTGTAAGTATCACAGATTCGCCTGGGGGTCGCACACACACACACACACACACACACACGCAAACATTCTCTTTTATTAATAAGATACATATATATATATATATATATATATATATATATATATATATATATATATATATATATATATATATATATATATATATATATATATATATGTATGTATGTATGTATGTATGTATGTATGTATGTATGTATGTATTACTGATGTAAATCGTTGAATAATAATAATATGAATTATAAGTATCAGTCATAATATACAGGGTGTCCAGCGAAGAAATACATTTATATGACATTACGCACGTAATGTCATATATATATATATATATATATATATATATATATATATATATATATATATATACATATATATATATATATATATATATATATATATATATATACATACATATATATATATATACATACATATATATATATATATATATATATATATATATATATATATATATATATATATATATATATATATATATATATGTATGTATGTATTACTGAACTCCGTAGTCTGATGAAATCATTGCAGTAATGCAATTCAAACGTAGAAGGAAGTATTTTATAGTGACGGTCAACCGTTTAGTGTTGTTTCATCACAGAAAAAGTAAAATTAATATTATAAAAGTAAAATAAATATTATATTATAACTCAAATAAATAAGTTAAACAAATTGTCAACCGTTTAGTGTTGTTTCATCACAGAAAAAGTAAAATAAATATTATAAAAGTAAAATAAATATTATATTATAACTCAATTTAGTTTTAAAATTTCGGCATTCAGAAAGTAACATCTGCAGCAAAATTTTCTAATGAAAAAGCCATAAATTTTTCCTTTGGTTAGTACGTACGTAATGTCTAATGATGAAATTATTCTTAAAATATGTTTAAACCTTTATTCTTGTAAGGTTTATGTAAGAATTTTTTAGAGAAATGACTTTTGTCTGGAAGTTCTTTATTCAGCTATTTACACTGTAACAGAAAATAAAACTTTAATATATGACCCGAAACACTCGGAAACAAGATTTCAAAATATTTTTTAACTTGAGCTTAGAATTACTGGAATTTGAAATTTGAAATGTCTTTAAATATTCACTGTAAATGCCAAAAATCGATTTACCATTACCAACAGCAAAAACACGAAGGCCCACGAAGGTCATTTTGCCTGCCTTGCTTTACCACTTAAATATTTTCTTTCTCTTCTCCCTGGGAAGAAAACTGTTTTTGTATTTCAAATTCCCGATCGTTTAAGTTTCTGTTGTTTTGGGGAATATTTGAAATATTTTCTTTATCACTAACATGTTTTAATAGTTTCGGTGCAGTAATTCTTATTTAGGTAGAATTGGTCCTATAGCTATGCAATATAATTTTTACCCCATTGATTATAATATACAGGGTGTCCAGCGAAGAAGTACATGATTTCAAATTGAAAAATCTCGAGAACAAAGATCTGTAGAAGAATGCAACAAACGGTATTTTTATCGTGAAAGCTGTAAGAATTTTATACACTAATTTTCGAAATAGTTACAAAAGCTGCTAACAGATGGCGCTGTACAACTCGTATCAGCATGCTTATATTAACTTGTAGTCTTTGCAATCAGTACATCACAATCTTTTCAAAATGTCCACCATTCGCTCTATAGAGGTGGCGCAATAAAATTTGCCATCATACCCTGTAGTTTCTCAACAGAAATTGATTCAGCTGCCACATAGATCTCCGATTGAAGCTCGCCCAACGGCATGGGATGGTTCCTGTAGATAGTATCTTTTAATGTGCCCCACAAAAAATAGTCACAAGGACTCACGTCCGGGAAAGGTGGAGTTCAATCCATGCCTCCGACTCTATTGCTAAAAGCTGCTAACAGCGCCCTCTGTTAGCAGCTTTTGTAACTATTTCGAAAATTAAAAGTATAAAATTCTTACAGCTCTCACGATAAACATAGCGTTTGTTCAGCCGAGATTTCCGCATGGGCAAGTGGGGCACTTGATCAAGGCCCCCAAAATTATGGGGCAACTAATTTAGTAGAAAGTTGTGCATAGTTTTGAAAATTTGCTTTTCGGTTAATATAGTAAAGGGGGCAAGTGGCGGATACAGAAAAAAATCCTGGGTGGAGCACAGTGCACCCACTATAGTGAAAGCATGCTTACATCCATAGGCGTTTCTGGTTTAATATTTTTTTTGGGGGGGAGGAGGGGGGGAGTTGTAATAACTCCAGACTGTGATTTATTTTGAATATCAAAAGAAAATTTCCTGAATTTATTTATTAACATTAAAAAGTAAATTAATTAATTAACACTTCTTATTAATATTCATTATTTTCTTCAAATTTTTGACTTGTCGGTCGAAATTTTTTTTGGAATTTCTGGTCCCGATTTAAGGGAGGCCTGGGTGAGTGTCCCACATGTTCATGTGGAAATCTGTTCCTAAGGAGGGGGGACATGCCCCCCTCTGGATCTGTCCTTGAAGGGGGCCCCCAAAGTTTGCTTTGCCCAGGGCCCCATTGTGTCAAAGTCGGGCCCTGCGTTTGTTGCATTCTTCTACGGATCTTTGTTTTCTAGATTTTTCAATTTGAATTCAGGGACTTCTTCGCTGGACAACCTGTAGTATGCATTTTACCCATACTTAATTATAATTTAGAGAACATTTTTTTGTTTGGTTACTCAATTTTTTCATACGGGTGGCACTTAACGGAGATGGGTGTTACAGATAATTTACTGACTTAATTGCTTCCTTACACAAACTCTGCTATGAATCAATTTGAACCTCTTCCCATCGAAACGATATTGGGAATCAAATTGAAAAGCTACATTAAACAAAATTTTATTGTTCTTTCTTATTTATATTTTAATATGTATAAATTATTAGCATCAGAATTCTATCACAATAATGTAATTTGAACTCAACCTAATGGGAAATTCCTATGAATAATACGATTTCTTGGTTGTTTAAAATACTTGTTTAAAGTGAAACCATAAGCTAACATTAATTCACTTTAAGCCCTCGGTAGAGACTGATTTCATACACGGTTTCGATGCATTTGCCTGTGTTAGATGTCTTATAAACCCCAAAACTCTTCCACACGAAAGCGAAATGGAACAGCAACCAGACACTGCTGAGTCTTTACAGGTCTACTCTCGTGTGTGTGCGTGTCATAAAATGGCACTAGGCCAACACTTCCCCCAAATTTTATTTCACCGTTGAAAACCAAGACCCAGGGTTTCCTGATGTCCACACTATTATTTTAAATCGTACACTCCTGACGATATCAAGTTGATCTCCTTTAACCCTTCAGCGGGCTAGCCCATGTATAAAGAGCAACATTTCGTAATTTTGAATGGTTTGTTTTTGCATGTAAGGTTTGAATGTTCTAAGCAGTTTCTATTTATACCTACACCCTCTCTAATGCTGATATTCTGACCCTTTTATTCATTTCCATTCATTGTTAGTCGTGATTTAACCGTGGTAAACCAGCGATTATACTTGATTACAATACGACAAAACCAGGAGTTGATGTGGTTGATCCAGTGTGCAGCAATTACACGGTATCCCGCATATCACGAAGATGGACAGTCTCGTTGCTTTTTGGGGTGTTTGGACATAATAGGAATCAATTTGCAAGTTGTTCTTAGATACACTAAACCGGCCAGTTTTAAATAAGGCGATTGCATCTGAATTTGTGGCCTTTAATTATAAATATAGCTCAGTATTAACAACATTTTATATCTTATCATGAAACGCAGAATTATTATTTTCAGTTTGAAAAAGAAAGTTTATTACGAAAGGAATAATCATGGTTGAAAGAGGCGTTGCACTTTGTGCCACGCTCGCCTGCTGGTGTTCCAAAAAGTGGCGCGCCCGCTGAAGGGTTAAGGGCCTGTTCACATAGGAGTCCGTTGCGTTGCGTTAAGGAAAAGATGAAGTTGAGACAAAAATAAACCAATCATAGGCGTTAAAAATTTCGTTTGGAGGCATATGATTGGTTTATTTTCGTCCGAACGTCATCTTTTCCTTAACGCAACGCAACGGACTCCTATATAAACAGGCCCTAAGTTTGCAATAAATTCGCATATAAAATTGAAAAAATATGTGAATAAAACATTATAAAAAGGGTCATTTTAACTATCGATCAATTTTTTAAAAAAATCGAACTTCTTTTAACCACATCGCATATTTAGAACCTATTCAAAAGTCTATCAGCTATCACTGAAACTATTAACAGTTTTTGCAGTTCAAATTTTCAAACTCATTTTCCTTTTTAAGATGGTAACAGCCTTTCACAGATGTAAATGCTTCTGGTGCGATTATGTTACCTTTATTTTTATGTTATTTGAATAGAGTAGTCGAAAGAAATTCAGAGAGGTATACTTATTTTATATGCCTCGTCTTTGCAGAAAATAGTCTTTGCTTAATACTACTCCCTTTCTAAAAGTTGAGCATGCCATCACCGAATTATCAAGCCTTCACTTCAAGAAAATAAGTATACTAAGGGATTATATTTTGATGTCAGTTAAACATAAGATACGGGATTTTACTTTCGCTGACTTCTTAGTAAAATTTCCAATGCCCTGTCTTTTATAAAAATTACATTACATAAAACCTGCTTACGATTCTTAAAGTTTTATGCTATACTAGCTGAATACCCGTGCTTCGTTACGAAGTACATTCAAAGTAAATACAACGGTCAATGTATGCCATTAATGCCTCCCCCCCAAACAAAAAATTATAATAAATACAATGGTCAATGTATACAATTAATGCCAAAAAATATATATTTATAAAAAAATCGTAACGGATATTTTATAGACAAAATAATGTAGAATAAAAGTTTTCAAATTAAATATAATAGAACATACTAAAGAATATAGTACAGTTAATGTAATACACTTTAAGGTACATTTCTTTTACTGTATTTTAATATTTTTTTGGATGTGTCCAATCGTCTGCCACATTAGCAAGAAAAATAATATATTTTGTCTATTTCGTTGTTATGCACGTGACGCAAAATTAGTTTAAATTATCACAAAAAGAAAAGTAACCACGTGATCAGCATTTAATAAATTAAATTCTAAAAATGAATCTTTAAAAAATCCCCAAAAATCAGAAAATGGGGTTAAAGATTCGAAAAAAGATTTCATTTTAAAGCACTGTTTATGATCTTTATCGTGAAATAAATTATATAACCCTCAGATTATTATTTTTAATGCAAACTTTAAAAAAGTTACAAAAAGGGTTAAAATTTAATTTTAAAAAATCTGAGAAGAATTTTTCAAAAATCTTTCTTACTGCACCCTTACACTATATGAAGAATCGCCATGAAAAATTTCCACCCTGGAGGTCCAATGTTTTGGTCTGTGAGTTATCTGTCAGTCAGTCAGACAGTCACTCAATCCGTCAATCAGTTACGGAACTGTTTAATATATATAGATGTGTAGTATTAGATCTTTCTTGAGGTGTATAGTAATATGTTTATTTGATTGCATAATAAACATTGAAGCACCTAAGATAGCTTTAATAAATTTTCCCCTTTAATTTACTCTTTTGATATTTCATAGATATTTACTTGTATGACTTTTTTTATTACAGAAGGAAAACAATGCTCTGTTGAAAGTAGTTCAGTAGTAATTCAAAGAATAATCAAATAAATCAGATGCATAGCTAAACATAACAAACAAGTAATTCAATAACACAAAAAGAATGGAAACAAAGGTTTCAAACACATTCAAGAGTATGAGCCTACAGCTCGTTCGAAATAGGACATATCGTCCCGTATCAAAATCTAAATCTTTGAAGTTTGAATTAAAATCTAAACTAACATTGTATCGAGGTAAAGAGGATGCTAGATTATTCCGTAATGTACTGTTTTTAAAATGTTTTATATGAAACCAACTCTTATTTATAGTTACAAATTTGATCCCCAGCGTGATTTGCCTGCATAATTTGTTACTCGATTGCTTTCAGTTATGTATGCTTACACAACAGAAATAGCTTGTTACTTAAGAGACCATTAATCAGCAAACTATTAACAGTATAATAGTAAGAATAAATTTTGGAATAATGAATTTGCCTTCAATATGTAATTTCAGAATTTCAAACATTTATGATGTCATGCGGTTTATGGACTCATTGTGGTAGGACATTTAGAGGATTATGAAAAAATGCAGCGATGTTTTAGCTTAGGCTAAGAAATTTCCCTAACCAAGGACCACTTTGCAATAAGAGACGTCACCCTTGAAAATTATGCAGTGGGTTCATTTAGCTAAATAAATGTACCATAAAACAGTGAAAGACTTGGTCTTGTAAGTTTTACATGTGAGTCAAGGGCTTGAAGTTTCAAACTACACACCAGATCGTGTTTTATAGTTTATTGAACAACTACGATCAGGTAGGGGAATTTATGGTATTATAAAATTTATTTAGTACAAAAACTGTTGTGTAAAAAATGAAACATCGTAACTGATTTCTATACACTTAAATCGTTTTTAGCGTATTCACTGACTTTAGGAAATGCATCAAATAATTGTCGGTGCTTTACAAAGTTGTTTACTTTCTCTCTCGTAAAAAATAAAAACCTATGTTGTAAGGAAAACTTCTTAATTTCGTACACAAAAATATTTTGAATTTAAGAACCTTAACTATGAATACAAATACGATACTATGTGAGAAACGGAAGACGAACATAGCAAATTTCCACAGCAATAGCTGTTAATAGTATTCTACACAGTTTATCTAGTAACATCCGCCGATTGACCAGTTCATCAATTACGCTGTACTGGACTCCTGTGCCTTTAAGACACTGATCTCCACCACAATGAACATGGTGCGTGTGAAGGAAGCCGAATAGCCTGTTAAACTTATGCCTACTGTAATGGCTGATATTGTGTTAGGATGACAGGCACAAATTCAAAATGCTCCGCATTTTCTCCGTATACTTCTTTTATTCAAATGCAGATAAGATAGATTAAGCATTCTTCAAACCCTTACAATTATTTTGAAGCCATCTGATCATTTCATTCCCAATTTATATAGCATACCTATGACTCCGACTGACAGTGTTCCCAAAAGAGAGATGAGAGTACTTCAAATGGAACTTTTCCTAGAATACAAACTCATTTATAATAAATTGTTAACCGTTTTGGACATGAATGTTAAAAAGGAACAGATAGACAGATAATCACCAGAAGAGGACGAAATAAAGCATTTAAAATCTTAAGAATAGAAGCTTCTGAACACAGTATGACTCTAAAATCCATCCGCAATATCTGTATTTTGCTTATTGAACGTTGAGTTGTTTCTGGTATGGCAAGACATCGTTTTATTTACGAATTTCATGTAATACTCGAGTTTTTATAAGAAGCTTCAAGTAGTCTTATTCAATAGGTTCAGGCTGGTTAATATGCGATTCATTCGAAGTTAAGTTACATTTTTCTATTTTTATTTCGGATTAGTTACTCTTCTCAATTTTTTTGGCTTTAAATTTTGATGTTGTCGTACCAATAACTCAATTACAGCATTGCCTTGATACACCTATATTATATCGTGAAGGTAATACTACATCAAAATCAACGCATCCATGATTACTGACTACAGTACAGATACATGTGTTTGTATTTCGTTCCAACTCCCCCCCCCCAAAAAAAAAAAAATGTTTTGCCATTATGGACTTTAATTAAATGTTAAACAAGAATTTTAGTACAACTACATGAATAAATTGGTAAAAAATGTTTCAATAAGTAACAAACTTACATTGCTTCCATTCCTGAAAAGTTAAAATTCACAAACTTACTTTTGTAATGAACTGGAAATCTAAAAAAGAAATGTATGCTATCATTGCCCACGGAAAAAAACCTTATCCTTTAGTTAATAAATTTTTTCAATACAGAATGAAATTTTCCTCAGTGATAACGATGAATTGTAAAATAGGGTTTGCAAGAATTGCAGCGTGAAATAAATTTTCTAAAATTGATTTGAAGAAAAGCTGTGTATAATAGGATTAAAAACAAGAATATTTATAAAAACGAAAGATGTGGAAAATCTCGTTTATTCATCCCTGATTTCTATTTCTCATCCAAAATGGAATGTCTGTAATTCTCAAATATTTCGTGAATCTCGAAATCGTGTGTTGTTATTTTAAACAGTGAATTTAATTTTATAGACCCACACATCCAAAAACATGTTACATTTATCTGTTACATATATTTTCATTTATTTCCATCATACCTGCTATCTAACAGAAACACAACTTAATTGATCGTAACAGAGTCACGTATCGCAATTGAAGAGCTTCTCTCTAATACATCATTACGAAAAGAAGTCCACTTGCTTGCCCTGCGGTTACAGGAATTGAACTGTGAAAATCCATGCCTTCCCTATTATCGGAAATGGTGTAATAGGGTTCAAATTTAAATAGCTTAGCAGTATTTCTGTCGAAGCTTATTAACATACAAAAGCACTTTCGATGGGCTTCAGTATTGGAAAAATCCTATTGAAAGCAAATAGGACATTGGAATAATTCCCGAGTAGGTTTGCTGCATAGAAATTTTATCGAAGATTATAAAACGATTCAACTAAGCCCTTTACTGAAAGTACTGATAAGGTTAATTTCATTTTCCTGGAGCAAAATGTCATAGTAATTTAATAAATTGTGAAACAACCAAAAGAAATTTAAAAGATTCTCTCTTACCCCATTTTAAATAAAAAATAAATTTTATAGATATACAGTAAGATGGAAGTATTCTATGTACAAATAAATCGGTTATTTTGAAAAGGAGTTATCTCCATTTTTTAAAATTTTTCCTGAGAAGCAACAAACTGTAACTCACCTTCATGCATTATTAGTTAGACTAAATTTAGTATTTATTATGTTTATAAGGCATCAATCTTAATGCAAAAATATAATTTGTTAATATAATTTTAAACTTGGGGGAGCCAAAAAAGTTGGAGAAAAATGGAGATGACTCCTTTTTAAAATGACCGATTCATATATATATATATATATATATATATATATATATGCTAGGCAATGACCGAATTGCTAGGGAGATGGCTAGGGCTACCAGAGAATCTGGGTTCGAGTCCCACAAGTGGCATGGATGTTTGCAGCCGTTAGGAATCGGCTTTAAGTATTAGTTCCCGGTCTAATTAGCCCCCGTGTAGCCAAATAAATAAATAAATAAATAAATAAATATATATATATATATATATATATATATATATATATATATAAATATATATATATATATATATATATATATATATATATATATATATATATATATATATATATATATATATATATATATATATATATATATATATATATATATATATATATATATATATATAAACGACCGTAGCACTCTCATCGAAACCAACCCGTTCTACATGAAGAATAAAGAGATAAACTATGCCCCTTCTAAAATAGTTATCTTTACTTGTTATAGTGTTAATTTGACGCAAGTATGATTTTTTATTTAATTATAATTACAATCAGAGAAAAAGAAGATAAATTACAATTTTACACGCTTTCTGGCTTTTGATCTTTTCCGGATATAGATAAAAGCGTAGAAGAAAATTAGAAATGAAAAAAAAATGTGTTAAAATTTAACTCCAAATTAAATAGTTTAATACAAATGGTTAACTTTTATCTATGTAATTATGAAAGCTAAAATATATTTAGTTAAATGCAAAATTTATGTACATTACCTAATTATCGCTAGATTTGTTGCCAGGGATTGTTTCCTTATTTATATTGACACTCATCATACTGACTTTTCATTAAACTGCAGTATTATTTGTTATTATAACATTAATTCCTTTGATTTTAAATCATTGTATTCTTTGCATATTTTCCTTGCGTAACTTAATCTCACTAAAAGGTCGATTTTCTTTTCATCAAAAATGGTGTTATAGGAACCTTTATGTTTTTTAGTATATCAGAACGGTAGAAATTTACGCAATCTATAAATCTAGTGCTGAAATTATGCATGAAATAATGATACAAAAATACTCTAAACTTCTAATCAAGAATATCTAAGACATGGAAATTTTGAAATATATAAAGATTTTAGTTCCACATCAGTGATACTTAGCTCATGAAGAATTTTCACATCACTCTTTCCTTGACGTAACATTAGAAGTTTGTGAAAACTTCTTTCGACGGAAATACCAAAAACATGTTTGTTACAGGAACTTGACACTAAATGATTGATGCGAAAAATGTAAAACAAAGCCTTTCTGTCCGCCTGAGCTTTCGGCGGAAAATAACAAGCGCGTTTAATAAAAATTTCTACAGTTTGATAAGCATGTTTTAAAAATGCAACATCAAATCAACATTTCCCATTCATAATTTATTTATATTTTTTATATACATAAGGTAAGAATCCCGATACCACTTAATGTTCTCAAATATGGTATTAAGTGATTCTTCGATTATCGAAGTTCAGATAACATGTATTATTCATCTACTTATATACGGAAAAGTGGATGATTGATGAAGAAAAGTATTTTACTTTCTTTCATCGAGTACTTTTCAAAATATAAAGTCTGAAATCGTAAGAAAATGATTGAACTGTTTTTAAATAACCATCGAATGAAAGTTGTGAAAATGTGTAGGAGGTGTGGAAAACTTTTAAAAGTGTAGTTTGCCGATCCCTTTGAGTTCCAGTTAAGAACAATCAGATCCTTTAGCGATCATTTATTTTTATTCCTCTTAAATTATAAGGCGGAATTATAATGGGTGTTTCAAGGAGAGTCACGAACACTAAATAACTGCATAAACTTGCTGATATATCAGAGTTAAGTTACTGCACATGCAGATCGTAATCCTTCACACCACAAGACAAATGCGAATCTAATCTGGGAAAAGTGTTGCACGATTCGGTTTAGCAGATTTACGACAGCTCATCATGTTGCGTTTACCTGAATCAGTGACAATTATGACTAGTGCTTTCTTTCATATACGTTGAACAGACTTTGGTATTTCTATTAATATTAATATGCTTTTTATTCATCAACATACAAATGGCATGCATTAAACTTCAAACAATTATTCACATTTTTGCAAAAATATGCCCTTTTATACAAATTTTTACGCAGTTCGTTCTGTAACGCATTATTGAAATAAATTAAACGTAGGGGGAAGGTTGCACGGACATTTATCAAAATACTCGTATTAAGTTTATAAAATAAAAAATACAATAACTTTTTTTTACTAGCTCAACGTCTTTGCCAGATAATTAATTCATAAAATTTAATTCACACGGTTGTACTAATATGTTTCATTATAAATATATCAATGTTGAATTAGGATAGAAAACTAGCTTTTTTCCCCTCGAGATTATACAAAAAAACCAATCGACATCAGTTTAGCATGCATTGTGTCATAGGGATATGACAAGGATATTATAGTATGGATATCATGTTGTTATCAATATTTTTATCAGTTTACGTGCATTCATTTTGAAATTTCATTTGGAACATATAAAGCTATAATTTGTGAGAAAAGTTCAAATTTTTAGAGACCCTATTTTAGACTCAAGATGAAAATAAAACACGCGGGAAATGAATACGTGATCTTATAAAATCATTGTTCAACAAAACGAAAATATATAAAAATGATCATTCAACAAAATGATCATTCAACAAAACGAAAGGTCAAAGTTCCATTCAAAATATACTTACTTATTTGGTTTGACTATGTTGGCTTTCAGAAAAATTCTGCGAAATATTTCTGTTATAAGAAGAAGGTAAAATATACCCCTTGGCTAATGGGTTTATGCTCATTTTCGTTAACTATATTCTCAATATTTGATTCCTTTAACACAAAGTTACACCTTTTAGAAGAATCGGAACATTGCTTTGCCGATTTTAGCAGTATTATATTTTAGATCCAATGCAGACTATTACAAAATTATAGATAATAATGTTGCTACTTTCCTGTGGTATAGAACATTCTTCCTGTGGTATGTGACATTCTAAAAGGCCGAAGTTCAATTCTTTGCGGTAATGATAATCCGTGTTTGTCTATTTCGGTGCATAGACATCGATTCATTGTCAAAAAAAGCTTTTAAAAGTTCGGAATCAACAATAAACATATTTAATTTTGCTTGTGAATCATAGAAACATACTCAACCCTATTTTTGTGCGGTGAATAAGGACCGCATAAAAAAAAGAAGAAAAAATCGAACAAAAAAATACGCTTAAAATAACTTAAAATTCCTTTTTAGTTAATTTCTTACTTTTTCTTACGTTTTATTCATATTATGTATTTTCATGGATATTTTTTATACCGCACAAGAAAAAGCACAGCACAAAAACAGGTTTTAGTGATTTTTAACAAATAACCAATCCAAAACCTAGTACTACAGAGCGTATTTCATCGGATTAAAATAAAAAACTTACCTCCATTTTTTGTTCCACTGACGTAGGTGATTTAGATTTTTCATCGGGAGTATTTTTCAAGTTCAGAAATAAAAATTTAAGTAAAATTCAGATATCCTGGATGTTAACAAAACTTCTAAGCTGCATAAAGATTATTTTTTCTAAATGCACATAATTAATTCAAAGGAAAAGATTGAAAAAAAACTTTGTAATTACTGAAATTAACTATGATTTCCCCCATCGTTTTGTGAGTATAAGGAGGAAATGTAATTAAAAATGAAACTATATTTCTATCCCTGAACATTCCTTTTATGTAACTTATTAGAATACATTGTTATTGTCATCATTTTCTCATATCTGCGTTTCTGTCTTTTCAAAGTTCGCTAAAATATCCATTAAAAGAAGTAATACACTACTGACTAAGTGAATTTTAACAGAGGAAGAAAAATAAGAAATTTAATATATATATTCGAATGTAAAATCTCGAACAAAGCTTTTTTATATATTTTATGTTTGTTTCAATTAAATTTAATGTCATGTTGTCATAAAATAGAGAAAATAAAAAAAGCCTATTGAATTAATAAAATCATGAAGAACATCTAAGTATAAGTCGCAGACATGATTATGCACACTTTATTTATTAATTCGTTGCTATAATTTTTTACATCAGTGTTTTAAAACTACAGTGAGAAAACTTCAGAAGACTGATCATACATACCAATATTGGTTATCTGAAAAGAATGGAAATTATTCAATTTCCAGTTCAATGTTTACAACAGAATTAAAAACTATTTTATAACTCAATTTGCTACATAAGGAAAAATCTCCTTAATTCTGTTTTATGATTTTATCATTTACTTTATCAGAAGATTTTTTTGTGTTATTTTACATATATTTAAGATGACATTATGCTGATATTTAAAGAAGGAAAACTACAAAGTGATAAAAAATTATTCAAGAGATTCATTTCTTTGGCGAAATTCCGCCAATTGCTTCTTTATAATTTATATTATTATGTACTTAACATTACTATTAATTTAGCATCAGAAAGTGTAAGCCTGGTTTTAAAAAAGTAGTAAAACTTGAGGAGCATATTTAAGTAGTTTGTTTACTAACACATAACACAAAAGTAAAGATATTTAAATAATTAAAAAAATTAATACATAATTCGAGATATTCAAAAAACTCAGTTTCTCTATTACCCTTCATGAGCTCTTAAATAATTTATTACTAAATAGCAAGTGATAGCCTTTTCTTGCATCCATTTTAATCACAAGATCACTTGATGCAATTAGAATTTAATGCTTCTTTATGCATGTTAAACAACATTATTACTTTAAAACAAAATCATGGAAACACGTTGCATGACTTTCTTGAAAAGAAATATATTTTCCTCTTTTATGATCTAAAGTTCATAAAAATGCACAATATTTGCAATGCCTGTTGTTTAGCGAAACGAAACGATATATATCACGCATACATCAAATAAAAGCAACGTGCATTACTTTAAGTTTTCAAGCTTCAGTACACTTTACACGAATGCAGTCATCCCACTGCTGAATTTATCGAAACACATTTTACCCGAAGGAACCCATATTTCTCACAAGTCCAGTTCAGGTAAAGATTGATTTGTTTCAGGCGTAATAAGTATTTTTTCTTTCATTGGTCCAAAAAAGTAGTAGTCAAACAGTTCGAAGAAGAAAATAGTATAAAGAATAACAAAGATGCCAACTGCAGTCCATTTCAACATCTCCAAGTAATCCATTTTCAGTTAAATTTAGCTAAGTAAAAGTGTGGGTTTTTTCCTTTTGATATGAACGTTTTTTTCAGTTAGGATCAGGAAAATAATTAAACAGTAATATTATAATACGTATAATATATATTTTGAAAGGGCACTCTCGACTTTAAAGAAAGAACTCGAGATTCTTTATGATGCAGATAAGGATTTTGAAAAAGAGGATTAGGGAATTAATTAAAAGTATATTCTAAAATTTTCTTTTTATAAATACATCTGCACACTGTATGCATATTCATTTTATAAATTAATATCATACATAAAGGAAATAAAATGCATTAAGTATTAAAATCTAGCCAACTTTCCACAAATTTGTTGGATAAAAAATCATAGTTTTATATATATGTATATATAGTGAGGAAGAGAAATATCATATTCGTGAAAAAACATCCTCAGATAAATGGAATACGTAAAGCCTTAACTTATATTTTAATTTCAATAATTTAATTTACCAAATGGCAGTGCTTCACAGTTATTCAAATTTCTTAAAGTAAGGTACTCTCAAGGGATATGCTGTAAAATAACTTTTGAAATTATTAATCATTAAAAAATATTAATTATTATCATTGAAAAGAGCAAAAATTCACAAAAATAATTTGATTGTTTACTTGGAAATGAGAAAATCGACTTGTTTCTTAGAATTAACGGACTCGCATTTTACAGTAATTTTTTCTTGGACATGAATAAATAAAGGAACAAAGTCTAAGAATAACATAATTCAGATTATTTCTTTTACGAAATAGCAAATTAATGTGTATAAATACCTATTGAAGATTTTGGGGATTATTTCACGACATAATATACAGTACTAAATTTTCAACATACATTTCACCATATAAATGGTACCTTTGAAAACAAAGAGGACTAACGTTTCTATTAAATGAACTACTTTATTGTCACATGATTTACTGATTTAAATAATTTATACTAGTAATTATATGTCGCAAAACACCTTAAATACACGTTATGATTATTTTCAAGATTTCTAGTAAAAAACTTTGTACTTTTCATAGAAATCCTTACTTAAAAATTGCATGGCCCACAATAAATACAATGTACCCATTACTATTATCATTATCCATTTCATAATATTTACGACATCCATGATTGCTTGGAATGCTTTGGATTTTGGGTTTAATCCGTTTTTGTAGAGATCTAGAGTCTCTAAAACATCCTTTAAATTAAATTTCTTCACTTGAGATGAAAGAAGCAAGGAACATTTACAGATCCAAGAGTTCACGTTGGTATTATCTTCTACGGCGTTATCTTTCTGACAAAAGAATCCAGGTAATCATTAAATGCTTATAATAATTACGGAGTAAAACAATATTGTTCACATCACTAAAGACCAACAGGATAAATTTAAATCAGCTTTTAAAGCTCTGAATATGGTCTCAACACTTTATAATGAGGTAGCAGTCATTAGAATACACATGATTTCTGGGCCATATTTTCACACAAGTTTCTAAATATTCAGGACTTAAATAAACCGTCTGAACAAGCAGCAAGAATCAACACTTCTCAGCCAGATATGCAACTCGACACACGCTAGATCGAAACTCAGTAATTACTTTTTTATTAGGATAATGATGCAGCTGTGAGAGATTGATAAACTTCCATGATCATTTAAAAAGTTAAATATAACATCTACAACATTACAACATCATACTTGAGCAAGAACTCACAAAAGAATAAAAGCATTCTTCTATCTGTCACGGACAATACATAGCTTCGGACGAAACCTCAGAAGTAATTTTTAACGTATAATTGGCTTAGGGCTCAGCAAACAAGATTATGTGTCTCACAGGGGAAAAAAAAAGTATTTTTTTATCTGAAATACGGTTAATATTCTTCAAAACATCAAATATTTAGGACAAATGAAAGTCATTTTTTTATATGATCACTTCTCTGGATTCTCGAATAAATGATAATCATGCGAATTTTAATTAAATATTTAACATTTCTTTATGAAAAGTAGTTTTCAAAACTAATTAGCGATAAATGTAAGAAAGTTCTAATAAAACTCTAAAAAATAAGCTGTAATTATTAAAAAAACGTTCTACTTTGATAATCATGTAGAAAAAAAAAACTTTTTAAGTGTCGCATTGAAGTTACAAATGCGTTCATAGAATGACTGTATCAACGAAATGATGGGACCACGCTGGATTCTTCTGATGAAATGTGAACAGAAAAATTCCACTTATAATTATGTTATGAAACAAAAGTTTGTGGTAATTAATAGTTAGGAATCATCACAGATTTGTAGTGAAAGAAGAAACTACATCAGAATAATTTAAATTTAAACTTTTTATATACAAAAACTTTTTAAAGGATAAATAAAATCCTTCCCTTTTATATTAATTTTTAATTTGTGATTCTATTCATACTTTTATACTTTTGGGAAGACAGTTCACATTTCAAATACAATACTTTTATTGTTATTTACAAAATGTAAATAAAACTGCTTCTCAGAATAAAAGACAATCTGCAATTATTAATTATGTATCTGGGATATTCGGATAAAATACGGTATCTCATAGAAATATTTTTAACAATGAATTAATACTGTGTATTATTTTGATTCATACTTCAATATATCGCCCCAGGTATGCAATAAAAGCATTATTACAAGAAAAGTGTGCATAATTTATCAAAATGGTGCGGTACACTGATAAACTTCTACTTAAGAAAAAGTTTTTAAAGTGTTATATTCAATTTAATTAGGAATGATATTATATATATATATATATATATATATATATATATATATCATTCTATAGGGTAGAACCGTAAATTAAGAATAATAAAAATATATTGTCAACTAAGTTCTAAATTTCGAATATACAAGCATTTTTTCTGCTGTTGTTAAGTTTTTACGAATAACCATAATAAGGCTTCTGATAATGAGCAACTTTAGAATATTTTTAGTCCAATTTTTAAAAAAAGAGAGTTTTTAGACCCATTTAGCTAAATCATTGTGTTAGATACTGTTCAGATATTTTTAGATTCCCTAGAGTGCTAATTATTTAAGTCTTAATTGTCAAAGTGTGAAGATACTCTTGAGGCATGAATTTTTTTATATAAAGTCTCACATTTATATGAAATGGACAAGCTTTGGAAATCCAAACCACCATATATAAAACTAGAAAAATTTGACGTAAAAATAGTATTCTCTCCTTTCCTTTTCTCGAAGTAATCACTAGAGTTAGGGTTAATTTTTACAGACATGATGCATTATTTTAACATTTTCAGAGAATCACAAAATCCTATAATGACCCTTATTATCAGAATATCCCCTCATTATCAAGCTCATTTGGTATTCGATGTTTCCACTAGACGAGAAAATGTACTGAGCATGACTTTTTTATTTTTAGTGTGCGATAACGTTTAGAAGCATTGGTTTAATACTGTCGATATTCAATATTAAATGTCACTCTTAATTTTTAACATCTATTTTGAAATTACATTTTGAATATTTCAATGAGTCCGAACATTTAACGAAGTGAATATTTATAAGGTAACTCATGCATAATGAAACTAGATACTTTCGTTTCATTTTCGATTTAATGACTTTCTTCTGAAAGAAAATTGGGATACAATAATTTATTACTGTTAGGGATAAATACATAGTGTTTGGAGTGTTTAGGATAGCTCAAATTCCTTTAAATACACACACACATACATGCAAATACAAAAGAGTAGTCTTAATAAAACTTTATTTTTAGACTTATTAAAAGTATACTATTTCAAAACAATCCACAGAAATTGCGATAAAAAATAGTTGTAAATTCATCTGTAAACAAGTCAGCAATCCTTGATTATTTCGTTTTTGCTTTAAGGGTAGAAGGGACCTTCAAAATCGAATTTTTATATTTTGATTTTTAAATCTATATCGAGAATGAGAGTAACTTATATTCTTTTTTACCCTTAGAATTCAATATACGGATTTTTTGGCAGAATAATGCCCGTACTTCAAAAAAACTTTCAAAAATTCTCACATTTTTCAAATGTTTCATGCACATTCCATGTCATTTAAAAACCTTAATTTTTTAAAATCTAAGTTCACAGCATATATATAAATATAATTGCGCACTGATTTTTGTTTCATGAATCAATAGCCGTAAGTAATTATTTTCTTGTAAACTTTCAGCTATTTTAAAAAGTTTTTGCATGTTTTTACATTATTTCCTGGTCTATAAATTTGAAATATATTTGTGGTTTCGAAGAATGACGCACAGTTCTGTTGTAAACACTTCAATTAACAATCATGAGAAATTTGGAAAAAATAAGAAGAAAATAAATGCGCATGGAACATTTTGAAAATGGTCTGACATTTTTGAAGAATTTTTTTAAAGCTAGGTCTTTTACTTCCACAAAATATTTATTTTTCAATTCTAAGTGTTTTTAATGTAGTAAAAATTAATATTAATATAATCATTTTGTATATAGTGTAAAATACTAGAATATTTTTAAAAAAAAGAGGTTGAAGGTCCCTTGTTCCCTTAAAATTATTTATTTATTCCCTGTATGTTATTTTTTTATAAAGTCATTAATAATATTATTGATTGTGTTGAAATTCGCAATTGCATTCAGCTTGCTGTGCAGAGCAGATGTCTTCGTGAGCGGCATTTATTTGTAAACGTATACAGGAAATTTAATTACATAGGTAATTTCTCTTTGTACAAATTTTATAAATTTTTTAATCATCTTATAGAAGACCTTGATATTTTTAATATGCCTTTTACTGTTTTTAAGGCTAAATATTTGCAACTTCTGTATTCGTAATTCATGTATTGTATATGTATATATTGTTTATGTAGCTTTGTATGTTTGTTTTGGTGTTTCTTTTGTCTGTGTTTTAAGTTGCCGAGGAGCCCTAATTAGGGCGAAACCTCGGTCCAATGCTGCCTGGCGCACCGAAGGTGTATGTATTTGCTATTGGATCCGCTAAACTGAGCGTGCTCTATGCACTTTGTCCTTTTCAAGCAATCTAAGCTTTGTGCTACACTCCATGATAGACAATGGTTCTTCCCGAAGTGAGCTGGATGACTGCTCTTTGTCAATCATCTGAAAAGTTTAGTGAAATTCTGCATTTTGAATTTCTTTCCCTCCAGAGATATATGAGATTCACGTGCTAGCAAGAACTGCACTTTCATAAAACTTGAGGAATATGCAAAGCAAGAACAGACAGATCCAGCTTCATTTACCAGAACTTCCCAGAAGTTGGCTGCAGGAGAGCAGACACGATAGGGGTCCGCCTGTCAAAGGGAAAGGGGAAGAAATTTTGTGAAATCAAGCCCACGCAAAAGGTCACACCGGAAACGAAACAAACAAATGAAGCAAGATTTGGTAAAAAATCGGAGAAAAAGAATCAATATGGTCTTATGAACTCGAATTAACAATACAGGAATAAGATCAAATCCTCCAAATAATAAAAAAAAGAATAATAAAAAAAAGATGAGTAATTTTATAATTCCACCACAATTTATGGGAGAATCTAATCTTTTCTGCTATCAATTGACTGAAGTAAATTTTGTAACATGAAAAGAAATGTATAGTAATGACCCGAGTATAGATCTATGTAGATCAACATCTATCGTATTGTTAATGTGCGATCAGTTTTAGCAGACACTATGACGTCCTGAAATGTGCGTGTAATGATGCGCCTTCGAATAGATGAAGATCGCATAAAAATATTAAAAGAATAAGTTAATTCGCAGACTGTCATCATTACATTCAAACTGTTAAAATTGGTAGGGATGGCTAGAAGAGTCATTATAATGAAAGAGCAAAGCGGTCCGGTGTTTGATGTGAAAGAAAGAAGCGGTCAGCTTGGAGAGCTAGATCGCTAGACGTAGATAAGCGGGGTGTCTCCAAAAGTGAAATTACACGACAAAAGGCTTTGAGTTCGAATTTACAACGGCGGCATGTGAAAACCGCAAGCAACTTGGGTGGTTGTTGAGTTTGGCGGTTTCGATATTAGGCGTACGTCGGGGGAAACATGGGCGGACATTTAAATAAGGTCAAGGTGTCAAAGGCAAATGAAATTTTAGAAGTTTCAGGAATGGTTAAAAAGAAATGAGAAGGAGGAGCCAAGGAAGAATAATGGATTTCAAAATGATATAAATTGAGGAGTTTGAAAAGCTCAAAAGCTCTCTCTCTCGCTCTCTCCCCCTCTCTCGAATGTACCAACTTCTACGATCTCTCAGGTAGGGATGCGGCATCGATGTCGATGTTTTCAAAACATCGATGTTTTGATAAAAACATCGATGTTTTAAACATCGATTTATTGAAACCGATGTTTTTTTAACATCGATGTTTTGTGCTCGATGTTTTACGTTGTCTCGATGTTTTTTTTTTAATGAAAAAGTACCGTAATTAAAAAAATTTACCACGTAGCACAATTTTCACACTCAGTAAATGTAAGTCTGAATTCTGAAAAGGACGAATACAAAAGGGGGAATTATTCCTTAGCAAGCAGACAAATGGCAATTAACAACCAATGAACCAATCAGAGCGCTTGGAATGTTCCTGACACTCCAGAACCTTCCATGGGGTTTTATTTTACAAATAGTATATACACGAGTGCATCCATTTAAGTTTTTGTTTTGTTCTGGTTTTATATAAGTTGACGTTAATATTATTAGTAAGATGCCTCCCAAAAGTACCGTTTGGGGATATCTTTACAAAACCACTGACAAATTGGCGAAATGCAA
This sequence comes from Dolomedes plantarius, assembly GCA_907164885.2. Lineage (NCBI taxonomy): Eukaryota > Metazoa > Arthropoda > Arachnida > Araneae > Dolomedidae > Dolomedes > Dolomedes plantarius. The sequence goes on from OU015492.1 coordinate 158,421,297, forward strand.
TATTTGCCTTAAGTCCCTCAAAACTTCTGGCAATACCACGAATTTATCTGGACATTTGAAGGCAAAACATGGCGGTATTTACAACGAGAATTTTGAGTCATCAATGTAGCCCAAAGCAACCAAGTTTTTGTCATTTTTGCCTGCCCAATCAGAGAGTAAAATTAAATCACCCCCTCCCCCCACGACTAACGGAAGTAACATTAATGTTAGAGATTACTAAACCAGTTTTAAAAAATGGATGTTCTAAAACATCGATGTTTCAAAACATCGATGGTTTTTGGGCGATGTTTTATTAGCATCGATGTTTTAATATTGAATATCGATGTTTCAAGACATCGATGTTTTGTTATCGATGTCGCATCACTACTCTCAGGGAGAGACTTCTTTCTTGATTTTGGCGTATCGGGTGGAACGGCAGTTCCCCCGTTGCCTTATTAGATTTGTGTGCTACGGCGTTGGGTAGAAATTTTAAAGTTCCCAAAATATAATTTGTGAAGTAAAATATTTGGTGTGTGTGCGAGTTGATAGAAGGCAGCAGCAAGCCCCCGGCCATAGAAAAAAGAGTTCCCCCGGCCCACAAACAGAAGTAGATCTACGAGTACACCGAAATGCAACGCATCGAGTGAGTCAAAATATTTCATTTTGTTGAGATCGGTCTTTTTCTTTTGGTAGAGGTTTTGATTTTGTTTTAGATTTTGGTTTACGAATAGGTGTGGAAATAATTGATAGGAGGATTAATTGGTATTAGATGTTTTGGTTAGTTATTCTGTGCTCCTTTGCCTTCTTTTGAAAAGTAATTTTTTAGAATTTGTATTTTAAAGGACGAGAAATTGGTTTTATGTATGGATAAGTGTTTTTTTACGAAAGTGTTATTAAGATAAAATGTATAAATGTACAAAATTGTAAATAAATTAAGTTTAATTTAAATTTAATTAATTCTCTGTTTTAATTGTTTTCAGTAGTTTTCAGTTACTCGTTCCTCATTGCTAACTACGTCCTGAACTACGGGTTATATAAAAAAATAATTTAAACACAACGCACCCAACTACCCCTTTATAAAATAAATAATTAATGTACTACCCCAAATAATCACACCCGATTAAATAACTTTGGACCGGCAATACGACAGTGCGTTAATTAAGAGACCATAAGTCTCCCTGTAATGCATAACATCTGTGAAAGAATTATATTTCAATATTTCGCTCCTACCACGGAATTATTATTTGTATATTAATTCAATACAAAGTTATTATTTTTGAAGTTTTGTATTGCATTTGTTACAAAAATAATTCAAGCTTATCGCCCTTCAGAATATGTTATTTCCTTAATTATTAAACTTTTTTACTAATATGATTAGCGGTTTGATATTCATGCTCTTTTGTTCTGTATTCACGATCAAATACAAAACAAAACAGTTTTACTGGGAAAAAAAACTATATCCTTTTTGTGCCTACAAGAGAATAAAATAATAGTTTCCAAAATATGTTGATAATAAACTTTTAAATCATTTTACTTTACCATCCTTTAAACTAAATAAAAATCCGTTTGAAATGTTAATTTTTTGACTCGCATAATTTTGAATTGACAACAATAGTTATATAAATTAATCTTTCATTCATATATATATATATATATATATATATATATATATATATATATATATATATATATATATATATATATATATATATATATATATACACACACACACTTTTAGTGGCTACTTATTACGACCACCTAACAATTTCCTGCAAATCAGCTATGAGGTCACGCTAATGCTGCCAGCGGGTGGTGTTAGTATAAAAATGGATTGCTGGATGATTATAAAAACAGCTGAAGAATAGTACTTGGGATGGAAGGATAAAATAATGCTACTGAGCGAACTTTGAACGTAGATTGATAGCGTGTGCTAGAAGCAGCCAACGAAGTATCAGCGAAACTGCTTCGCCAAACACAAAACCGGGCCTCAAAGTGAGGCGTGTGGTCATCACAGGCTTTTTTGATACCTTTACTGCGGCTGCTAGCTCGAGCTTAAAGGAGAGCTTCTTGACTTATCCGTTCCAATTGAAGGACAATTGCACGCCAAATTCCAAATAACCTTATCAGGGATGGCCTTTCAACGTGCTGCTGCCTGCACATTATACTGTGCCGTTTTTGGAAGGTGCTTACATATTCGAAAGCCTTAACAACATGAAATGCTTCTAGTTCTCACAGGACCACAAGTATTAGATACTAAATGGATGTAAAAGGGTAATGAGGTCCTGTGAATCACGTTCTAAATTACATCGTGCAGACTACAGGGAGCGAATATGGAGAAAACAACCCTAAAAGAATGGACTCGATGCGCTCTGCCTCAAAACTTCAAGCTGGTGAAGAAATGCTATGGTTTGGAAGAAGTTTTTCTAACATTTTTTAGAACCTTTAATCGCTTGGAGGAACACCTGACTAGCTAAAGGTATTTAAATACTGTCCGGCGCAAGAATATCTCGGTATATAGATAGTTTACCCCTCTGGAGATGGATTTCCAGCAAGAAAATGATGCTCCATATCGTAAATTTTACACTGATAATTTCAAAAGCATGATGGACACATGCTTAGTTGACCTTCATTGTCACTCTAATTGAGATCAGGGGATGAAGAGGCATAAGGCAGCTGTATCTATCAAGCAATTGTATCCTAATTTTTAGAGAACTGGAAACTGCAGTTCAACGTATATAGTCTTAGATTCCTAAAGCCACTTACCAAAATCTTATTCTCCTGCCAAATAGAATCACAGCTATATTGAGATCAACAGGTAGCCCAACGATGCACAGACTAGATAATCATAATATGCCAAAAATGTTAACTCTTAGCTTATATAAAGATTCAGGTGTGACCTTTAAGTTGTCTATTTTACCCCTACAGTCCCCATTTTTTAGAATATATAACTGCCCTTAAATATCTATAAAATGTACTTGTAAAATTTTTCGATGACGTGTGACCAATGCTTGTCGAAATACAATTTGGAGATTAGGTAGAACTTCCTCCTGGAATGTCAGGGCAAAGTGTGCTGTAGATGAGCGTTTGTAAATTATTCTCTGGTGGCATATATATACAGTAAACCTCGTTTATTCGGACTAACTGGGACCATAGGCAATCCTGATAATCCGGGTAATATGGGTAATAAGTAAAACAAAATCCTTAAACAAGCAGACTCACCGTTTATCACGATAAAAAACTATATTTTGTAACAAAAGTCAACAAAACAACAAATTCAACGAAACTCGGCAAAAAGCATTTTATTATTATATGTTATTGTACAATCTATGTAGGAACTGTACATTGAATCAAACTAAAAAACGAATAATTTACGTACTTAAAGTTATGTTCTTGCTATCTTAGTTAAAAATTATTTTCTAATTTGATTATTAAATAAAAAAAAGTCTACAAATCTGATCCGGATAAACGACGTTTTACTGTATATATATATATATATATATATATATATATATATATATATATATATATATATATATATACAAAATGATATAGTTCATAAATATACATATACATACATTCATATTCATATATGTATGAGCATTATATATTACAATATTAATTTTGTATTGATATTCAGATTAGTCTCTCATTTTTTCTGAATAAGCCATTTAAAGTAATTATCTTCTCAATTTAAATGATGTGTTTAAATCATCCCTAATCCAAAAGATAAAATATCCATCCAAACGTGAGATTCTATATTTGTCAAGGTGAGATTTTCCAAATTTGGTTATTTAAATCATCCCTAATCCAAAAAATAAAATATCCATCCAAACCTGAGATTCTATATTTCTCAAGGTGATTTTCCAAATTTTGGTATGAAGAAAATATTTTACTACATTAAAGTGGTTGTTATGTTTTTTCAAACTTTATTCAGTCTTTAATTTGAAAACTTTGCTGTTTATTTTAATGATGTACGCTCGCATATGTATGTTTCGTTAAGAGACTTTCTCAATGTCATGCATACTTAAAGGAAATATGTTTTAATAATTTGAAAAGTTTAAGAAAGGATCTGTAAAAAATCTATTTTTAGAAATATGTTCTGAAAAGTTCAGGATGGATGTGGATATATTAATGTTTTATTATGTGTTGCTCTCGGAACTTAAAGTTAATTTTGTGTGAAGGCAGAAAGTATATTATTGATTTTGTCAGAGTGTCCTTAAACATTCGAACTAAAATGTATATATATATATATATATATATATATATATATATACAGGGTGTCCCAGTTAAACGTTTCAGAACTTCTACGATGGGTAGGGTGCATCCTGACGAGTCAAAATCATATAGCAATGTGGGGTCGGAAATGCTTTCCTGAAGCGGTGATGTACATAGAAAACCATAAAGAAAGAGACCGCAGTTGGATAATCGTTTTAATAATAAATGTACAAAACCAAAAGGTACAAGGGTTAAAGTAAGTGTTCGAAGTTTTTTCGACCGACTGCAAAACAGACATCACATGGAATTTCGAACATTCTAGAATAATCCAGGCTCATATCGAATTTCTCCGGCAGCTACTGAGATTCTTGCAACCAGCTCCTCACCATTGTCAACGGGGGTGTCATAAACCTGTGTTTTCATATGCCCCCATAAATAAAAATTCGTATAGTTAGCCATCCTACTAACTCTGAGTCCTTGTGCGAAATCCCGATTCCCTGCACTAACGCTCGGAACTTTCCCGCAACGCCATCTACCGCTTCAGGAAAGCATTTCCGACCCCATATTGCTATATGATTTTGAGTCGTCAGGATGCACCCTACCCCTCGTAGAAGTTCTGAAACGTTTAACTGGGACACCCAGTATATATATGTGTGTGTGTGACAATGACAGCGGTAGAGGATCTATACGTCAAACAAAATTTATAAAAGCATCTTCATTATTTCTATATCCTTCGCCTTTTTTTTATATACAAACATACGAATTTTATTAAAAAATACATCATATTTTGCCGTTTCGAGAGATATTGTTATGTAATTTTTGATGAAAAATTCCTCCCATTTAGAAATTGTAAAAGAGCTTTTTAAACTTTTCGGATATTTTTCTCTAAACTTCTACGTCGGGGTAGCTATATTTGGAAAGCAAATACTAAAAAAAGAAGTGTAGATAAGTATAGGAAATTTTACTTTTTCGTTCTGCCAGGATTATTTATTTTTGAAGCTATTTTGATGCCGGATAGGACTTTTTTCTTCGCTGAAACTCTGAAGAAAAAAATTACCTTATTTTATTATAATCTCCATTATAATGTTATTTAAAAATTTCAACAATCATCCATAAGCGAACAAATATTAAAAATCTTACGTTATTCACTAACAAGGAATTTTATATAGTATAATAAGGAACCCTTTAATATACTATGGAATAATGCAGCTGAATTTTTTTTCATGATATGCTTCTGTAGATTTCTCGATATTTTATCAGAAAATTGTAATAATATCTGATGATTCTCAACAAAAATTTAGTGATTATATATAACCGTATATAAGGGATAAAAAATTTTCACATGTTGTGGTTGAATAGTTTACAGTTTTAACATTTAATCTAGCTTAATTATGATAACTGGATAGTTTAAGGAAACAAGTTAGATTTACTTAATTTTTGTGGGTTATAACCAAGGTAGTCTGTGTTCCTTTCAGATGTCAATATGCCCTTGAGTTCATTTGGTATCTTTGTCTGTAGAAGTCACGTTCCCATTCTAGTAATTGGCAAAATCAACAGCGCATCACACTGCGTCAGTGTGCGAAATAAAATAACTGATGAGAAATGACAATAAAACTTTCAGGTATACATGCATTGTGAGAATGAACAATGAAATATGATCCCGTATCACATTGAAAAAGCCTTCGTGAGCCAAGGCGTCTCTCTTTTTAACACTATGTGATTAGTGGGAAAATAAGCACAAAAAAATTATCAGTGAGCAAAGTTTGTTCTTGATTTATCTGATGACAGAAGAGTTTCTATAGTTATTCTTATGGCCCCTTTTGAATGAAAAATGTGATTATAGATCCGCAATGAATAGGGGAAAATTCCATTGTAACATATCGTAAATTTTAAATGTCATATTTGTAAAAGAAAAGACCGTCCGTCCTCCAGTTACATCACCTCTTTATCCTATCTCTATCCAATAGTCATTTCCTATCCTACCCGTCCTAATCGGAACTTGTGTGGGAATGACTCCGGTCGAAACCAATTTTGGTAAGCGCCGTTATAACCTGTCATACCTCAATAGGTCTCCTTTTACTCCTAGAAAAAAAATTTAGACTATTATTTGGTCATTAGAAATCACTCACCTAGGCTGCGTAATGATCTCCATGAACTTATCTCGCTATGTTATATGCGAATTATTGAATGTAAAAGTTTGATTGGCTCCTCAAGGTACAAACTTTTTCTTTTTATAGAAAAAGTTCTTCAAAAGTTTATGATCAATTTAAAACGCTGAACTAGTTAACCAAATTACAAAAAGTAACGGAACCAAAAGTAGTTACGTAGGGATTTCCTTTCCCAGCAAAGAAATATAACACAATACATAAGATTAAAGAAAAATCAGAACATGACAGGTTAAATGAAGTAAAACTAGATAATCCAAAAATAAATGTTTAGAGATCATTTTAAGATTGTAGTATTTTACAGCTTGTTTTGCAATCCGGATATTCCAAAATATTAACGTAAATTTCAAAAGACGTAAATTAGTTCTCTATATGCAAACATCAGTTTTCCTTATAATGTCACTTAAATGCATCCGATCTCGTTAGTGTAGTGAAAATATATTTTTGAAGGAGGTGACTTCGGATATTTTTCATACATTTTACATAGAGTATTGAATGTTTCAGAAAATCTCTTTGAAGATTAAAATGCTTTTACATTTTCTTTAAAATTTCAAGAGAGTTTCAACTGTTGGTTGAAGGAACTCAAGTTTTGTCCTGGCTGCTTCAGATATATATTTATTTGAGAAGGTAATTTTTCACTTAGTTCGAAAACTAACAGCTCTAATCTTTTAAGAATATTGCTAAATGTCAGAAAATATATTTACAACACAAATATCAGATCCAAAGATAATATTTAAAAGTAATAAAATTAATACTATGTATTCATTTATGATTTCTATAAGCATATAGTTGATGTTAAGGAAAAACAACGGTTTATGGTTTCAAAAACATTTTAGTTTATAACTAAATACAAATCGTATACTTACAGATCTGTTTTTTTTAGGAATATTGTTAAAAACTCCCAAAATATGTTTACGCTAATTAAACAGGATTTTTTAAAAAAAATTATTAAGAAAGTATAATCTAAATTGTAAAGAAAGAAGGGATTAATCCATTTATATGCACAAGATAGAATATTGATAGAATCACAAGGGCAATTTATACTCAGGGAAATTCGATATATCAAATAATATTTAAATTCAGTATCTAAAAGTAAAAAGCACCAAATTATTACAAACCATGCTTATACTAATTGTATCACACCAATATTCGCATTTTATCTGCTTATGGCTATAAAAATAATTTTTGTGTTCTTATCAATGAATGTAGTGTAATAAAACTTATTTAATATGAATTATGAGTATCATCATGCAGTTATAATTTAAATATATACGCAAAAATCCATAAATAAAAAGTTTCGTTTTTTACTAAGGAAAATGCATATTAGTTAAGAATATGCAACTGACTGTTATTTATTAAATTTGGTTCCCATTTCGTTATAGGAAAGAAAATCTACCTCCCGATAAATTTTGTAAAATTTTTTGCAGTGTTTATATCGATCAATTTTCTTTTAAATTTAATAGAAAAGTATAAATTGATCTCTTTTAAACATTATTAAGTTAAATCTAAACTTGGAATTTTCGAAGAATATTTATTATTTCTTTTAAATATAAACTAACTTATTTTCCTGTAATACTACTACTTTAAATTGCCTACAGAAATAGTTAGTCTGAAATCTGCAACCTTTATAGCATGTATTAAAGAAAAGTGCTGTATTCAAGTAATGAATTATTTTTTATATCTATTTTCTTGAAATAAACACATGCAATATATTCTGAACTTTTTATTTTAAAATGCGCAGCAGTACGAAAAGCACAAAAGCTCTAATTACAAAACTATAGTGGGAACGTTGATAATACGAAACCGAGAATATTAGATTTCCTTCTCGACATATCGTAGATATCAAAAAATTTTGATATGTGAATATTTTTTTTCGAAAAAAAAATGCATTTTAAGCTTTTAGTTTAAATTTTGCTGTGAAGCATCAAACTTGCTGTGTAGACATTTTTGCTGTGTAAGAATTAATCTTTAGGGAGTATAGAAAGCAGAAATCTCTAAACAAAAAGAAATTTAAAAAAAAATTTAGTTTAAAACATCTTACAAGTTTTTTAGAGTAAAGTAACACACTTATGATAATGATATTGCCAGATATAAATTGTATGTCGTACTGTCAATAAGTGTCTTGCCGTACGTCTGTGTGCTTTACCAATCTTACTTGAAAGGAATTTTTCATTCATAACTTGCTATCTTTCATACGTGTTAGCAATTTAATCGCAGATGACATCATCTGATCTTATTTATTTCCCTTTTCTCTGATTTGTTCTTGTATTAAAGATTTCTGTTAGATGTCTTTATTGACTACTATTGATGCGACTAATGATTCTGGGAACCTGTATAAATTTGTATCCTGTATAGATTTAAAATCTAAAGGCGAGCGTGAAACAGGAATAGAAATCAAAATACAGCATCGAGTAATCAAATAATTGCTAACTCTTTGATGGCAGTGCCTTCTGGCCTACAACATTCTAAAATGAATTGCTTTAATGTTGTTAATTAAATACGCCTCAAAGCATAGCTGACACTACCGAATCTGATTTCAAAATAGACGTACAGAAATACATCTGATAACAGAAGTATCTCCATGTCAGACATTTATAGCTCTAACAGAAATAGAATCATGTAATTCTGGGAATGACTAATCATTTTAAAAAGAAAATACGAGCCTTGTTATGCATATCAAGTTAAACCAGCATCACAAATAAATTTTTAGAGGTTTTAATTGCTGAAGAAATTCGACTGCGTAATTTAAACGGAGGAATCATATGAAGGACATATTATTAAAGGTATAAAGAAAGATTACATATTACTCGATCAATCTTTGCAGAAATTGTCAAACAAACTAAAACAGTCTGTCCTAAGAATGATATAAAACAAATAAAATGGAGGTCAGACAGTTTTGAGATTGTATTTCTAACCTACAAAGAAGATGCAAATTGTAATGAGAAAGAAAATTATTTAAGTCAAAGTTATACCTTGTGGAATTTCATGATTTTTTAGAGCAATATTGTGAAGTTTGTTTCTTTTGTATTGATGACTTCCAGTTCAACGACACAAGCATTTATTATACGATTGGGGAAAAGAGAGGTAAGTTTCAGTCCCTTCTTACTTGATTTTTACATTTACTACCTCTTACGCTATTTCGCATAATCAGCGCCCTCTCTCGGTGGTGAGATTCGGTGGGCTGAATCTCAAACACTACAAATATTATTCTACAAAGATTAAATAATACCGGACAAACCAATATAAGTTATTTATAATAGCAAGAGTTATGGATTTTCAAGTCTTTATTGGACGTGAAGTTAAAATATTTTTAGTTTTGGGCCTTCTGAGCTGCCACGCAGTGGGCTTGGGTTCAAATCCGGAATAACGTTTGGTTGTTTCCGTGTCATCTCCCTCATAGGGAGCCATGCTGGCTCACCTACACGGTGCTTACATAATAAAGTAGTAAGTAAAATAGCGGTGAATAACAAAAGGTAAATGTCTAACGACAAGTAACTCTGCATTAGGCTAATAGAAAAAGTTTTGGGCCTTCAGAAACGTTTTATATTATTCTCTAACTTTATTGTTCACCATATAACGTACGTAAATATATTAACATTGATTGTAAGATTTGTTGACGAAAACAGAAATTTAAAAACAAGTTATGAGTATTCTCTTGATCAAAAAGTACATTTTTGTCGATTTGAAAAAACACTTTTTTTGATTCAGATTATTTAAAAGATTTTTCATCAGAAAAAATCTGCAAATTGGGAGCCGTACAAAATTGCATGTAACATATATTGAAAGAATTGTTAGTTACAAGAAGGATGAAAGCTATCAAAATGGCAACCTATTTTCATCTCTTCGGAGTCATAAATTCAATGTAGTAGCTATTACTAAAGCCATTATTGTTATAATTAACTGGTATAAAGGAACTGATAATAAAGATAATGGTGATGATAATAGTGTTCATTAAAGTAATAATTATAATAATGAAGACCAGGGCTAGATTTGAGGCGGAATGGCGTTCCGGTACCTCTCTTTAGATACCTCTCTTTATCAATAATTTGGAATACCCCCCCCACACCCCAGAAGATTACCGTTCCGGCACCTCTATTTCTAGAAATCTAGCACTGATGAAGGTTATTATAATGCTAAGTTGTAAGGATAATAAACATGCTCCTATAGAAATAATCCAAACACCATGTGCAAATGATGTTGTGGCGTCACGTCAAGTAGTAAGGCTATTCTCTCTGAGGCATTTTAAAGAAATTTCACAACTATTGATCCATACCAAGAAAGACAGAGTTCTAATTAACAAACGAAGGCCAAATTTTTAAAACAAAAATTCAACAATTTATTAACAAAAAAAATTAAACATTAGACATTTTCGACATATTCACTTAATTTACGTGCAGATTTACAGTGCGCGCTCCAGGGCCCATTCCGGCCCAAGAAAACAGATGCCTCACAAAAACACAACCGCTCGGGTCGATGTTCTACGCCGCTCTCTCGAAAAAAACAACTCCAAGCCTCTCCTCTCGGCTGGCAATTCGGGGTCCATCTTCTTGGGATGTCTGGATTTTTAGCCGGGGGGGGACAAGTAATCGTTTTTTAGGCTTGTTTCACATCTAACCGGTTTTTGCCGGCTGCCGTTTAAACGGCGCCGGGTACACTTTATCGGGACAAGGGTTCTACTACAGTTTTCACACTTGCCCGATAAATGCCGTGGCCGGGTAACCGACACCCGGCTGCCGGGCTATTGCTGTGGGAAGCCGTCCATACCCCAGAGCCGGACACGGCTGTCAGTCAGCAAAACAAACCGTCTTTAGAAGAAAGGCGATGGGATCAATGGCGCATTACACATCTAGCCGGCAAGTGTCGTTTGCAGTTTGTACGATCCTGGCTCTTTTTTTTGTTGTTTGCTGTTTTTAATCAAACTTGTTTACTTCTATTAATCTTTATTAATCTTGTTTTATTAATTTTTATTAATCTTATTTGCTCTTTTGTTGTTTTTAAAATAAAAATACCTAATTTAAATGAAAAATATCTTATTTTGTGTGAAATCATCTCAAAGTTATTGATCATGGCAGAAGTTGATTATATGAACGATTATATGAATTATATGAACGAGATATATACATAAAAGTCTCCTTTCTTTCCTGTTTATATTTAAATTTAATACCCTTAGGAAAATATACCAAAAATGTTCAAAAGCAATGCATGAAATAATTTTTTGATTAAAATGAATTATTTTATTTTTAAACAATTATTAGATGTAAATCATGATTTTAATTAAATGATTTTAATCATTCGATTAAAATCATTTACACCCTGGTTTTTAATGTATTGTATTTAATTTACTAAATGTAGTATTTTACTTACCATATTCGTTTTATTATATCTCGAAGTTGATTATATCTCGAAATAGATCATCAAAAGTTTGTATACTCATCCTAAAATAGTTAAAAAACTTATCCCCATCATTTTTCAAATCTTCGAAAAGTAAAAAGAACGCCCCAACCTCGTCTCTTCTCATATTAATCGGATGAACCCAGTGCATTCTATTTTTTCTCCGCTTTTCCATACGTCTGTACATGATCATCCACGCTATTAACTTATTGCTATCCATTACTATTCAATGCGAACGTGTACTGATTGCTCAGCTAGATGTCGGTTACCCGACAGCCGGGTAAGTGTGAAAGAGATCGCACTTCGTGTCGGCGCCGGCTAGATGTCGTTCAAAGTGTACCCGGCGCCGTTTAAACGGCAGCCGGCAAAAACCGGTTAGATGTGAAACAAGCCCTAATCCTCCACGTGTTCAAAATCGGTGGGAATCGGCAAAACTGCCCCGATAACACGCAGCTGTGTTTCTCGTCCTCTCTGAGTTCTTTGGAAAAATAACCTCATCTTTCCAGTACGCTACAGCTCCTCCACGCTCCAGGAAACTTTTTCTTCGCAGAGGAAAAAGTTTGTACGCCGACCACATCTACACAACAAATAGCACAGTTTGTGCACCGGCATAAAGAGGAGTTGAAACAAAAACACATAGCCAGCACCACCTTTAACACTCAAGTTGCAACCAAAATTACACAAAGCACATAACCAAAATTTTGAAAATTAATAACCTATTACATTCGCCTTCAGTGCATTTATTTTGTACAGGATGTAATTTTCAATAAAAACACTTAAATTCCATAAATCAATATTCACTCATCGATAAGAAACAAAAAATTAATACTAATAAACACTTAAATACACATACCAAAATACAACAATCATATACCTTTCTATTGCATGAAAAAAAAATCAATTTAATAACACATACAAGGAATACAAGGTAAATCAACCTCCTTGTGTATTTAATCTGGATTTTCAACATGGGCTATCCACTTACAAATAATTAAAAAATACAAAAACGTGATGCCCATGTGAACCACGGGTGGATGCATAGTGCAACTCATTCCAGGCTTACAACCCGAAACTAAATACAAGTCACTTAAATTCTCTTCCGACCGATCTACCTCCGAAATCCACTCCTTGCACTTCCTCATCACCTCTCCCGACGCAAGATGTTTACTTCCTAACCCGAAAAAAACCGGAACTCTCAGGATTGGACAATTTGGCCATGGCAAACAACCCTGATCTCTTAACTGAAATTCCAGCTTCTGAAACGACCACAACATTTGCCATCTCTACATCTATATCTATCTCCTCTCCCAAAATCCTTTCCAAACTTAACACCCTTTTACCTTCATGTTCTTCACCTTCTCTCATATCCATTACCCCTTTTTCAATTTCCTAACCGAAATTTCCTAACTGTCCCGGGATCACTAACAATCCTCCTAAGTCTTCGTTCTTATCTTTCAAAGGTGAGTCGTGTTCCTCGGGTTCATCGACCTTCTGCCCTAACATTAACTCTTTCTTCCCATCCCCACAACTCTGCTGGCCTTTCTCAGATGCCCCCCCCCCCCAATGTTTTCAGAACACCGCAAGGTTACTCCCTCACTTTCCTCAATCGTAATTTGAGCCAACGAAAACTCTTCTGAGAGAGAGTCACCCAACACTCCCGCGTGGGTCTGCTCGACCGTAATTCTTACGGGGGTATTTTGTTCCCCCGTCTGCGAAACCATCTCAATCCCACGTTCCACACAATTTCGCGGAACAAGATCCGCTCCACGACTGCTTTCACAGCAAATATCTACCTATTTCTTCTCTTCTTCAATTTGCTCAGAATCATACTTGTCTGTTTCCCTTACCGTATTCTGGGGATATTCTAGGGTCGCCAAACGGGCCTGATACATAATCTGCAATTGTTGTAATTCGAGAGATCTTTCTTTTTCCAGATTTTTCATAGCCAAAATTCTCTCTTTTTCCTCTTTCTCCCTTTTTTCCTCTTCTTCCCGTAACCTATCTTGCATAATGGTCTCAAGAAGACCCTAACAAATTTCTCCTCATAATTTGGACTACTCTCTATTAATTTTTTTAGATGGATTATTAATGCATCTGGGGCGGGCTGTTGACCCAACCTCATCGCCAAAATTTTCAAATCTGCCTTTCTCCCTTCACTGAGGTATGCCATTTTTACACCCTAAATCAATCACAAATTTATAAGCACAAGTCAGAAAAATTAAAAAAAAACTCAAAATAACTAAAACACCTTCAATTAAATTTTCTTCGTGAAACCATGTATTTTACAATGGGATCATACACATAAACAAACAAAATAGCAAAAATTTCATATATAACACTTTAGCTTAACTTTTCCAAATTGCAATAATAACCTTCAAAATCAAAACATTAGATTAACCTTTTTAACATTCGATAACACACAAAAACAATACTTCTACATAGCAAGTCGTTAATTTATCGTTTATCCCGCCACTATAATTGAGATATACAGCTTGTATATTTACCACAAAGGCACTAGTTTAGTCAACCTTTTATTTAAAAAAACTCAATTAATAACCAAGTAGCAAACGTTAATCAACACTTATACCGCTGCAAGCATTAACCGGAATATACAGTTTGTATATCCAACCCACAAAGGCACTAGCTTAGTTAACCTTTGAAAACAATTAGAAGCTTCTAATTATAAACGTTAGTTAACGTACAAAAACTCTCAATACATGCTTTAAAGAATTATCGAGAGAAACAAAAAAAAATACCACTGTATTTATTTTTTAAAACAAACAGTTTGGGACAGGTAGCTTACCCCAAAATATCAAAAAACTCAAATAATAACTGTTTAAAAAATTATCGAGAAAAAAAATACCACTTGTATCTATTTTTTAAAAAACATTTTAAACAATACAACCAGGGTAGTTTTTACCCTCCACAAGAATTACAACCACTACTTGCATCATAGCTGGCGTAGCCATTCACACGTTACTTATAAACACTACGGTTGCAAAATACACTACTTTTGTCCCCACAAAACAATTGCACTGATGTATTTTTCCAGCAATTCATCACAACTTAAAACTTAAAATTATTTCCGAAAAATACCTATCCAAAAAAAAAAAACAATGCAACTTTAAGTATCTAAAAGCAGTACTCACCCCTTTTTGCAGGCAACAGCAGAAGAGTCATCGGTCACTCGCAGGCACTCTCCGCAACACGGATGACACATTATTACACTTTTACTTCCAGTAGATCTTGACCACAGCACAAAATACGCAGAAATCGAAACTCTCCATTAGACGCGAAACATTCTCAATTTCACTGCGGCGGGGAAAACACGGCCAGAGCCTTAAAAAAAACCCTCTTCTTGGACGCACCATGAAAACCACCGGAGCATCGGGGATACTCCCAATATCCCTACCTCGACGCTGGGTCGATAACCTCCCGCTGAAACTTCCACGGAGGACGCAGTCACTCCCCCGCTATGGCGGCGTACTAAAATCTGTACATTCTATGGGTCCGAGAAAAATGACCCACAAGTTGGCATACTGACTCTGCTTTCAAAATCGGATACGGATCCACGACAAGTAGTAAGGCTATTAGGTAAGTAGTAAGGTATTCTCTCTGAGGCATTTTGAAGAAATTTCACAACTATTGATCCATACCAAGAAAGACAGAGTTCTAATTAACAAACGAAATCCAAATTTTTAAAACAAAAATTCAACAATTTATTAACAAAAAAAAATTAAACATTAGACATTTTCGACATATTCATTTAATTAACGTGCAGATTTACAGTGCGCGCTCCAGGGCCCATTCCGGCCCAAGAAAACAGAAGCCTCACAAAAACACAACCGCTCGGGTCGATGTTCTACGCCGCTCTCTCGAAAAAAAAACAACTCCAAGCCTCTCCTCTCGGCTGGCAATTCGGGGTCCATCTTCTTGGGATGTCTGGATTTTTAGCCGGGGGGGGGGGACAAGTAATCGTTTTTTAATCCTCCACGTGTTCAAAATCGGTGGGAATCGGCAAAACTGCCCCGATAACACGCAGCTGTGTTTCTCGTCCTTGCTGAGTTCTTTGGAAAATAACCTCATCTTTCCAGTACGCTACAGCTTCTTTAATTTAGTCATAAATTTTGTTGAGTAGGAAACTTTTTGCTCTTGGAGGGATTAATTACGTATTTCTCATCTTCAGCTTGACTTAGTAACTCTTTTATTAATATACTGCTACAGAAACACAAAAATTCAAAATAAAACAATTTACGACACTGTATGTCTGTTATATGGAACTATGTTTCTGTTCATAAGTGAATTCATAAACATATGAAAGATGTTTTATGCAAAGAAATTTAAAAAGAACGGAAAATCAATTACCAAATACTGCGTTACAAAAGAAACTATCAGGCAGTTTTCCTCCTCATGCACAACATCATTATTAACAGTCGTATGACCTTTCTGCTAGAACGAATGTTAATAGTCAATCATTACAAGATGAGCAAATCAATGAACTTCAGGCTAGGGGTTCATTTAAAATTTCTACCACTTTTCTCGAAAAAAGTAGAAAAAGTATTTAAATAATTTAAAAATAATCCAAACCATTTGAATAACAGATATTTCAAGAAAAAAAGAATCCTTATATATATATATATATATATATATATATATATATATATATATATATATATATATATATAAGGATTCTTTATGCACGGCCCCCTTCCAAATTGCAACCTAAAAAGATGTAAGTTATAATTTATATTAGACCTGCATATCATTAAGCAGGCATGTGAAATATCTGAACTCAATAACATCCCCATATATTTCTGGTCGGAGCCCGAAGGCCTCATTAAATTTGTGTATAATAAATAAGTCCTGTTTTCGGATTCTTCCTTTTTGGTAAAACGCAGATCTAGCGAGCGCGTGATCTAGCTATAAATTAATCCCCGGGAACCCACGATGTTGGACTACGTGATTAAATCCAACCAGTTACGTAATTCTACCCCTACTGGCAAGATCAAGAAATACTCACTTCATATTAGTTTGAACGGAAGACTCTTCCTCTTTTTGTCTCTCAAAGTTGGCATGTAAACATGTAAGTTGCTGTCTCCGCGAGCCCCGTCCTGTTGCATGGACGCGTAGCAAGTCCGGTGGACGCCCCATCTCCACTGATTATGTATGGCCGCTTCTAACTTCTTTGCATGTAGCTACTGCAGAAGCTTAGATATTATGTCCGTTTCCGGTGAAGTCCTCTAGCCACTGCAACGGGTGTCATCGTAATGCTTCCAGTTGTCCAGTTGAATAAAATACGAGTCTGGATTTGTGTATTTCTTCTATGGCTCCATCCATGTCTGTGCTTTTCTTATCACCCAACGAGCGACTGCATCTGCATGATCAACACTTCGACAGACTAGATCTCCAATAAGTTCATTCGCATCAATTCCCGTGGGTAAATTTCCCCATTGTAATTATTATCACACACACACACACACACACACACACACACATATATATATATATATATATATATATATATATATATATATATATATTATCTGAGATGACGTTGCCATTTTGAACTCCGATTACAAATATCATTTATACAATTTAAAAATATAACATTAATCAATCTGATAATATTTATTAAAATGAGAAAAGGTTATCAACGAAATCTGAAAAAAGTTATTAAAATTCAGTAATTTAAACATGAAATTATTCTTTTCATAAAGAACTCTACAAAGGAAATTGTATGAAATATAGTTGATCTGATACATAAACAACAATCAGGTTGTTTTTTCTCGTGTATGTTTATGTAGAACATATTACTTTTTTTTAACCTGACCGAACAAATTCACTCTCGTGGAAAACGGCCTTTTTCCACGCTACAGTGTGCAACAAGCTATTTTTAGTGTTTCCTGAATTAACACGCATATGAATGATTTGTCTAAAAGATTACCGAAAATGATGTTGAAAATTAAATGATTATGTTGAATGGTGCTCATGCTGTTGGATTTGATAATGATGTCTTCAGCTCTCCACCACGAACTCATAATTTATACATTCTCTATGCTATGCACTAGTTATTTTAAGTAACTATCTACTAAAATAAATGAAAGTACTCTGGCTGACGACCTCTTTGTCAAGTACTAGACTTTTGAAACAAATAGTGAAAATAAATTCAAGAGAAACTAGTGGTCTGCAAGTCTTTGAATATCTAATGTTTCTGATAGAATTTTAATTGGTTGCATTTAAATCCTAAAGAATAAAATATATCATCTGTAATTAAATCTGTATATAGACAACTTACTCGGTTTTCTTCACGTTTTAGCTCGAAAAGGAAGAGAATATTTTGTTTTATACATTTTCTGAATGAACTCAATTCATTAACTCAACACAATTAATTAATAGTTCGATCGCAAAGGCACCACTTGATATAAACAGAGATTATATGATTCATTAAATTTTTTTCAAACATATACAAATATTTTTTTGTTAAAACATTTTCAAAAAAGTCGTAATTAATGACTAATAAACAAAAGATGTTTGCTTACAGTTCCTAACTATAATTTAATAAATCATTTGCAGGTTTAGCTTTTTGTTAGCTAGCGTGAGCAAATTATGCTTTATAAGTAGTTTACTTTTTTAAAAGTTAATTTTGCAATGTTTATTCATATCATGTTAGTTTGTATCTAATGTGTTCAAGGAATTAATATGCAAAACCCAATCCTACGTTTGTTGTCCCATTTTCACTTTACTAAACAAGGTGTCATCCATATTCCATCAAAACGTTCTTCAGAATTTTACCTTTCTATTTAGGAATAAAAATTGGGGTTAAAAATTATTTTAATATGGTAGTTTAGTTTTAAAATTTAACAAATCATTTCCTCCCCTTGTAACATAAAGTCTTTAAGCTTTCAATATCCAATAGCAGTATGACAAAAATAGTATTTCTATTATGCATTTGTATGTCAATACTACAGCATAACAACATACCTTTAACAATGATACAGGACGCTAATAATCTGTAAGGGTACATGCACTGTACTAAACTGTGCAACCTGTTAATAATGTCAGAAAACTAGCCTTCCATTAGATGTTATTAAATTAATCACATGATGTGACGCACTTCATACTCGAATTGTTACCTTCATTATCTAGATGTGCTTTAATACTACTGGGCTAAACAACTCATGAATATATATTGGGATATAATTATGTATTGCAAGAAAAAGATTGAAAATACTTTAAAAAATATTCTTTTTAAGTAATGTTGTTTTTCTGAAAGTAATGTTCAAAAATTAATTTTCGGAAGAATGTGTTTTTTTATTACATCAAGCGCAAAACTATACTTTAAATTTTATTCTATATAATGTTTCATTTTATGTTAGATACTTTTGCAATTATACTTGTTTAAAAGGATGTCTGAATTAGGTTGTTGAAAATTTCATCCATGCAATTTTATTATTAAAATTTTCTTTGAATCGAAATTAACCTCAATTTGAAATACCTGAAATGTTTTTAATATATGAAGCCAAATATATAAATTCGACATTCAAACATAGTTTATATTCTAAATAAACTGACTCTAATTAGAAACGTAAAACCTGATTTCCCCTATATCCTGATGAACCGAATAGAGATTAAAAAAATCCTAAATAATAATTTAGATCTTAACTACACTGAAGTGCTACTGAATTAGGGATACCTACCTAGTAACGAGTTGGGCCTCCTCTGGCCTTGATAACGGCTGCCACACGACGAGGCATAGATTCAACAAGTTTCTGGAAACGTTCCACGGGAATGGCTTGCCAAATATTGGCTAAAGCTGCCCATAATTCAGTAAGGTTCTTTGGTGCTGTGTGATGGCCTTTCACGCCTTGTTCCAAAACATCCCAAAGATGCTCAATAGGATTTAAGTCTGGGCTTCTATGTGGCCAATTCATGACAGAGAAGCCAGAGGAATGCTCATCCAACCAGCCAGTAGCCAACCGTGACTTGTGAGAGGTACAGTTGTCTTGTTGGAAAACTGCATTACCGTTCGGATAACAGAACAGCATAAACGGATGGAGGTGATCACCCAGCAACTCTACGTACCGAATTGCATTGAGGGAGGTTGGTACACGCACCAAAGATCCCAAACTGTACCACGAAAAAACACCCCAGACCATGATTGAGCCACCATGTCCTTGTACAGTTCCAGCCAGGCATGCAGGATCCATGGCTTCATGAGCCTGAAGCCATATTCTCAGCCTCCCGTAGGCGTTAAGTAGTCGGAATCGAGACTCATCACTCCATGCTACTCGTTTCCAGTCCTCTACACTCCAGTCTCCGTGCACTCTTGCCCAGGCAAGACGTGCAGCCCGATGGTGAGTATAGAGCAATGGTACTCTCGTAAGTCGACGGCTCCCGAAACCCATACGGTGAAGCGAGCGTTGCACAGTCCGTTTACTGACTGTGCGACTGGCACCGTCATTAAACTGGGTGGTAATTTGAGCTAATGTTTGGCTTCGCTGGCTACGTACAATACGCCTTAACCGTCTCTCACCACGCACTGTCAAGGCTAATTGTCCTTTGCAGTTTGCCCAATCGCTAGTTTTTTTTCCACCATCCATGTATTCTTGGTATACTCTTGACACTGTCGACCTTGAAAATCCTAGCTGTCTGACGGTTTCGGAAATTGAATGGCCCATGCGTCGCGCACCTACGATTTGTCCGCGATCGAAGGCGTCTAAATCAGGCAGTTTACACATACTGGCAATTCCAACAACTAATTCAGAACAACCACAGTACGCGCTATATATGCAGTTACCACAGCGCCCTCACTTGCGCATACATGATGCTCAGCGCTACACAATTTGCATAGGCTTTGCTATCCCTAATTAAGTTGCACTTCAGTGTATTAACGGCTATATATGAAGCATTTTAACAGTAGCAATTAAGAAAATTAGGATGAACATTTAGATATAAACGCTAGATTGAAAATAGAAATAGCAACCAAACAAAATTCTCCAAAATCCAAAATTCAACTCAAATGTGTAAAAAGCGTTGATTCGGGTATATTATTCGGGTAGTGATAAAATTTTAAAGGTTTTTAAAGTGTCAACCATAGGGGAGGTGGGACTTCATTCATTTACAAAATAAATACAAACTGAACTCACTTTTAAATTGCAACCAAATTTTGCGCTCATTTTTCATAAACTAATGTTGTTGTAGGGACTACAAGCATTTAAAACTGTGTAAATAATTTTTCATAAGTTTACTCAAGGTCTCTCACATTAATTTAGACACAGGGTAAACATTTGTAAACGTGGGTGCAAAAAGTTGTTTATAGAGTACTGTTTTTTTAATCATAGGCAGCATTGAGAAAAACAACGTAGTATTAGAAGGATTACTAGACAGAAGATTTACCTACATACTTATTATAAATTCAGTTCATTTTTTGTCACCTGGTGTCCATTAAAATTATTAAACCACAAAATGGATAAAAGTAAACCTCTTATTTACAGAAAGTTTTATATTCTTCCCAAACTGTTATAAATTCAGTGTTCATAAGGATACAAAATTAATAATGATGGAATAATAGCTTTCGTTTTATCTTCCTTGTGTTTTGAGAAAGGCTAAGTATACATTAGAAATTAGAGGATTGCAGCTTTATGCATCCAATAGAAAAGCTAAATATAAATAGAGTAAGGACTTAGTGGCTCATAGTTGCATTAGATTCGTCATCTACTGGAATGCTTTCAAAGTCATCTGGCCGTGATTTATTATGAATTACAATATCTATTACAAGAAATTTATCAGATTTATATTAACTAGTATTATGACCTAATTCTTGTTTTAAATTTTTTTCTCAGGATTTAAAATTCTACAAAAAACATTATAGTTAAATTTACGAAATAATAGAATTTTACATTAATATGTCCATGTGTTTGAAAGCAGTGGTGCAGTAAATTTAAATGATTTTCTGATACAATAACATGTAAGTACAAACAAGACGTTTTAAAGAATTTAACATCATTAAACCCCTGAAGCTGACTTAATATAATTTATAATTCGAATGTGTAGAGCTGTGTAATTTGTGCTTCATAGGTTTATGTATTCTAGACTTATTGTGGGACATTGTTTCAATGAATTAATCGAAAGCGAAAAAATCCTTTCATACACCTAACCAATCGATCGTTATAAAACTTAAATCTATATCTATCCTATCGTCCGACTGCTTTAAATATTCATCCGAGCAAAATAACCCTAAAGGTTATCTATTTAAGGGTTAAAAATCTTTTATAGTAGATTTAACGCTGTGTTGAATGTGAAAATCAACGTGTCTTTATGGTTAATTACCATTGATGTACACAACTAAAAAAGCACTGGGTCTGAAGAGCGTTTGATTAACTTAAGTAATATAAACTAATATCATGTCACGTATTTCTAACCCCGATAGAAAATCAAAATTTTAAGTATGCCTTCTTACATTGTGACGATACGGACAAAATTAAGTCGGGGACAGCTTACAGGATTATATAATCGGTTTACACTCATACGTTATCCTTCTGATGACACTTTCGGATTCCTGAGTACATGTTTGGTCAAAAGATTTTCATAAACTTCTAGGAGCCCATCAATCAAAGAATGACATAAAAATTGTCCTCGTTTTACGCAATCAAACACGTGACATCTCACCAGCAATTTTTTTTCCAAATTCATGTTTGAGTCAAAGAAAAATACAACTGTTCGGTACTCAGCATGAGGATCTCATTTTTATTCTCTTCATGGCATGAACTAAAAGTAAGCTAGTGATTAACACAGCCAGACCACATTCTTTTACATTACATCTAGTGATATTCGATTAGCAGAGATGGTTAACTGGTTTAGCTCAATCGAATCAGGCATTTTATTGGATGCTTCTTATTTTATCCTTTACATCTCAGGTCTTCCTTCTTCAAATAACTAGACTGCCCGCAAATTTTATTTTGATTAATTATTTTTGTAGCTTATTTTGACTGGTTTCTACCAAAGAATTCCGGTCATTTCTCCCCAATTTCCAAAGGTCATCCTTTTCTTTTAACGTCTGTTTTTGCTCTTAAATGTAACGCAGTCATTTTCTTACTTAGTCATTATTTTTTTATAGTTCCTTTTACAATTTTTCTTTAATTTCTTGGTTTTACAACTAACAGTTCTCGCTGGGTACGTACCAAATAAGCAATTTGTGGCACTTTAGCGCACAGCAAAGGCTACCTAAGCAATGCACACAAATAGCAAACGTCCGACATTCTCGTTATTTAACAACTCCCTTGTTGATGACGTCGCAATTTATACAAATCATACCTTTGCGCCTCATCAGAACTTCGAGACTCCTTTATTTTGTTTACCACCATTCAATATATATAAACAGGCTACTTAAACAGGTTGTTATGCTATTTATTGCCCCCAAAGTAGCCTAGTGGTAGCAGCTTGGGCTTCAGTTGAGTGTGTTCAGTTCAAATCTCGACGAACGCCGTTAAATAACTACGTGTTTAGGACAGATATGGGCACATTATATCCTTAGACTGGAGAGTACATCCACAATGCATGTGGGTGGGGGAAGGTGCGAGTCCTCCACTGGTTGTCCCTGAGGGTGCATGATCAAAATTAAGGTAGAACCAAAGTATCAATCTTGACTCGCTTGTGTGGTCCTTCCTTTTAAAAAGTAGCCAACAATTTATGCGGTATACAGTGCGAATGTCTTAAGACAATTGACCTCCGTATCAGAAAAAAAATTGTTAGCTGGTTGAGAACATCTCTTACTACACGAGAGCTATACAGACCGGAACCTACAGTCTAAAGCCGATTCCAAACTGCTACAAACACCCAAGCTAACCAAAGGACTCCAGCCTCTCTAGTTCTGAATGAAAGCCTACTTCTGGAGACATTGTAGGGTTCGCGTGTTGCTCAGATGCAAATTTCTGGTAGCAGCGCTGTACATGCCAGCCGAAGTGAGTTCGGCGCAGGTGTTTGATCTATTTAAAGGGCACACGCTGAGTTGGAAAAAGCCCAAGACTGGAGTAGCGATACGGGAGAGAGCGGAGGCAAGCTTGATGGAAGGTGATAGCGGTGTTTAACTGATAGAGCGTGTATTGGTATTTAGCCGAGGTGGCTGCACGACTTCGAGAATTAGCTCAGAGCCGAGGTTTACGTGTATTATTAGTAAATGCCTACTCTGCCTGAGGGATTCATTGCGACCTTTAGTTTCTTAGTACCGCGGGTTGCGGTACTGCTGTGTATTATACTGTCAGTATGTGGTTCTTCCTTTCTTTTTATATATCTAACGGTCCAGGCACATTATAAAGTACGAGGGCTAACTTCGGAATAACTCCTTTATTCTCTACGTAGAGGCAGACTAACATAGCCCGACTTGGGGCTTCCAAAATAATACACAGCAGTACCGCAACCCGCGGTACTAAGAAACTAAAGGTCGCAATGAATCCCTCAGGCAGAGTAGGCATTTACTAATAATACACTTAAACCTCGGCTCTGAGCTAATTCTCGAAGTCGTGCAGCCACCTCGGCTAAATACCAATACACGCTCTATCAGTTAAACACCGCTATCACCTTCCATCAAGCTTTCCTCGGCTCTCTCCCGTATCGCTACTCCAGTCTTGGGCTTTTTCCAACTCAGCGTGTGCCCTTTAAATATATCAAACACCTGCGCCGAACTCACTTCGGCTGGCATGTACAGCGCTGCTACCAGAAATTTGCATCTGAGTAACACGCGAACCCTACAACATAATGCACTAACATCCATCTCGTGAAGCTTATCTCTTTGAGTTGTGGAAACGGGTCCAGGCTTATGACTGTTCCATCTCGAAATTCACCACATATCTTTTCGTCCTGGTTGGTTCTTTGATAGTCTTTACAACAATACCCAAAATTCCACAGTTTTTGTTTCTTTTCTCTCATCCGGCCTCGCGTTCTCGTGCCGCCTCGCACTATTTGTGTATCACTCAGTCTCTTTTTTTTTCTTGCCTCTGGAGTTTCCATCTTTCGGTACCTTCATCCAAATTTCATCATATTCAAAACTTTCTCTCTCTACAGCCATTCTAAACGGCTCCTAGCCAGCTGGTCAGAGTGGCTCACGCTCCCCTCTGACCGCTCTTGGGGGCCTGAGAGGGTCTCTGGGTGCTTGGAAGGACGGGTGTGGGTGTGTGGGGGGAAGGGGCTTCCTGCTGCGGACTGCACCCACCGCAGCAAGAACGCCCTCGTGCCAACTTAGGGTTTGGGTACAGCCCAGAAGTCCTCAGTAGCTATATCGGGCCTCATCCGGTGCAATGAATACAATAACATAATGTTCAGGTCATGGCTTTGGAGGGTTTAATGTCATTTTATTTCAGACATCTTTTAGATGTTATTCTGTGAAAATCTATTTTCAAATTTATGGAAGGGTGGAAATGATCGAACACGCAAATCATCAAATGCAAAGCAGTATGTACAGTCGTACATTAGACAAGGTTTCATAGTTCAGCAAGAATAAATTTGCATTTCCCTTTATTTAAATAATCAAATTCAGCTATTTCTCAAAAACAAAATCGATTACGGAATTTAACACAGAGCGTTTTTCACACAAATATACAAATAAAGTTTTAAAAAATGCAACATCCTCTAGTGTTTTTTTCTTTATACGTTGAAAAAAGAGGAAATGTTTGAAAGATGTGAGAACTAGAATAATTTAATATCCAGACTTATATCTGTTTTGCATACAAAAGATAAAGGGACTGTCTTTTGAAAGAGGAAGTTTTATTTAAGTCACAGAAAAGTAAAGAAATGGAAATAAATGCCTGCGGGCAAAGTACTGATAATGTATAAAAGATTTCGTATTTCTAAATCGAGCCTCTAATTACTTTACGAAATTTATGTTTCCTTTTCTATTCTTGGCAATAAAGCTGCTCAAAAATAATAATTTTTGAATATTTCTCTACCTTATTGTTCTTTATCTTAAATTTCATATATGAAAAGTAGAATTTATATGTAAGTAAAATAGAAATAAATTCGGAATTTAATTCAGAAATAACGTGATGTATTTATATTTGCATTAAGTTTGTTCAGACAGTTAAGATTACATGTTTAGTTTATGTACTCTAAATACGTAAGGCACAAATAATGTGTAACTATATTACTTTGAATCCCTAATCTAATTTACTTATATTTATCTATTTTTTTCTACTCAATACATTCTTTTCTAAATATATATCTCCCTCGAGACTTATCACCTAATACAGGGGTTCCCAAATTTATTTGTCCTACAGCCCTCTTTTTAGAGAAAAACATTAGTCAGCAAAACATAAGTATCGCCCACCCTGGAAATTTACCTTTTTTAGTGAACAAATAGAGATGCACTTATTATTATTATATTATATATATATATATATGTGTTACCGTTAAAGTATATAATGCAGTTATTTCATACAATACCTAGTTATTCTATAAAATAACTGATCGTGTCCGTTAAAGTGTGTAATATGTTATTAATTTGACACTTTAACTAGTTATTCTATGAAATAACTAGGTATTCTATAAATTAACTAATGAGAGACATTTAAAGTGTAAAATAAACAATTTATCTAAAATGAAATTAAACTAATGATAGACAATTAAAATGAAAAAGAAGCAATTTATCTAATTTATGCAGCGTATAAATGGTATTTATGGAAACGTACCATAAAATAATTTGTTACAACAGGGATTACTAAAACGACACTTGGAATTACAAAGAACATTATTTCTAAAACAAAAACATTTTTGGTTGACACACTGGGTTTTACACAAACATATTTTAAATCCCTGACCAGTACCTAAACTTTGGGCTGTAGCAACCGACCGGAGCGATATTTCTGTATCCGGTACTTCTTCGATTTTAATTAATTTCTGTTCGCAGACACTGAACTGGGATCGGGAATATAATTGTTTTATGCGGCCGTTTCTTGTGCCCAATTGGAAAAATCCTTCTTCGGTTATTTTTATGATGATAGCTAAAATAGATTTGGCATCACCTCTGTCAACTTCAGGCACTGCGATACGGACGGTAAACCCCACAGAGGCTTCAGAATAAGATTTATCCGATATTAATTTTTCGCTTGAATTTCTAAACATTTTTAGACTTTTCTCTTTCTCTTTGAACATTAAGTTCATTAAAACACAATTTGCAGATTTTCTGCTCAACTTCATCTTCTGAAACATAATCTTTCGAACATGATATATGGACAGGCTCCATACATTTGAAGCAAACTATATCTTCACTGCATTCTTTTAAACAGACAACACACACTTTCGTAATGGGATTATTTAATACTGTTTGTTCAACTACTTTTTCATTATCAGGTTGAGAAGAAACATTCATTGCAGTCAAAGTATTTTGTAATTGATCTTCGTCGACCAACGAATTAATTGCTTCCTTCGGAATGGCAGTTGTTGACAGTCCAACTCTAGCTGCGCAACCAAACATAGCTCCTTAGGGGGACCTTTTAGTACCAGAATGGAACGGTCTGTTCTTCATAAACTGGATAAATTTTAACCCGTTACTCCACGAAGTTGACTGGTTGTCTTGCATCCAAGTCGTCAACATATTTTCTATGTCCTGATTGGCTCTCTCAACACTGACTTGGCTTTGGCTATGTCTTGGTTTGCCATGGAGATTCCTTTGTTTTCCAGCATGATAATGCCAGACCGCATAGAGCTCATCTTGTGGAGAACATGCTTGAAGCTGAAACAATACAGCGTATGGAATGGCCAGCGTGCTCTCCTGACCTGAATCTAATCGAGCATATTTGGGACACGCTCGGATGACGCATTGCTGCGAGACCAAGGCCTCCTTTTACTCTCCGAGACTTGCCTAGAGATTGCACTTCTTGAGGAGTGGAACAGTATTCCCCAAAGTCTTATCGATAACATCATCGCATCCATGGAAAACAGGTGTGCAGCAGTCTTAGCTGTTCGAGGAGACCACACCCCATATTAAAAATCATTTCTAAACAATGCATTTTTTTATCGTTTACATGTAACCAAATTGTTGCCCTAAATCATCTTTTCATGTTTTTTCCCTATTTTCAAAGAATTAAAGGTTAATTAGAAACTTTTTTACGTCTTTTTTTTCTGTATTGCGCATTGATATGCGTGTACTATCTATTTTATGCCAATACGTGGTTGTCTCACACGGTTTTCTTAACTTCTTTGCTTGCTCCCCTAATTTTTTTGAGCAGTGTATATTTATCCTAATCAAAAGCTAAATGGTATTATTAGTTTTCTTCATCATTCATTATTACTGTATACTATAGGAGGTGCCGCTTTTCTCCGCAACCATAATGATAAAATACAGATACTGTACCTATAATTTTAAGTGGGGATTTTAATGTCAGTTTTGCATTAGACAAATCTGCGAAGCTGGTAGAATTTATAAAAGATAATTTAAATTTATCCATACAAAACAATCCACAAATTTCAACAACAAAATCGAATACAACAATTGATGCAGTTTTCACAAGGTTCCTGGATCATGTTGAATGTAAAACATATATTTCTTATTTTAGTCATCATAAACCTTTGATTACAAAAGAATATAATAATAATCCTCTTTTAATAAACGAAGTTGAATAATAATAATACTTATAATGATACTGTTTATTTAAATAGCTCTATGATAATATAGTTTTTGTTTAAAACAAAAGATTTTTTCTTTTGCTCATACCTCATCTATCCTATTTATTTTAAACACCAAGAAAAAAAAAACAATGATATATATCACCTGAAGAAGTTTCACTTCTTACGCGTGTACACTGGTAAACTCTTTTTTTACCTAATTGCGTATAATGTCGTTCTTTAATGTATCAATATTACTGCTTTTAACCATTAAGACGGGACTTCAGTTGTGAATAATGTTGGTTTTACTAACTAACTAGCTAATCAGCCACCAAGAACTTCTATTACGATTTAATAAATCCGATTATACGTTACTTTTAATCGTAGCTCCCCTCTGATTTTCCCTCTGAATTGTGGTTCATAATTACCTCGCTGTCTGGCTTTGTTTTAATTAATTAAGAAGTCTTCGTCAAAACTGTGCTAGAGTGTTGCTGTAATTCGAATGCTAAAATAGTTTTAATTAAAATGAAACTTCGCTCAATAGTACGTTCTGTAGTTTTAATTTGAGAGATTCTTTTTCTTCATTTCATACGTACCGGAGAAGATAAAATGTTTTTTATTTTGGTCTCAAATGATCGAATAGACAAATTTGTTTTTAAAACTTCAGCCATTTATTATTCACGAAAACCATTACTCTGAAATAAATAATTTACGAAAGTGGGATTTATAAAATTTTAATTTGGCATGGGTGTTCTGCTATAGCTTGTTGAAAGATAGTTTAGTAAGACTTTTGATGCACTTACTAAGTATAAAAATGAAATGTATGACTATACAGATACAATAATTTTTCAGAGGGATTAAATGTAATAAAATACATTACTTCCGCCCGATAAGGTAGATGGTTATAATTAACTTGTATGTTGAAGAGATTCATTTCTATTATAATTCCAGAGATCTAGTAATATTTCTCCAAAAGATTGAAAAAAGTAACGGCTTACGCTAATCCTTTATGTTGAGATTTATGGACTTAGTGGACTGTAATATTTTAAGATTTATTTAGAATTTAAACAAAATAATTACATAAGCACAATTAATAGAATACGTTTGCGCAACTAATAGAATACATTTACACAATTAATTGAATACACTTGCATAATTAATAGAATACAATTGCACAATTTAATTGAATATATGGGATGGATCAACGTTGGGGAAATGAAATACCCAATAAGCATAAAGAATATCAATTATGATTTGACTTGCAGATCAATGACTGAAAATATTTTTCGTCCCCAAACGTCATCCAAACCTTTCACTTCAAAGAACACATCAAAACAGAATAACTGAACAGAAGCCAGTTTAGACCCTCTGCTCGCTACACGTGCAACCGATTTCTGAAGAAAAGTTGTTGTTGCCACAAACCGTTACGAAAATAAGAGAATGACTAGGCCAGTGCTGCCGCCTATTGAGGATCATTGCTGATGCTGGACGGAATACTTTATATCATTTTGAAAGTATTAATACCAACTATATAAGTACATGATACGTATAAACTAGATAAAGAAACGATATTATGCATTAATTATATAAATAATAATTTGGTTTAATCTTAGCTTAAACACGATTAATACTTTATTATTTTTAACAACTTTAGTCTCGCGAATTCTTTTTTTAAAATAAAGCCAAGTATATTACTTTTAGCCAATCTAAATTTTACAAACGGCTTAAAATCCATATGCTATGTTATCACATAAGTTATCATTCAGAATTTAGAAATGTAAATTGTTAATATAAATGTTTATTGCAAAAGAAATGCAAAAGTCAACCTATGAGGTAACGACAAAACATAAAGTACAAAAATTATATTGCTAATATACATTATGAGGATAAGATATTTTAAATCGAATTTGTAATTTGTAATGCATAAAAGAAGAAATTTAGCAATCCTTATTGTTTTAGACGGCTTTAATTAGAGGAGAAAGTGGGATTATGGAGCCCCCTTATTTTTGGCTCACTGTGGTCATACCAAAGACTGATTTTCATATGTTTTGGCTCTAACCTCTTCCAAAGCTCTTCACCTAAACATCCGTAAGTGGATTTGCCTTTAAATCAGATTTTAAGACGTATACAATCACATAAGTGAATAAAAGTCAAATTTAGCAGGTAACCCAAAGTGGAGGTTAATATGGACCCCCCCCCCCCAACATTTTGCCCCACATTATGAGTCACATGGAATTTAATTTCTAACTAGCTTAAAAGGAACTTTGTCTCATGTAGAATAAGGCATAGGAATCAGTTTTTACCAAACATAGTAATAGTTATGTAAAATACTCACTTTTACTTACCTAGAAAAAAAGCTTGAAAACTCGAAAAACAAAAAAATTGGTCACAGGACGTCATTCGGGAGTGGACTAAGGTAATAATCTTGACATAATATTGATTCAGCCATCTAGGAACTCTAGTTCACAGCTGTTTCGCGCGGCTGCACCTGGGCATAGGGTAGACATTAAGGGAGGTCCATAATCCCACCTTATCCTCTAATTTTAGTGATTGTGGACAGTTAATTAAAAGTTAAGTGAGAGTGTGAGAATTTTCTCAACAAGATATTGTTTCATATATCGAAATTTGCAGGATTTAAATTCATCCAAAAATACAACTATATAATTACAAGATAAAAAGAACTTTTTATATACCATGTTTTTAAATTTTCTGTTGAATCATATAAACTTGACAATTCTATGTATTAATAAATACTTTTAAAAAATTTTTTTGATGGATTATCCCATCCACTTGAAAGAAAATGATCAAATGCGTAACAAAGAGGTATCAAATGCGTAATAAATCGTTTAGTTCCGGAATTGGAACTTGCGTTTGAATTTTTGTTCCCGTCCCGGTCGATAGATGGCTGCACCATTCTACAAAACAAAAATAACTGAAAATGAATTCAGGTCTGCTTAAAGACGGCTAAAAGTATCAAAAGAATACATTGCCATCGTGTTCTGAAGTATTCTAAAAGTTTCAAATGTCTAGCTAGTCGGGAAGTTAGTAAAAATCGATTGCAAAATTTGTACTAGACAAACACACAAACAAACAAGAAAGCGAGTTAATAAAAACATGATAAAAATCTGTTTTTTTTATCAATAAGCAGTTCATCGATAGAGCAGTTCAATATGTAACTAAATTTGAGGAATCCAGTTTATTGTTTTCACTAACCTCATAATTTTCTTTGTTTCCCTCGCATCATGTCAATGTGCACAATTCTTAAATATAAATCATATATATATATATATATATATATATATATATATAACTCTCTAAATAATCAAATTACAAACAGGAGACACTGACAGTCGAAAAAGTTAATAGAAATATGCAATTAGCGCAGTACGCGACATAAATCCTAGATTCTGTAGCAATAATAGAAATCAAAGTATAAAATGAAAAAAACAAAAGAACATAATTAAACCAAAAATAAAGAGACAATCGACCGGTCTCTTCATCAGGAGGCCTTACCGAGTCGGTCACTTCAAGGGGAAACTTTCTGAAAGGATCTCAAGCCAAAAAACATCACAAGTCCCCGAGATCCCCACATTGAAAACAGATGGCCAAAAGCATTAGATCTGTTGAAATTACAACACAACATTAAGAACACGAAAAATCCACACAAAACAGAAATTTATGAGGAAACGTGCAAGCAAAATTGGGATGCATCTTGGCTTGACCTACATCCTTTCAAAAAATTCCCCCTTTAAGTACCGATTCGGATAGATCTCCTGATGAAGAGAACGGTTGATTACCTCGTTACTTTTTGTTTCGTTTGGTTCTTTTGTTTTTGTATTTTATACTTTGATTTCTATTATATATATATAAATATATATGTATGTATATATATGTGTATATATATATATATATATATATATATATATATATATATATATATATATATATATATATATATATATATATATATATATATATATATATATAAGAGAGAGAAAGCGTGATGCATTATGCTACAAGTAATAATATCTCAAGCTTTCATAAGCTTCACTTACCTTGGAATAATGAACCTATAAAGTTCTCGCTGAAAATATTAAACCTCTTGCAAACCACATTTTGATCGACTGTAAATTGCTACTCATGCCTTATTCTAGCTTCACCCTACCACCAGGGCCCGATTATGAACGCTGGGGGCCCCTGGGCAGATGCTATTTGGGCCCCCCCCCCCCTTACGAACATTTATAAAATTAAGAACTATCCATGGGCTATACATACTATTAGAAGTACTAGGTGCATGCACCAAGTGGGTTTTAGGGGCCCCCTAGCATCAGGGGGCCCTGGGCAAAGTCCCGATTTGCCCATGCGATAAAAAGGCCCTGCCTACCACAAAATAATACATATAAATTATGACATATCACTCGAATAATAGCTTTTCTTCTTAACTAGCCCATAATGTGAAAACATTCTTTATGCGTGCATATCGAGAAGAGTTTTACGAAATGGAGCGATATTAAAACCCTTTTATTTACCCACCAAATCGCGTTTTAAAATAGTATTGATGCACTATATTTGAAAACTTTAATAGAACGTGAG
Source organism: Dolomedes plantarius (assembly GCA_907164885.2). NCBI lineage: Eukaryota > Metazoa > Arthropoda > Arachnida > Araneae > Dolomedidae > Dolomedes > Dolomedes plantarius. The sequence continues at coordinate 158,454,233 of OU015492.1, forward strand.
TTTGTTATTGTAATTTCTATTCTTTTATGGGTGGGTCTGTAGAATGGAGATAACTCGGATGAATGTGCGTAAATGGAATTTAAAATTCAGACGAAAAGTTAAGCTGTGTTTGAAACGGAATGGGGAAAAGAAGGATATTCATTCTGTTTTATGAGTTGCGGATGTGGAAATACATCTAACATACAATGAATATCAGATAAGAATAAACGCATCAAAATCTCGTTTAAACGAGTATAAGTACCTTTTGTTTATTAAAATACCTAAGCATTCAATAATATTTTATCCACACTTTTTTTCTTAAAGTTACGTTAGTCTTTTCATACTTTAACTCTAGAAAGACGAGAAATTTTTCCTTACGAAAAAGATTGACGCCGTCAGTTAGATGGATAAAAATAAAATCATGAATATAAAATATTTAATGCTTTTTTAAATATGGTTAAATACTTTTAAATTTTGAACTATTTCATACCAATGTATAATAAATTAGTATATATTTAGATATATTTTTATGCTGATTTGCAGAGCTGACAACCTGGTATGGTTTATCCGCAAAAATATGTACATGGTTTGTGCAGTCCTTAGTTTTCAACACCAATATTTCCGAAGAGCCAATATTTCTGTTATATGCAAAAGAGGAAACAGACGAAAAGTAACTAACATTTTTCCGGTAGTATTTTAAAGATTTCTGCCTGTTTTCTATATTACCTACAAATGGGCGGCTTTCAGTCTTAAGTGGAATACAACACATTTCTCCCTCTCATTACTATCGAATATAATTTTGTAAATGTGTGTGGATATTTCGCGTAAAATTATAAAACGTCATAAAATTTCAGAAACCCGAGGACATAAATACAGATATAGCGCTCGATAGTATGTCCGAAACCGTCAAAATGAAGGCAGGCGTCTTTCTAGTGTTAAATGAAAAAGTTAATAAAATTTAAAAAGCTTTAACAGTTGGTTATTCAAACCTTTTTTTACCAGTTTTAAAGCATGTAGTCAAGTTCTGGTTTTATCGTATCAAATGCGAAATCTATGGTAGGAATTAAAGTATATTCCATGGGTACTGCTATTCATAACACATAGAATGGATTATGTATCGTTAATTAATTTTGAAAGCGATTTTCCACACCTAAGTACAGGGCATTTCAACTTGTGAAAGATATTCGCTTTTAATGATCAGTCAGGACTTGAAATAACTCACTTTAGTGTCAGTGATTCAGTGAACATTCATCAAAAACTCCTGAACTTCATCTTTTTTATTTAATAGAATCTTTGACTACAGTAATAGCTATATACAAATTAACAATTCATAAATAAAATCTCAGCACACAAAATATTTTTCCTCGACGAAACTTCTTTCAGCAAAAGAAAGAAATACATACCTCATACCTCGTGAAAGCATTTTTATATGATGCAGACCGAGACACGGTCCCAAGTAATACCAGACAAAGCCTTTTACGAGCCAATTAGAAAATTACATAAATCATTTGGTAATATGACACAATAAATTGAAAGTTGCTTACGCCATTCGGCAAATAGCCGACAGAAGATGTCATATAACAAAAAATTAGCATATTTTATCTCGCAAAGAAAAGATATGAAATGCATTGGGTTCTTGCCACAAAAGTTAAACCACAGGCCTGCGATGAAAAAAATACAAGGGAATTGACAGCTGAATTTTATGTATTTTTTGGTGCTGATTTCAAAAAAAAATAATCAAAAATTTCTATCACGTCACGTTTTTTTAAAAAATTCAATTTTACTTGGATTTTTATGAACATTTACCATAATTTTTCTTCGGCGTTGAATTTCTTCCCTCCCTGCCTTACCATTATTCTATCATGGTGAAACCTACAGAATACCCCTCTGTGACACCTCCCCTAGCATTACAGACTATGTAAGACAACTTCATCTTGCGTATTTTGGCATGAAACTCAGAGATTAGGACAAATCTTTGGTTCCTCATAAAGTTTGTGTGCATTGTCTCAATGATCTACGCTTATGGCTCAAAGAAGCCTGCTGTACTATTTGGAATTCCTATAACATGGGAGCCGAAAATCCACTCTGATGATTGATACTTTTGTTCCTGCCATGTCCGTGGGTATAACCGCAAAAATCAAAAGCTAATCTCTTATCCTGATAACGTTCCATCGGCCATATGCCCCATTCCTCATGGATCTGATGTGCCAGTGCCTTTGACTTCAACTGATTTGCCAGTCACCTCTTCAGTCTTCAGACTCGGAACATCGAGAAGTTCAAAGCTCCGAAATCGAATATACGCCCTCTGCAGGCGAGGGCCACCAGAGGGGAACTTAGGAGGCCCTTTACCTTTCTCTCAGGTTGAACTTAATGATCTGACTAGAGATCTGGGCCTTTCGAAAGAGACAGCTGTATTGTTGGGATCCAGATTGAAAAAAAATAACTTATTGGCCAAAGGAACCTCTTTTTATTGGTACAGGAATCGAGAAAAGGAATTTGTTAAGTACTTTGAGGAAGAGAACCTAGTCTATTGTTCTGATGTTCCCAGATTTATGAGCAAATTTTATATCACCTAAGATAAAGATGAATGGAGGCTGTTTATAGATTCATCGAAAAGGAGCGTTAAAGTTGTCCTTATCCATCACGGAAGCCAGTATGCATCTGTACCAGTTGAACAGTTGGACACTACGTGCATTTAAAATAACGCTATCGAAACCTGGCTCTCGTCCTCAACAAAATAAAATATGCTGACCACGGTTGGACCATTTGCGGTGTTTCGAAAGTTATCTCCATGCTTCTTGGTCAACAAGGCGGATATACAAAGTTCCCATGTTTCATTTGTGAGTGGGACAGCCGTGATAAGACTCGACATTGGGTAAAAAAAAATGGCCAAAAAGACAAAATCTTGAACTTGGCACCAAGAATGTGATTCTGAACAGCTTAGTTGATCAAAAAATTATTGTTACCCCCTCTGTATATAAAATTAGGTGTAATGAAGCAGTTTGTCAAGGCTATTCCAAAAGATGACGATTGTTTCAAATACCTGTGCAAAACGTTTCCAGGTTTATCCGAAGCCAAGTTTAAAGAGGGAATCTTCGTTGGTGCAAAAGCTTATGAAGGATAAAGAATTTGAGACGAGCATAACAACAAAGGAAAAAGATGCTTCGGTTGCCTTCAAAGATGTCGTCAGTAAATTTCTCGGTAATTGCAAGGATCCTGACTATAAAGAAATTGTTATGAATATGCTGGACAAATTTCAAGCGTTGGGTTGCTCCTTGAGTGTCAAAATACATTTCCTTCACTCACATGGAGACTTTTCCCCCCGAAAATTATGGATCAGTCAGCGAAGAACGGGGTGAAAGGTTTCACCATGACATCAAAGATATGGAGTGCAAACATCAAGGAAGGTAGGACAAGATCATGCTCTCCGACTAATGTCAGATGTTAACACGAGATAGGCCTGATATTGAACATAAAAGAAGAGCGTCAAAAAGAATTTTCAAAGGAAAAAGTGTACGTACTTAAATAGAAACTTTTTTATGTTTTGTTTTGTTTTTTGCTCAGATTAAAATTTGTTTCAAACTCTCATGTACACATACATAATATTTTCTCCTCTTGGTCAATCGTCTATTTTATGTACATTACCTTAATAAAAACAAATTAAAGTAGTATGTTGGGGATTTTCTTCTAGAAACTGCACCATAATTTGATGTAAAAAGTTTAAACTCAAGGGAACTTTTTGTTTTTCTCTCTATCAGAGGCAGTTCGTGCGATCTGTCAACAGTGATTTTCATCCATTTAAATGTATAAAAAATAATCAATTGCTGAAAAATCAATTTGCTTCACCAAGAATCGGTTATTTTGCATAGATTTAAATGAATAAAAACCACTGTTGCCAGATAGTACATGCAAAATTGTTGAGAGAATTCCTTTTCAAATAGTATTTTAGCAAAAATATCGATATCAATTTTCAAAAAATCCTGACGTGATGGAAAAAAATGGAGGTAATTTTCGAAATCAGCACACCAAATAACATAAAACTCAGTGAAAACTTCTCTTGTATTTTTCAAAAACTTTAATTTCGCAGGCCTGTGTTATTAATAAACATTATTTGAAGGCCTTATTTGAATAGTGGTCCAACTCCACTTTTTTAAAAAGGGAGTTAGCCTCACTTTCATGTTCATACATGTCATTTCTATCTTATTTTTAAACTGATACACCTCCAGCTTATTTCTGCTGCCAACAGAAAGCATTACAAATCAGACTTCAGCAGTAATTTCTCAGCACTCATTAGACTTTAAGGCTCTGTATCGCAAAATGAACAAGAATGGAGTTGGACCACTATTCAAATAAGGCATTCATTTAAATAGAGGATTATTATTCTTATTTAAATAGGGGATTATTATCCTTATTTAAATAGCGGATTTTTAATATTTTGATAACTTTTTTTTTTCTAAAAATCATATGTACAAAAACTAGTCATTTTTTTTGCTTTTTTCCACTTGTATATAGTTATTATTTTTTTCTCTAAAACTATTGCTATTAAAAAAATCCGCTATTTAAATATGTTTAAACTATTATTACTGACCTAAAATAAAAAAATCACGTGAAAAATTTAAAAAATAAAATACTAGTGTTGTTTTGAAATCGGTGGTTAAAATAGAACTTTTTTAAAATTTTGTAAAGAAAAATTTAATTTTTGAAACTTCTTTGGATTAAATTATTTGTATTTGACATTCTTTTAATTATAACCAAAAATTATTTTTTTAAATTCAATAATAAAAATTTTTTTGTTTGACGTGCCGAGTCAACGTAACACATTTATGTGATTTATTAACTGCATTTGAAAATGAATACATTTAGGTATACAGACACCACCCGACTTAAGAGCATTCAAGTTACGAACATTCAAAGTTACGAACAGACCGGGTCAGAACTTAAATTGTGTTCGGACCGCTCGCTTTGACACTCGTAATTTCAAATTTTGCGCTATTATCACCTCATATACGATGAAAAGAAAAGAAAATCAGTACAAATTGTCTTAGATCAATTCTTCAAACCACTGCCTTCAACCTCAAAAGCCCCTACCCATCACCATTGACTGATTCCTCCTCATATGAAGAACGTGTTAATGGAAAAAATCATTGCCAAAGAAGATACAGATATCCTCAAGTCTACTTTTACCAGTTTCAAGATACCACAAAGCACATTACAGTACTTGTACTATACGTATTATCCTAATATTTTTAAGTTTTATGCATCATTCGTATTAATAAAGTAACCTATGAAATACAATAGAAAACATTGTGTTATGTTTATGGATGAGAAAATGTACAGTATTTTATTGACTTTGCAGTCTATCATATTTAAAGGTCTGAAGATTACCGTAATATTAAAATTACGTTAATAATGATTTACGAACAATTCAAGACACGAACGGCCATCGGGAACGTAGAGCGTTCGTAAGTAGTGTAGTGTTTGCATATTGAAATTTAGCAGATTGAATTTTCTAGAATTTCCACCATTTCCTATTTGAATTAATTTAAAATATAATTTCATATGTTTTAATTAAGATTATTTAATCATACACTGAAAAAGCCTCTTCCGAAAAAAATTACTTTTGTGCTTTTCTCTTAACCTAATTAACTACATAAATGAGAGAAACACAGTAAGCAGAGAATTTTTAATGAACGATTCATGCATTTTAATAATGCAATTTTAACCAATGGAGTTGAATCCCGTACTATCTTCTGACTCTCTAACTAAACCATATATATATATATATATATATATATATATATATATATATATATATATATATATATATATATATATACCTCACGTTTGGATCCGTCATCTATTAGCATTTTTTCGTTAACTATTCTTTGAAAAACCGTAAATTTTGTAGTTTTAATAATAAATTTAATTAAGTCAATTCAACTAGTTTAATCACCCTTTATAGCATTACACACACATATATATATATAGAGAGAGATATATATAGATATATTGCAAGCTATTTTTCTGCTTAGAGCAAACACGCTTAATTTAAGTAGTAATATATTTGGTAAAAATGGCATTTGATAAAAGAGAGGGAAAAGCTAATTTAAGATATGATGTCCCAATTAAGCCTTAATTATAAAGCTGAATGGTAAGTTTGGAGCTCGATGATAAACAAAGTGAAATTCGGCATTATTTCGTAAACGAGGAGATAAAGGAGATAAATATGACACAGTTAGCAATTTAAAAACTAAAGGAATTTTACACTGTATGTGCTTTCTATACAAGTGTATATTTTTTAATTTTTATTTTTTAGAATTTTAGGCAGAAGCTGAACTTTTTATTCTTTGCTGTATATACAGTCTATTATTTTACTCATTCATAATGCTTAAATTATACTTCAAAGGTATTGCTCTCAGTCAGTGTTGTTTCTTTAATTTCCAGAACAATAAACACAATAGTCAAAAGAAAATATTCTTTTGTCACAAAGATCAATAGAGAAAATTCCTTTCGGTTTGATAAGTACAAAGGTTATGTCTATTATACTGTGAGTAGTAATGAAACGAAGGGCAGCAATGCTGTTCTGACATATATCTAACCATAAGTAAACAGTTTTTGTTTTGTCGTAGAGTGTTATTGTTATACAGATCAATTTGTAATAAATATTTTCAGACATCACTTTCAGTGAAAGTTTAATTATGAATTCTGTAAAATATTTGCAATTTTATTCACATGGGAACACTACACGTTTCAACACTACACGTGGCAACATAATATACTTACATTCAAAGGAGTGCACGCAACACATCAATACATACATATGTGTGCATTACTCGTATGTACAGAAGGTCATTCGCAATTTATGAAAACGATTTTGATAATTAAGTTTTATGTATAAATGCCATAATTTTTGACGCGATTAGCTTCTATCTGATAGCCATGGTTGTTGACAATAGCTCTAGCTCGAATTTCCATGAAAGTAAACTTTTTCTTAGTACTGTCATGTCAATTTTGCCCCATTCCTCTAGGACCGTTTTCCAAAGTCCGTTCAGTGTTCTTGGATGCCGTTTTCCTAATCTTTTTAAGAAACCGAAAACGCAAAATTCCATTGGAGAAGTGTCAGGGGATTTTACAGGTATTTCATTAAATGGAACACGCGTTATTCCTGTTTCAGTTATTTCTTTGCTAAATAAGCGGCAGTTGATTTAGACGTGTGACTAGAGGCTTTGTCCATATGAAGCTCAACTTCATCAACGTCCTTTCCGTATAAGGCTGGAATTCCTTTTTCAAAAATTGGTTTTAAAATATTCTGCTCTGCTGATAGTAGAGTGAATTAATTTGGGCTTTACCTGAGACTTTTTATATTTTTAATTTGCCGTTGTAACAAAATCCTGCAACTATCATGAATCCCTTTGGGGACTTTTCTGTACAGTGACGAAGCCATTTCGTACGGTCATTCCCGTCAGTTGAGTAATAGAAAATTGATCGTTTTTTATTTCAGTCCCTTAAATACACCCTTGCCTCAACGAGTGTTACCAAGAATTTCCATTTTTTGGCAGCTAGGTGTTTTTCATATAATTTTCTATAGTTTCTTTCTCTTTCGGCAATATTCTTTGGCAAAAGCAGATGAGCATTAGGTTTAAACATCTTCTTTAACTTCAAATCTTTATGAATGATTTTACTTACAGTGTCAGAATACATTCCTAGTTTCTATTCAATGGATCTTTGAGTCGGCGGATTTTCTTTTAGGATCAGAGACTTCACTTTCTTGGTATTTTCCTGCGTTCGAACAGTCTTAGGATGAGGTTTCCCGGTCATGTTTTCATTTTTACTTTCAGTTAGACTATTTTTCTTTTCAGATTTAATGTATTATAAATACATTTTTTTTAGATGCCATAACCGTGATTTTTACACCACTTTATAATTTGTTGATACGAATATTTCTCCTCGAAAAGCGCAGTTACGTAACCTTTGATTCATTTATCAATTTTAGGAGCCATTTTCAAAATAAATCTTCTATTTTATATTCCAATGCAAACAAAACAGTAGCAGACGATTATTCTGAAGTTGCGAAATTTTTATCTCAAAATTAAAAAAACAAAACATAATTACAAAATCGTTTCCATAAAGTGCGAACGACCTTCTGTATATGTTGATTCTATACAATGATTATAGAATCTGAAATCGAATGATCAAGTAAAGCTTCTACTTATAGATAATTGTCAAAATAATGGAAACACTGTGACGATTTCTTCAGAACTTTATATTATTAAACTGTAACCCACCTATGACTTACAAAACAGCATGCATTTGACGTGGTATATAATGATATGAGTTATGTTCATAAGATATTGAAATTCGGTACCGTTCATCTTGCGGCGTTTCTCCTAACTGTTCCAGTAACGTTGGAGGGGAAGAACGAGATCGAATCTTTCCCACCAAATGTTCCCATACGTGTTCAATATCGTTCAATATCTGAAGTCACGCGATTAAGGTGTCAGGATAGATTCTGCACATCCTCCTCGTGTTCTTCATACCACATGTTGACTCGCATTTCAAGATGCATGGGATGTGTCATAGTCTTGGAAATGCGAACGGTCATTCGGGAATAACGAATACCCCTTAGGCACTTAGCAGTCGGTGCGGTATGCTTCAGAAGTTTTTATCCAAACGTGAACTCTACTAGCAGTCGGAAACAGTGTGACTGTCGATTCATCCGTTTAGATTAGGTGTCCCCTAACTTATTCGGTCTACTGTCGCCTTTTCAGTGAAAAAAATAGTCAGGGTCCCCCGCCCCCTGGAAATTAAACTTTTTAAGTGAACAAAAAGAGATGCATTGATATATCCTTTTATGTAACTATATTTCTACCTGTGTCCTAGAACCTCCTAAAGAAAGATGTTCTTGTAAATAAGACACCTTGAAGCTTGAAATTATAAAATTATTTATTAAAATCAATATTAGTGATATTCGCATTACACACAGTATCTGTTTTTACAGCCACAACTTTTGGTTGCTGTGTTTGAATTAAAATTAAAATCCAGTATTCGTTGTTACTTCTGTGGGTTCTTGTACTTTTGGAGATTATGCTGTGTTTGTTCTAGAAACAGGGTCCAAAACCCAAATTGGGTATGTTCCTTTTAAGATTATCTTCAAATTGTTGATTGAAGTCAGAATGGAGATCCTCCAAGTGCTAACAATATATAATAAAGTCTTCATAATGTTTTCTACTATTGACAAATTTTGAAAGTGTCTGAATTCCCTCTCGTCCTAAATTTCGTTTGTACAGAAGTTTTGCCACAAATGAGGAAATAACATTTTTTTTTATTTTGATTAAATTCAGATCATCGCCTTGGAGGTTTTGATTTGTTTAATTAAATTTACTAAAAAGCCTTTCAAATAAGCTACGTCATGTTTGGGATCGGTTAAGTTGCCTCATAAAGCATCATCTTTGTTTTCTAAGAACTCTAGCACTTTGTCAAGGAGTTTATAAAGCCGATCCAAGCAGGCACCATTTGATAACCAGTGATCTTCTGTATAAAGCAGCAAACGATTGAATTCTTCCTCTTTTTCAATACAAAGTTCACCATAAATCTGTTATCCAATGAAATGCTTATGATTTTGTTGTTTGCTTAAAAGACTTAATGCTGTAATGACCTACGTGAGTATTCACTCCGATTTTTGTCAACTAAATGCTGACGATGAATGACACAGTGTTCAGCGAATACATTCGTAACCACTTTTTTAAATATGCACGAAGACCCCTCCCCCCGTGTAACATCCTATCATCGCTGTAACACCATTTGTAGGAAATGATTCTTCTGAGGGGGATTTATATATATATTTTTTAAAACTCCAATGTATGAACTGTTGATTCTCCTTTAGTATAAGTTTGCAAATTTTTAGCGAATAACCATTCTTGGCAATTATTTTCTTCTTTTATGAATTGCCCGTATGCTAAAAGTAAGGCCTAATTTCCTAGTAAAGTTGACTCATCAAGCTATATAGAGAATCTGGATGTTTTAAATACTCATATAAGGAGTCTTCACCATCTTGAGCCACTTCATCACTGTAATATTGCTCAAATTGCTAATTTCAGACGCTGGCTTGTGTAGCATTGCACGTATTTCCTCACTACTAAAAAAATTCATAACACCAAACGATTTTACTCCTTTTCCGCGTGATAAGTCTTTAAAGGGAAAAAATAGAAGGTTGGAAATTCAGTGCCCCTGTGCCCCACATGGACATTTTAATTTCAGAGTTTAAGGGGACCAAGACATAAATTTGCTTCAAAAAATTGATTTTTCATTTTTTATCTTAAAAAATAGAGGAGGTTCTGAGCTTTCTAAAAATATATAATTTATATACATTTCTAGTAATATAACTTGATTTAATTGTCAATTATATTGTAAACAAACTTGCCCCTCCTACTTAAAGCCACGCTTGCCACGCCCATTTAAACCGTAAACATGAGATTCTCATTCTGTTGCAAATACATCTTTGTTTCTCTTATCACTAACTCCTTTTTTCTTAACTTCGAGATTAACTGGCTCGAATTCTTGAAGCTGTGTGAATTTCCCTCACCGTTTCCGGCTTTGCTTGGTTTGTTTACCTCGTGGTTTGTGAAACAGTGGTTTGCATTTTTCACATTTTGAATCAGTTAAAATCATTTTAAGTGTGCTTAACTTTATTATTTGTTTGATATATTTGTGTTAAATTGTCATAATATTGAAATGACACGCATAAAGAAATTTGGGAAAAGGAAATTTTACGGTAATCAATATCGGAATACAAAATCTGATAATTTATCTACTGCATCTACATCCAGTGATAATCTGAATATGAGCTCTTCAAGTAAGAAAATTAAATTTGATTCTGAAAGCAACCATGTGTTTGCCGAGGAAAATAATTGCAATGTTATTGTGGAATTAAATGTGCTTCGGAGTTTGTTGAACACTCTTAGTAAATGTAAAAATTGTAATTCTTCAGGTAACTTTGATGTTTATGAAGAGGTCAGCAGTCGTAAGGGCCTTGCAACAAATTTAGTATTTTTGTGTACATCATGCAGCACATCTACAAGTTCTATGACTTCCAGTTTATCTAATCACAATTATGATATAAATATTCGCCTTGTCTATGGTATGCGAACCATTGGCAAAGGTGAGAAAGCAGCACAGATATTGTGTGGCATGATGAATCTACCACCACCTCCAACTAAATTTGAAAGATTTAATAAAATTATAATTGATCATTTGTCTGATGTGTGCAGGGATTCAATGTTAAATGCTGTGAATGAGACTGTGCAGTTACAGCAGGGAAACAGGGATATTATTGCAGTGTTTGATGGCACTTGGCAGAAGAGAGGGCATACTTCTCTAAACGGTGTTGTGTGTGCTACTTCTTTAGAAACTGGGAAAGTAATTGACTTCGAGTGCCTCACTAAATACTGCTTTTACTGTAAAAATAAATCTGGTAAGGAACATGACTGCCAAAAAAATTTTACTGGTTATAGTGGAGGTATGGAATCAGCTGGTGTGCTCGCTATTTTCCAACGCTCAGAAGAGACACGTCATGTTCGATACATAAAGTATTTAGGGGATGGTGATTCTAAAGGTTTCACAAAAGTCTCTGAATCTAACGTATATGGTAGTGATGTACATATTGAAAAATTAGAGTGCATCGCCCATGTTCAAAAAAGAATGGGATCACGTTTGAGATCTCTGTGTAAGGAGATGAAGAAAAAAAAGCTTTCTGATGGGAAAAGTATTTCTGGTCGAGGACGTTTAACAGAAACAGAAATAAATAAACTTCAGAATTACTATGGTAGGGCAATCCGCCAAAATACCTCAAAATCTGTAACAGATATGATTAAGGCAGTATGGGCTATCTATTTTCATCGTCTGTCAACAGATGCCAACCCTCAACATGGTGTCTGTCCTTCAGGATCTGAAACATGGTGCGGATACAATAAAGCTCAAGAAACCGGTGCTGAGTATTCGCACAAACACCCATTACCTGAAGCAGTACTTAGTGCTATAAAACCAATTTTCAGAAGCTTGACAGATAGAAAGCTTTTGGAAAAATGTCTACATGGTCACACTCAAAATCCTAATGAAAGCTTCAATAGCTGTATTTGGGAAAGACTGCCCAAAACCACATTTGTTGGAATTACATGCCTGAATATTGGTGTAATGGATGCAAGAATCTGTTTTAATGAGGGTGTTGGCAGTCGAGTAAAAGTATTTGAAAAAATGGGTATCATATCTCCTGGGAAAAATATGAGAGCATCACTCAGGAAAATAGACACAGTTCGGATTTGTGAAGCTGAACTAAAGATTCAAAAACTGTCTAAAGAAGCTTCAATACACAAAAAAAGACTCAAAAAGCAGTCAGACAATTTAGAAGCAATGTCCCAAAATGAATATGGGCCAGGAATGTTTTGATGGCATAGAAATATAAAAGAAATTTGTATCCAAAGTGTTTTTTTGAATTTTCTCAAAATGTGTTTTTTCTTTGCTTAGATACACTTTTTATAAATTCTACTGCATATATAAATTTGAAATTTTATAGCAATGTAGATATGGTATAAGTAATACTAGTGAAGCTAAAAATTTTTTATACAGTGCTGGTAATTTTTTCTTACAGCCAATTATTAGTGGCAAAAATGTGCTTTATTTTGAACTCGAAGTTAGAATTTTTTATTTTTTCATACAGTCATGAAAATAATTACAAAAACAGGTTTACAACATCAAATAAAATGTTTTTGATAATATTGGAAAATTTCAAGGTAAGTACTTTTATATTTTTCTAGAAAAATGTATCTAATTATAGACATGTAAAATTTTTTGAAAAAGAATTCATCCTGTTTGAGAAGGTATTCTAAAAGAAATTACCAATATTATTAATATTAATTCCTGTTGAAATACTCACAAAAATATTCTTAATCACTGGTAAAAAACATCATAAGAATCCATTCATATTTTAAAGAGATATAAAGGTTTACGTAACAGCCAAATTTTTGTTGTTTACGACTGTCGAGAATGTCTTGGTCCCCTTAACATAAGATATGATATTTTGGACAGTCAAGGACTGAAGCCGATTTATTTTAAAACCCTTCAGCAATGACTATTGAAGAATAGGATCCATCTCATCAACTTGTATTATGAGAAATGTCGACAGATCCAAATTTTACTAGGAATACAAAAAGAGCAAAGGTGTTTGAAAACTTTCGCCAGTTGAGAAGTATCCCTTCCGTCAGTTTAGTTTAAAATTTGTTACATGTTCGGCAACACTTATGCATGTGAAAGCACCTCTTCCATACATTAAGTAGAAAGAGAATACATTAAGTAGAAAGAGAGAAGCAACCTTACAGATAAAAATTCATCTCACCTCCTCCGTGTTTCGTTATCCGAAATCGAAGTTAATTTTTCTGCCTTTGCTGCATAAGTGCCGGTGCACACTTGCTGCAAAAGTTATCGGGACGCTGTGTCATTTTCAATCCAATAAGAAGAAATGAAGAGCAACTACTGTTGGGATTCACACGTGCCGCCGATACCTATCTTATGCCCGCGTCATTCCTGATAGCGATCGAGGTTGCCTCAGGTTTCTGTGGGACGCGAGTCACATTCCTATAACCCGACAGCTGGCAGTACTCATTTGTCTATAGGAGAGTGCACATCTACCGCAGCGTCGTATCTCCTATCGAGCTTGTGAAGTCTATCTACACGATGTCTGATGAAAATGTGGATTAGATGTAGTGTTAATGACTTTTTCCTTCATATTGTTTATACTTTTTTATTGTTATTCTTTGTAATTCTGTGCATTATACATTTAAATAAAATGTTGTTTAATTAATAATGAAAATAGCTATAATTACAAAATGCTAATGTGCTAAATGTAAATAAAAAATAAAAAAAAACAAATAAATAAATCTGCAATTTTCTTTCCTTCTCAAAGAATCTATTTGAAAAGGTAATATATTTGAAATAATTTATGCACCATGCTATGGGAGATCTCGTGTAGGTTTCTTTTCCTTGTAGTGCATCACTGATTCGACCGGCTAATTCGTCAAAGGATCGAATCGACATTCGAAAATAATTAAAAAACTTGTCATCATTTTCACTGAGATCCATCAAGCGTACATTAAAAGTTCCAAGTACCTCGCGCTGTTGTATGGATGAATCCAGTATTTCCTTTTTCTAATTTCAGTTTCACGATTTACGTACTTTACGGTAAGTATGAAAAAACAAATTTCTCCCTAAATATTTTGGCGCGTGAACGATCCATAGGGAAACGTAATTTTCGTATTTACAAAATAGAGGCAAATAAATGCGAAATTTGCCGATATGAGGGAATAAATAGGAAAATTATGTTTTTACTACTTTTCGGTGAAATCTTGGTGATAAACGGCTTTTTAAGCGTAATTAGGTAATAATAGGAATAATTTATTAATATAATTGCTTATCTAAGACCATCCACAGTCTTTAACTGAGAGATCTATCTCTCTCTCAAAATTTGCTTATTACATATTGCCAAGACTTAAGGAAGGGAATGTGGAGACTACTACAATGTTAGCTTTTAACTAAGAATTTTGATACTTACCGAACCAAGTAAGTAAAATTATTGTGATTTTTTTTAATAAATGTGAAATTTTTGAATGAATATATATATATATATATATATATATATATATATATATATATATATATATATATATATTTGAGAATAAATGCGAAATTTTATATATCGTAATTTTTTTTTCGCAATTTTTATACGAAATTTACGTACTTCTAACTATCCATCTCGGTTGGTGGCAAACGAGAGTCTGCAGCTGACACCTATAACCGTGAAAGTGTGCACTGGAAGGCCGATAAGACGCAGATTGAAATGACGCTGCTTCCCGATTACTTTTGCAGCAAGGGTGCACCGGCACTAAAGGGGTCCATCCGCAAGCATCTCATTAATTTTTTTATAATTTTTGATTGTTAAAAAAACTGATTTTAGGCTTTTTTGTAATACAAACATAATTTTAAAAATGAGACTTGATTTTATCTTTTAAGAAAACTGATTTTGTTTTGACTTTTGAAATAAATGTTTATATTTCTAAAATCAAAGGCATTTTTACTATCAATACAGGTTTCTAAAAAGTGAGTTTCAAAATTGTTAATTTCAGCAGTATTTAACAAAGCTGAGTTTTGTATTTTTCGCATTTTTTGTAAAACATGTATACATTTTGATATCGCAAAAATTGATTTTTCACTAAGCAAACTTTTTAATACAGAATACAATTTTCTGAAATATCAATTATACATATTTTTCAATACTAAGATAAGAAATTTTTTTGAGGATCTTGTCTTTATATGTATTTGAAATAATTTCAATTTAAAGATTTTAAATAATTTTAAAATTAAAATATTTAGTGCAGTATGAAAATCTGATATTTCTTCATGGAAATTTCGTCTTTCGCCCACAACACATCAAAACTCGCTCTTAAATTAAGCTTAACTTTCCGTCGTCAGTATTTATATCAGTTTGCCCCCAGATTGTTTTGAGTTGGCCACCCTTGGTTTACATCATGCTGAAACTGAAATTTCCCGAAACGATTTTAATAAAGATTTTTCATTTTGAAAGAAAATAAAATTCTTAAAAAAGAAAAGAAGAAAAAAGTAAATGAATAAGTGTCCATCCTTTACGAAAAATCTCTATATCAGTCTCACTAACTATCATAGAACAACTGAAACTTATTTTCGTCTAGAACAATTTTTAAAAATTTCAATACAATAATCCGGTAAAACTATGGCAGTGTGAATTCAAATTGCTGAGTTTCTGATCCCGAATAAAAATGAATAAATAAATACGTATGATTCGTCATCTCCTTGCGTGGCTGGAGGTCCCTGAGTCTCGGTGTACACAATATTAACCTTTCCCTTACGGGATGGGATAATATGTATCCCAAGAATACGGGCCCAAGAATGTATATATACACACACACACACACACATATATATATATATATATATATATATATATATATATATATACATATAAACTTATATATAAATTAAACTCATGGCACAACAGTCTGTGTGGACCAAGGCCGGTGGTACCCATCTCCGCTTTCTTGACCATCGGCTTGGGGTGTCATACAGCATACGTTTCGGTCAGGTATATATATATATATATATATATATATATATATATATATATATATATATATATATATATATATACAGAGGCTGTTCACACATTTTTTAGACGATGTATATTGTATTCACAAAACTAAATTACATAAAATTCTTGTGTTTTAAATGTTCTATTTGACATCCCTTATTCTGAACTATCTTTCGACACCGCAATTTCCAGGATAATAATGCCTTTTGAAGTGTCAGAAGAGGTATTCTATCCCATTCCTCCTGAACAGCTTTCCAGAGTCCTGTAAGGGTTTTGGGACGACGTTTGGATAATGCAGATTTTAAAAGTCCGAAAGCACAAAAATCCATAGGTGATACATCGGGAGATTCAGTAGGGATATCAGTGAAGGGTATGGCCTTGATACCAGTTTTTGTTTCATTTCTTTTAGGAAATTTACAGTGGATTTTGATGTGTGACTGCTAGCTTTGTCCTGATGGAGTCTCACAGATTGATGGCACTGTGGGTAAAGCGATGGTATTTCATTCAGAAAAATTGGCGATAAAATATGTTCCTGATAGTATTTGGAGTTAATCTTGACATTTTTTTCTACTCTCTTTATTTTTAACTTGCCATTATAAGAAAAACCAGCAACAATCATGAATCCCTTAGAGAAACTTTCTTTCGATTCTTTGAACCATGTACTTAAATTTTTTTCTCCCCTTTTATGATAATAAATGGCTCTTTTTTTGTTGCAATCATTTAAATACACCCATGATTCATCTATTATGGCAATTGTTTTCCATTTTTCTTTGGATAAGTGTTTCTCATATATATTTCTGCAGCGTGTCCTGCGTTCAGCGATATGATTTGGAAGAAGACGATGCACATTGCGTTTTTTCGCTTTCTTAAGATTTAAATCAACGTTTATCATTTTGTTTACAGTGGACACCGAGCATTTTAATGATTTTGCAACTCTCCTTTGACAAGGGGGATTTTCTTTTAACATTAAACAACGTACCTTTGCAATAGTCGAAGATGTCCGTTTTTTCCTTGGATACTTGTTTGGAATTTTTGTCCCACTTGAGGCTCCAATTTGACGTTTTTTTCCTTTCTTGTTGACGATATTACCTATCGACGCTTTAGATATTACAAAACCATGACTCTCACATCGTTTTTGGATAACGGAGTATGCAATATTTCTCTTCGGAAAGAGCAAAAATGTAGCCTTCGAACCACTGCTTTGTTAAAAACGCAATTTTGAATAAAAACAAAACTTTCAAGCCGCAGACGATAATTTTGACTTTTAAAAACAGAGTACAATTGCAATTATTTCTTTTGCAGCAAACGATTTTTTATTACCGCTTACCAAAATCGTCTAAAAAATGTGCGAACAGCCTCTGTATATATATATATATATATATATATATTTATATATATATATATATATATATATATATATATATATATATATATATATATATATATATTCCCGTTCTAAAGATGGGATCGGACAAATGGGCCCCGTAAGTTAAAGGTTAACTCCCTAGGAAGGTGAGAGCGATCGGAGCTCCGAAACATCCGCAAAGAGAACGATGTTGGGATCGTATTTCCTGCCAACTAGCGGCTAAAATTCACGCTGATGGCGGCGATAAGGTGTTTTTTAAGTTTTATTAGGCCCCAAGTTAAGTGAACAGTCAAAATTTTCCCGCAATATCTATCGGGTTACCAGTTTTGTTATTATGGCTCTATGATTTTTTCTCGAAATGAATACCGGACATTCATTAATAATTCGTGAAAACGACGACGTCATAGAGCCAAAACTACCGAGTATTCTGATCTCGATTCCTCCAAAAAAAAGATGAATGTATCGGGATGAATCTTTGCGTGTCTTGAGGTCACTGTGATCTGGTATACACAATATTTCGCTACGGATGTAAATACCTCTTGAATTAGTGAGAGACCGGGTCTCCGACACTTCCCTGAAAAGAAAGATGTTGCGATCGCATTTCCCGCCAATGATGGCGTGAAAGTGTTTCTAAAAGTTCTCGTAGATCCTAACGTCGATGAACAGTCAAATATTTTCCTGAAAAACCTATCGGGTTCCCTGTTCTGTAATTATCCATCAAAACGGTGATGTCATAGTCCGACAGTTTCTCTCGTTTTAGTTCGACAACCTCGCGCTAATTATCATATACCTCTCTGCAAGTCACTTAGATCCGACACTTGTCATATTAATTTCACAAGAAAGAATACTCCATCAACTATACAAATACTGCGGGACATCTAAATATTTATACTCCGCTGTATTAGGTACCCTTGACGCCGATGATCTCGTCATTGTGATTTGCGTACGTACCAGCCCAAGGGTTTATTTTTAAGTGGTGTTTCCATTATTTTGATAACCACGTGTAGTAATGCTTTCTTTTTAAAGCCTGGCAAAAAACCTGAATAACATTTACCATGAATATAATAATTAAAAAGTCTTTAATCCGTTACAAGTTTTCTTTTAACTTATGTTCAACACCTCAAAACTAGTACAACTACTAGTACGAGTTGAATGCGTGAACAAATTTAAAACTTAATAAAACGGAAAACTTCGAAACAAAGTATGTAAATAAACAAGTTACCGTTCCAAAAAAATGAAAATAAAATAAAAAATAACACATGTAATTGGAAATTAACAGTTGCTGTCTCCCGTTAGATATTAATCGTGTCCAAATAATCAAGATAATATAGTATATTTCCAGACTGTTATCCTAATATACCAAATATGTTATTTTATTTAATACTAGAGCAGAGGAAAACACACAGAGAATCGAGACAATACATGCAAATCTTCTCAGTCTTTTATCAAAAATTCGCAAATTTAAGATATAAACTACCAAATTCAAATACAGTTTTAATAATTTATCTATTTAAATCAATGTTTTTAAGAAATCAATCTCCATTTTTAAATTCATAACTATCTTCTCCAATGCTGCAGACGGTTACTTGGACAATATCCTTACCGTCATATGACAACGCGGTATTGCTGGCCACTTTTTTCTGAGAGCACCGTATAGGCGGACCAGCATTACCCCCTATGAACAAGTGACCGTAATTTTGAACCGAGTCAAGTGAAGAAACCGGAACACTTGACCCCGCACCTCCAGATGTAAAGTTGAGAACTTGGAGCGCATTACAGCCATGTCCTATTTTACGTGTCCCGGCCACCATTAGTGAACACGACGGTGAATTTTGTCAGCGACCGACCTCGAACCCGCAACCCCTAGATCACTGGCTCGACGCTTTTGCCAACCGGGCCATCGCGCCCTCAAAAATTCATAAATATAACCAGAACAATATGAATTTGTTGCGTAAGTTCACGTTATGATCCCGTCGGGAGCTCTTATTTCCCAGCTCGCCAAAGACATGCTGATGATGCCAAATTACAGTCGACCCTAGGAATAACGGTGAAGGATAATGGAAATTTACCTGTATATTTAACTACAAACGAAAAGTTGCTTCCTAAAGCTCAGTTATTACAACATTCGGATATCAAACATTAAATAAACTATAAATAAAGAAAACATTTTTCAACTGACCTTGCAGATCAGCATTTATGTATTTGTGAAATTTCTACAAAACTTATGTTATACTCTTAATATATAAGTTCGTTCAAAATAGAGAAACGATAAAGACATTACGCTCTTATACTGAGGTAAAAATTCAACGAAAATCTGACAAAATTGAAAACAGACAGAAGAGCTGCAAACTTGCGACAAAGCATGAAGAGCCAATTCCGAAATAACACTACCTCTCAGTGAAGAGCTAAAAATTAATTCATTCCATCTTAAAAATTACCAGAAAATACCACATTCTCATCTAATTCCCTGTAAATAAGCAAATCGTGATCCTCACAACGAATGAACCAAAGATCAAAAAGGGTCAGAAGTTTGTATATACACTCAAGAGCCTGAGGGAGCAACAGTTCGCCTGGAAGACGGCGTATCCTGACACGGCCATCGGCGTGATGAATGACAAACCGTGATTCATCTGACCAGGCAACTCTCTCCCACTGATCCATGGACCAGTCGCGATGTTCCCGGGCCCAGCGCATGCGCAGTTGGCGATGACGCTTGGTCAGCAAAGGCACACGAGTGGGACGTTTGCTGCGTAGCCCCATATCCAACAGTGTCCGCTGAACAGTGTGCTGCAATACTATTCCACTTGGCCCTGCATTGTATTGGCTGTCAGCTGAGCCACTGTCTGGCTCCGGTTTTGCTTCACCATGCGAGACAGTCTCCGACGACCTTTTTCTTTCATAGCGTGTGGACGTCCAACACCATGTCGTCTACTGCTGGTTTCACAGTCATTTATCCCCTTTGCATAAGTACTAACAACTGTAGGTCGCGAACAACCCACGAGTCGTGCAGTTTCGGAAATACTTGTTCCGAGCCTTCGAGCCATTACAATCTGCCCTCTATCAAAGTCGCTTAGATCCGCAGCCTTTCCTATCACACACAGAAGTAAGTGAAATAATGATTCTTCAGACTCTCCAGCAGCAGTTAAATACCACTTCCACCTGATCACGTGCCTTCCACGTCATCCAGGCGAATTCATTGCAAAATGTAGGGGTGGTCATAATGTTTTGGCTCTTGAGTGTATATCTTATTATTAGGCCAATTATTTTCTATAAATTCCAATCATAAGTATTTGTTACAAAGACATACCACGATGACGGTCGTATTTTTAGATTGATTCAATTTTCGTATTCTCCAAAGACCCCATTTACACTTAAGCTAATCAAAGCATTATGTATTTTCCCACAATAGCTGACATGAGGAAATTCGTCAATCTCAGTTTACTTTGTGGTGTAACTAGTCAACAACCATGAAAAATATATCACCTCCTTTCTTAAAATATCTTCACCAACATAGAAATACAGCTGAATTTATTAAATTAAACGTACAATTGTAATGTTTCTTATTTCCTCGGATGCCTACAGTTCATACTTTACAATAATGCAACGTTATTCTTTGAAAACTGTAAACTACCCAGAGGAATTTTTCTCTTTGTTAAGTACATCAGATTACATGGTAAATATCTAGCAGTGATATTTTAATAGGTTTATTTCTCAGTATAAACCAGCAAATAACTCATACTTTTTTAAAGTTTAGTTTCGGTACTTGATACGTAACACAAGCATATCATCTAACGAACCAAGAATAAAAAAGGATCAGAAGTTTGTATATAAATGTTATTATAAGGGTAATGTTAGGATCTTATTTGTATTGTACTTCAGAATTACCTTTAAAGGTTTTCCAATAATACACTGCTGGCCACCCAAATTGCAACACCAAGAAAGACAAGAGATATCACAACAAAATTTATTTTGTAGATAACATGTTGACCACGTATCAAATGATTAAATTTATAGACTTCTGTGAAGTGTGGTTCCTGCCAAAATCAGTAGCCAGAGTAGCCTCCATTGTTGGAGATCACCGCTTCCACACGCCTCGGCATTGATTCAAAGAGACTTTGGATCAGTTCTTGGGGTACAGCAGACCAAGCAGCTTCCACACGTTGCCAAAGTTGATCTTCTGTGGCAGCTGAGGATGGAATCTGGGTCAATCATAGAGCAACCATGGACCACATGTTTTCTATCGGCGAAAGATCCGGAGAGCGAGGCTGCCAGGGAAGCAATTTATTCTGGCGATTGACGAAGAACCGTTGGACAATGCGTGCCACGTGTGGTCGCGCATTATCCTGTTGAAATATGGCTGTGGGCAAGCCCTGAAGGTAAGGAAGGACAACTGGCTCCAACACCTCGGAGATGTAGCGCTGGCTGTTTAAAGTACCGGCAATGCGTACTAGAGGTGTGCGAGAGGGATATCCAATACCGCCCCATACCATAATACCCGGTTCAGGACCAGTGTGGCGGTCCATAATGCAGCTGTTCAGCATCCTCTCTTCACGGTGTCTCCAGACTCGAATGCGACCATCGTGGTGTTGCAGACAGAAGCGTGACTCGTCAGTAAAGACAATTTCATTCCATTCTGCCGTCCACATCCTTCTGTCATCGCACCATTGGCGGCGGAGACGTCTGTGGTTCTGCGTCAAGGGTAGACAAAGCAATGGACGTCTTGCGGACAGACCACTCTGTTGTAAACGGCGTCGAATGGTACGCGCAGACACTGGATGATGCGTTACAGACTGCATGTGCTGTGCTATGGTTCGTGATGGGACTGAGCGATCCGTCACTGCCATGCGCACAATTTGCCTGTCATTACGTGAAGTGGTGCGCTGAGGTGGATGCGATCGAACACGCCGGTCCGTCGTACCCTCCTGCATCCAACGATCACATATCCGCATTACAGTTGTTTGGTTTCGTCCAACACGACTACCGATTTCCCTGAAAGATAATCCACAATATCGGTAGGTCACTATCCTTCCTCTGTCGAACTCGGATACTTGATCAAAAGATGATCGCTGTTTTCGACGAGGCATAATTGATCGTTTTTTTGAAAAAACCACAAGAAAAACACAATTGCCGAACTTGAAATCGCCGAAATCTCCAAGCCTTAAATAGCGCTTTGAAGTGGCGCCACAGGCGCGCGTGATGTGCGTCTGCGCTGAAATTCTAATCATTTGCATATCTCACCTCCTCTAATGCATGTTGTAAATTTCATGTTATTTGCATGTTTCCTTCAGGGTGTTGCATTTACAGTGGCCAGCAGTGTAGAAGAATTTTCAAACCTTTACCTCGTAGAATCAACTGAGGGCAGGAAATATAAAAAGTCGAGTTCGAGACACCAGCACCAGCTATTGTCGACTTTCAGCGTTTTGCCCAAAATCTAGCAACTGAGAGCTCAGAGAATACATACACGACCCTAATAATTAATCGTGTGGCCATATTTAAGGATTTTCACAACAAATTCCTAATTTTAATATTATATAGGGTTAAGATCCGATTTCTTTGAATGATTATGGAAATTGTTTTTAATCTTCTGTAATAGTATCAAGTTTAACTAGGCAGGTTCTATCAATTATTTGTGCGGAAAAGGTATAAAATGAATGACTCTTTCAGTATATACTTATTACAACATATATAAAATTTTGAGATTGCTTTTTTTTCTCTCTTAAACATAAAAGACAATGTTGTCTTTAAATAATAAGAGCACATGTTTGACCCAATCTGTCCATACAATGGGCGCAAAATATATTCACACGTCCTAAAAAGTTTCTCTCTCTAGGTAAATTCTTAAGGTTACTCGCTATTTCATTTATCACTAGCCGTCGGTTCAGGGACCCGCTTCCTTCAGCAATCATTGTCAGAGAATGGAAACACTAAAATACAACGAATAAAGGTATTTAATTTTTGTGGTTACGCATCCCACGTCCTAAAGTGTCTCAGGCAGACAGTCTCAGGCAGAAGAAAAATTCTTTTCCTTCCGCCCCCGGCGAGAAGTTCCCTTCCCTCCACTCCTCCGCGTATGGGCGAAAAATTCTTTCATCGAGACTTTCCTCTCCCGCATATGAAATGTTGTAAAGTACTCTATCATCTGTAGCAGAAACTGTATCAACAGACATAAATCTGAGATGTGCCACGCAAATTACCTAAAAGCTGTTTATTAATGAGTATAACGTTCTCATTTATTGGTGCAAGGATAGCTCTTTTACGTAACCAACTATGATCTATAAAATGCTGAGAGAGGTTGGGAAACACTTCTTGTAACAAATCTTCATGATTTTCAATTAATTTTCCAATATCTTCCACAGCTATAAGTCCATTATCGCCATGAGACATCAAGTTTCCATTTCCTAGTTGAAGTAAAGTATCAGAAAACTGATGTGCATCAGCATTACCTGTCGTATGAACCCTCATATTAGTTTGAAGATCAAGTATTTCAATTTCATTCAATATAACTGAAGATTTCAGGCATGCATGTCATCAGTTCTTGTTCCACGTGGAATAACAGGCAGAGTCTGCAGAAGTCAGTAGCCAAGAGCAAAGTAATACCTCCCATCCTTCAGTATAATTGTTTAAAAATTCACAATAAAGGCTGTTTGATGTTCTACGATGTAGTAATTAAAGCGCTATAAATAAAAGAATAAAATGTTACTACCCAGCAAATACAAAATTAAACAAATGTGAACACAGTAAAAAAGTATACATAAAAACACGCAAATGGAATAGCAGTAATCAAAGCTAAACACAAAAATAACTAACAGTTGTCTTAAAACATCTCTGGTAAACAATGTTAAGTGTCCAACCATTTGGAGCATAAATGTTAAGATTTTGCTTAATTCCTACTTGAGAATGATAATAAAAAATGATGGCTAAATAAACAAAAAGTGAATACAGTAAAAAAGGATACTTAAAAACACACAAACGGAATAGCAATAATCAAAGCTAAACACAAACATACTTAACAGTTGTTTTAAAACACCCCGGGTAAACAATGTTAAGTGTCCAACTATTTTGAGCATAAATGTTAAAATTTTGCTTAATTCCTACTTGAGAATGATAATAAATATATTCCAAAGAGTTTCAGACAGGAGCATAAAAAGAAAGAATATGCAAAAAAGTGACTAAATTAAACAAAAAATGGGAAGAGTTCCGTATCCTGTGCCGGGAAATTTGGCGATTTTTTTTTCGGCGATAAATATTTCAATATGGTATATTATCATTCGTTTGTGTTATGATGTTTTTATGGTGGTTTCTTATTCGGGTACTTACGTATTAACGCCACCGCAACTACAGAGTTTGTGAAGAAAAGTCATAAGAAATGAGCTCCTGATGTACGGACATTTCTAATAGAATCTGCCGGTAAAATGTATAATAGAAATTTGTTTCATAACGTAACAAAACTGTATTCAAATTGCGTCCACTCTTTTTTAAGTCGTGTAATTTTTTTTGGATGGCAGAACGATAACGTTTCCATGACTACGCTTTATTTTCTATTAATTAAACTATCCAGTACCTATATAATTAAAAACCCAATCAGGGTGGGAGGGATTGGGGCCTCAGAGTTTGTGGAGAAAAGTCATAAGAAATGAGCTCCTGATGTACGGACATTTCTAATAGAATCTGTTGGTAAAATGTTATACTTTTTCGGCAAAAGTTTCTATATATATTTATGCATGTTTCTCTGTATCTCTCTCTCTACCCATAGATATATATATATAATTTCAGGTTATCTGTTCTACTGAAACTACCGCAGGTTAAGTAATGCAAACAAAACAACATATAACATTTTACCGGCTGTTATTTGCACTCGCACGCAGTTATCTTTTGGATTCCTTGTTGCCTTGTTGTTTTCTGATTTTTGACGCCATTTTTTAGTACTACGAAAATGCGTATTTGGGATTTGCCAAAAACAGAAGAAGATGCAATTTTATTTTTTCAGGAGCGAAATATTTTGCCAAAAAAACGAAAATGTACCAATTCCTATGCATGAAACTTTATTTTGGTAAACGTAAGTTTTGGAAATGTAATTTAAGACAGTGTGATCAGCAAGTGGGACTTAGAAAAGACAACTGGTTTGAGGGAAGCAGAATTCCATTTTGTTCAGCTTTCAGATTCATATACTGCTGGTGCAAGGAGTTGACGTCGATTAAATTTTGTGAAAAGCAACTTGATTTATCGGATAAAACTGTTATAGATTGGAACAATTACATGCGTGAATTATGTGTCTTGGATATGCAGAATAAACCAAACAAGAAGGTAGGTGGACCAGATTGCATTGTGGAAATTGATGACAGTTTGTTTATTAAACGGAAAAATAATTGCGGTCGAGTATTACTCGAACAGTGGGTGTTTGGTGGTATATGTAGAGAAACAAAAGATTCGTTTGTTGTCACTGTTCCTAATAGAAATGGCTCTACCCTTCTTGATAAAATTATTGAAAACATTGCAGATGGTAGCACAATTTATTCTGACAGTTGGAAAGGTTACCAAACAAATAGAATAGAAATATGTGTTTGTTATAAAATTTATTTATAGAAATATGTGTGTGTTATAAAATCGTGTTTGTTATAAAATTTATTTTGTTTCTATTTGTTTTGTTTTTAAGCCTAAGTGACACCGAAAAGATGGCGTCGCTTAGATAGGTTGCAATAATCTGAGTTTTCCGCCAAACACGGAAAAATCAGAAATCGCGCCAAATAGCGCCAAGCGGCACAGGATACGGAACTCTTCCCCCAAAAATGACAGAATACAGAAAAAGTGAACACCGGAAACTTATAAAAAACGGTAATCCGTATACTGGGGATCCGTAAACCCAGTAAAAAAGGATTAAAATGAAAGGTAATGAATAAATGAAAACAAAGGATTTCAACAATCAATATTGCCACATAATTAAAATACCGTATTGTATCATGACCAACAAAGATTTAAAAATAATAATAAATAATTCAAAAGAGATAAAGTTTGACGTCACCGCATGGGTATATATTTCTTTTCTTTCTTGATATATAACGCTAATTTGCGTGGCACTGGAATTGACGTTAATGTATAATGAAGAATGGCAACTGCTACGGCAATTTTATTTTGCTTTCCATTGAAAATAAAGAAAAGAAAAGGGATAATATTAGAAAATTTACTTTAAATAAAACAAAAAATGAAATTAAAAATCAATAAATGCGTTCACTTACCTTGTAACATCTAGAATTAACATCCAATATGTGCGCATGCGCAGTTCTGATGAATGTTTGATTCCAACACCTGGAGATGAAATATTATTTAAAAACCGTATTTATTTATAATTATTTAAATCTTCTCAACTTATCTTAGAATTATCCTAAGGCTTCAAAACATGAGTATACGAAGTTTCAATCAGATTCGTCAAGAAATGTAGATTTGTATACCATACATACATACATACATAGAGACACTTTGCTTTATTTATATAGATACTTCGCAAATAAAGTAAGTTAAGGTGTCTAAATATAAAAATTTACAAATTGGCAATTTCATGGTTTGAAAACGCTAATTGAAGAACACATATATATTTTCACACTTATAACTATCTGCAAAGGATATTAATTTACTGATTCTTACAAGTCAGAAATCTAGGCGTCTTGGTCTAATGACTTCCACTAATGCTACCAAAGTAAGAGTAACTACAGCGTGTCCAGCGAAGGAGTCTCCGATTTCAAAATTAAAAATCTCGAAAACAAAGATCTATAGAAGAATGCAACAAACGGTATATTTATCGGGAAAGCTGAATGTTATACACAAATTTTCGAAATAATTACAAAAGCTGCTAACAGATGGCGCTCTACTACTCGTATCAACATTCATAAATAAATTCGTAATCTTTGCAAGCAGTCTTTGCAATCAACATTACAATCTTTTCAAAATGTCTACCATTCGCTGTACGGAGGTCGTGCAAACGAACAATAAAATTTGCCATTACACCCTGTAGTGGCTCAACAGAAATCGATTTAGCTGCCACACAGATCGCCGATTGAAGCTCATCCAGCGTGATGGGATGGTTCCTGTTGACAGTATATTTTAATGTGCCCCACAAAAAATAGTCACAAGGACTCAGGTCCGGCGAATATGGAGGTCAATCCCTGCCTGCGCCAGTAAAATTTGGCTAACAGCGCCATCTGTTAGCAGGTTTTGTAACAATTACGAAAATTATTGTATAAAATTCTGTCAGCTTTCACGATAAACATATCGTTTGTTGCATTCTTCTACAGATCTTTGTTTTCGAGATTTTTAGTTTTGAAATTAGGAACTTCTTCGCTGGACACGCTGTATGCATCACCTTTGAAATTTTCCAGTACAGCAGAATGTCTCCTAAAACGAATGAGCTTTCCGATTCTGTACGTGAAATTATTATTTCACTTCATTTTGAAGGTAAAAGTGTTCGTGATATCGGTTTAGAAATAGGAATATAATTTCCTACTGTTAGATATGTAGTTAAGAGGTAAGATTCCCGTGAATCGTTGGATGATAAAGATCGTTGAAGTATTGTTGCAAAACTGCGGAAAATTCCAAGTACGGGTCCCAATCAGGTTCTAAAAGCATTGCTGAATCAACATGTAAACGTGATTGTCCTTACACCACTCGAAATGCTTTAAAAGGCGCTAATTATCATGGTAGAGTACGCAGGAAAAATCCATATATCATTTAAGAAAACAAGGATAAGCTATTCCTCATTGCTAAAATGTGCATAAATAAAACTATTGATTTTCGCAAAAAAGGTTTTATTTACTGATGAGAGCAAATTTAATCTATCTGTCTATGACGTCAGTAAAATAGTTTTGTGTGTCCTTAATACGGAGTTGAAACCAAAGAATATTTCACCGGAAGATAAATATAGTGGAGGTCGTGTTATTCTGTGGTGATGCATGTACACTTTATTAAAGGAAATGTGAATTCAAGGCAGAATATTGACATTTTGTGACGTAATTTTCGATCAAGTGTGTGAAAGCTGGGAATAGAAAATACTTATTTCCTGTAGGATTATGATCCTAAACATACAGTTCGTATAACTCGAGAATGGCTGCAATGTAGCATCTGAAGAATATTACTTATTCATTTCCAGTCTCCTGGCATTAATGTTATCAAAAATGCATAGCACATTCTAAACTTAAAAGTTCGAAAGCATCACATAACTAGCCCAATTAAGCTGGAATTAATAATCAAAAGCGACTGGGCCAAATTAGCTAATGAAACAACTTAGAATATAGTTAATTTAATGATAAAAATACTCAAAGCTAATGGATTACATGATAAATACAAATAATTTGTGCAAGCAACTGAGAACCACATGTGTGCAATTAGTTTTCCCTCTCCAAAAATATTGCTAATATTTTTTCTGGTATAAGTCAAATGATATTTCACTGTTTTTTCTTCAACAAATGGGTTTCTGGAGATTGAAAAACTTATTATCTTTAACTTCACCATGCATTTTATTTCCTGTGTACTAATTCTCTCTACAACCACTGTATTTAGAAAAAAAACCAGCTTCAAATTTTTGATTTGCAAATTAGCAGCCACAAAAGTTATTTAAAAAGGAATTTATATCCTTTATAAAAGAACCTTTTTATATTACTGCTAGTATAAGCATTTAAATCATTAAAATTAAAATACCATATTGCAAAATTTTTGACACTGTGATTCTTGATAGGTACTTCTTTTAACGTCCGTCGTACGTTTCCGAGAACTGCAGTTAGTCTTTCGTACAACTCCATATATTTCATTAAATTTTCTAGTTCTGTCTTAACCGTTTTTTAAACATTAAGAATTCTAGTTATTACAAATGAAATACTTTTATGATTATTTAATAATAATGCCCCACTATTTATTAATTCTCTTTCCTTTCCATAACTCTTATACAACCTTACAACTGAAGGCTACTGTCTAATAACCCTATTGGATTCGCTCACTTCAACGTTATGCTATGGATAAAATTTGTTCAAGCATTTCCGACTTGGAAATAAAGATTTTTTTAATTGTATTCTGTAATAGGGAAAGAAATTTTACACCTGGGGACATATTTCGTTTTTTAAAAAAATACAAATAATATTATTAAATTTAAATTATGCGGAGAAAAAAAGCTGGTATAGTGTGTTTTAAGAGCTCATAAATTCCTTTGGGGGACGAAATTTTTAAAATGTATCCTGTTGAAAGGTGCAGAAAATGTCAGGCTATCTGAAAATACCATTTTTATTTGATTAACAGCAACTATGTAGCTGTAAATAGTAGACAAATTTTCTCCACATGTTAACGTTGAGGTGCATTAGGATTAGTGCACAGCCGCCTTAAGTAACTACTTTGTTCTGTGTGGCACCTAGCTGTCGCTGGGCATACTACAGTATAGTTGACCACGAGGACGAACGAAACTAATGTAATTTTCCTTTGTTCTGATGTGAGAGTCGAACTGCGGATCACTTAGCGTTTGGATATAGCGTAAAAAGGACGCTAGGCACGCTCTTCTCATTCGTTGTAAATATGTAAATGACTTTTCTTCTTTATACTTCTTTCAAATGTTACCGAACTTATTATCAGTAGTGTAGATAATGTGTACAAGTTAATAAAACGTATTATTTCCACCAAATGGACTGTTTGACTGAATCTGATGCTGTTCAAGTCTGACTACGATTTTTTTAATCTAAGGAGCCATCTCCTGTCCTAGTGTTCTGTTTCAGAAAAATATTAAAAATGCCGTACAGAGAGTTACCTTATATATATATATATATATATATATATGTGTGTGTGTGTGTATGTGTGTGTCATGTTAAAATAAATCTTTAAACAGAAATATTAAACCAAATTTCATCTCTTTGAGTCACGTAATATATAAAAATATTGTAGATTTTTAAGTGATAATCACATAAGTTAAACTATATATAATTATTTTATATATTTTCTCACTATATTATTCTAGCAAATATATAAAAAAAGGATCTAAAGAATAATTGCTAATTATATTATTC
Organism: Dolomedes plantarius; assembly: GCA_907164885.2. Lineage (NCBI taxonomy): Eukaryota > Metazoa > Arthropoda > Arachnida > Araneae > Dolomedidae > Dolomedes > Dolomedes plantarius. The sequence continues at coordinate 158,484,777 of OU015492.1, forward strand.
TTTAGATCCATTATATACTTGAATCTTCACCCTGATTAATTTTATGATTACTTTTTTAAAGGTCCCACATGTTTATAGTTACAAAATACATTCCTAATTACGAAACTAAAATAAAAACTGTTGAATGGCACAGACTCTTTTACCAGAAAGAAATTTGAGAACTTGGGGAAAATAAATGAAGGCATTCAAGTTCACGTAATGAATGCAGAGGAAAATTAATCAAAGAAAAGAGCAGGCATTATCAAAGAAAACTACACCTTTGAACTTTGAATATTACTAATAGTTATCGAATAATTTCTCATTTTTTGCCACTTTAGAAGAAACCGCTATCCGTAAGTAATGGTTATATGATTCACCGTGAAATTTCCTCCCTCAACAAGGAAAAGTATTTGATTTTTTTTTTTATAATTTCAATTAGTAAATGATTTTTGATATACATTTTGTTTCATGTACGTGCCAAAGAAAATAACCTTTTAAAGGGATTTATACACTAGAATAAATTACCGAAAATGTGATGGAAATAGAACATAATCAATTCATAGCATTTTCCATAAATAATAAAAATAAAGGAGAATTTCAACTAATATAACTGCATAAAATATTAAAATAACAAATAGGAATTCGATATATTATTGTGTGTATGGGAAGGGAGGTGATAAACTAAGAATCCTACGGAGAAATTATTATTTTTTATGCTCTCTTTCTCACATATGTTGCATTAGAATCAGTTCACACTTATAAGGAAAGTTTTAACAGTCATATCGCCAATACAGTCAGATCTATGGTATAAACAGACACGAAAATGTATATGCATAAAAAGTAAAAATATGGGACGATAAATATCAATATGATTTTTCTTGCATTTTCAAATACAAAAAAAAATCTATTTTTACAAATGTACTATTATGAATATTAAACTGTCGAGACGAACGGCCTATCGTTCTACAAAAAACTATCTTTCCTAAAATTAATGAACCATTTCGATGAAATTTAAGTATGTTTAATAAATCTGAGAATGAAATCAGTTATATATAATAACTTAATTTCGACTATTTGCACTACAAATGTATATGATGTAACAAACATTAAGAAATAATTACGCGGTACAATTCTTCATTACACAAAAAGATAATTTAAGTGAATAATTTCATAATGTTTATATATACAGTAGAGCCCCAATTATCCGCGAGTGCGAGTGCCACGAAAAAAAAAATTAATTACGAACCTCAAAAACACCAATTTTAATTTTAAATCCAAGCCAACTTACAAGGGAAATACAATAGACCCTGTACGGAGGTGTACGATGTTTAAGAAAATAAGCACAGTGAACTATAAATAATATAACATATACTTAATAGCGAGGCATTGTTTGCTATATTAAACTCCGCTTGAGCTCCTTGCTAGCCCGATACAAAGTCCGTTCTGATGCATTCTTGCCGCTAGAGGGCGTACATAGACAAATGGGTGGAGGCGTTATGACATACATTATGTAACATACCCTACAGTGCGAACGTCGAAAATTATGCTGCACATTCTCTGATCAGTGACCTTGACGACCCGAGCAGGCGAGTCCACTCTGTGAAGTTCATTAGCCTTCCCCTCCCCCTCTACGTATTTTCTCGGTCTGCCAGTGGTCTCAGTCGTCAGTAAGCTGCTTATTGATCAGTCGTGTTTTATGTTTCTTTGTCAGTGCTCAAGTTTAGTGTTTAGTTAGTTCCCGAAATTGTGTAATACATAATGGCTGAAAAACGAAAGAAGGTTGTGTCAACGATTGCTCAAAAACTTGAAATTATTTCTAAAATAGAAAATGGCGCTTCAAGGAAGCAGATGTGTTTGGATTACGGGATCGTGGAAACAACCGTCGAGACGTTTTAAAGCAAAAAGACAAACTGTTGGCCTTTGAATCTTCTGGGATGCTTCTGGGATGAAAAAACGAAAAACAATGAAGAAATCCACCTTTAATGAACTTGACTCGGCATTAGCGGAGTGGTTAGCTCAGGTGCGAAGTGAGGGCACCCCCGTGTCTTGTCCTACAATTGCCGCTAAAGCGAAAATATTTTTTGATTTGTTAGGCCTGAAAGGAAATTTTGATGCTTCGTCCGGTTGGTTACACCGTTTTAAGAAAAGTCATGGAATTAGAGAGAATGGTTTACACGGAGAGAAGCTGAGTGGCGATCAACAAGCAGCTGAGGATTTTCAACGTGATTTGAAGATTTTGTGTTGTCTGAGAATCTGTCATAACAACAAATTTTTAACGCTGATGAATCAGGGCTTTTTTGGAAGTGTCTTCCCACTCGTACTTTAGCATTTGAAAGTGAACATCAATCGGCAGGTCACAAAAGTAGCAAGGAAAAGAATTACAATCTTGCCATGCAGCAACGCTGCGGGTAGTCACAAACTTAGGGTTCTTGTAATCGGTAAATCTAAGAAAACGAGGTCTTTTAAGGGGCCAAAAGTAGAAAATTTGCCAGTTGATTATTTCAACCAAAAAAAAAAGGTTGGATGAACCAGCAGATTTTTCAAGAATGGTTTGAAAAGATTTTTGTACCTCAAGTGCGTAAACATCTTGACTCAAAAAATTTGCCAAAGAAGGTTGTTTTGTTAATTAACAACGCGCCTTCACATCCAGCTGCAAGTGTGCTTAAATCTTCTGATGGGCAAATATGCGCTAAGTTTTTGCCCCAAATGTTACTCCGCTGATACAACCTATGGACCAGGGAGTCATTGCAACCATGAAGAGAACATACAGGACAAAGTTGTTACTGTCAAAAATCGAGGAAGGCTGCGATCTCAAAGAATTTTGGTGGAATTATACAATTTTGATACCATTTACGATATTGCGTCTGCATGGGATTACATCAAACCCTCAACTCTTGTTAAATTATGGAGAAAACTCTTTCCGAGTATCGAAACAAATGTCAACCAAAATATTTGTGAAGAAGAGAATGAAGTCAAGCCGACCGCTACACTTGTTGACTTAGTGACATCCGTTCCGAGAAGTTAGAATGTCGACGAAGAGAGCATAGAAGAGTGGCTGGAATGCGACGCGAGTCGGGGGTTTGAACGACTGACTGGCATAGAGATGACGAAGAAAGCAATGGGAGTGAACGAGAATGAAGACAAAATCAAAGTGAAGACGAGGCTTCTACACGGATGACACACGAAACTGCTTTGCAGCACGTAGACGGATTGCTTCAATATTTAGAGGAACAAGACGGCGATGGACATCTGGCAGAAAAAAATCATGTTAAGGTAAGTACAATCTATATAAATAAAGCAGAGTGTCTCTATGTATGTATGTAACGTATACAAATCTACATTTCTTGACGAATCTGATTGAAACTTCGTATACTTATGTTTTGAAGCCTGGAGATAATTCTAATATAAGTTTGGAAGCTTTAAAATGCTTATATATAAATACAGTTTTTAAATAATATTTCATCTCAAGGCGTTGGAATCAATCATTCATAAAAACTGCGCATGCGCACCTAGATGTTACAAGGTAAATAAACGCATTGAATATTGTTAATTAGTAGTTGTTTGGTGTTATTTAAAGTTAATTTTCTTATATTACTCCTTTTATTTTATTTTCATTAATCCTTTTTTACTTGGTTAATTTTCAGTATACGGATTACCGTTATAACTCTTTACCGTTGAAACCCCTATGTGACTTGGTAACTTGCGATTATTTACTTTCTGAAATCTGGTTATTAGGTATTTTACATATTGTGTTTGTACTTCAGAATGTTTAGTATACTATATTTTATATTGTTATTAATTTTATAATTCACGGTGCACTTTTAAAAGCATAAAAATTAGTATATCTTAACTAAAAAGAATCAGTCTAAACTTAAGCACAGTTTTGCGATTTATTTACGGTTGTGTTTAGCTATTCCATTTCTTTGTTTTAAAAAATGATTATTTAAAGGGTTTTTTTGGTGTTTTATGGTAAAATAGCACTTAAAAATTAAAAAAAAGGAACAAAAACTTACCTATAAATAGCATACTTTTTCTATAAATTGGTCAATTTGAAGTAATTTTTATTGAAATTTAGCTAAAATGCCTATAACTGCATAAAAATCTTAATGCTACTATTTTAATTTCCTTCTCACACATGATACATATGACAGTTATATTCAAAATGACCTACAATCTTAAGAGAAAATTTTAAAACGCAAAAATAATACACGCAATTTTATGTTCCAATATGAAAATTTTCCTCGATTCATCATTCCTTTCCTTATAAAAACAGCCCCAAATAAAAAACTATTTATTATACACCAATTATTGTGCCTCATTTCATTAACAATAGCATCTAAAACATTTTCTGAAAATTTTATCAAATTATATACATTATTATGTGAGATATCATGATAACCGTAGAGAAGGTAAGTTTTTGTTCCTTTTATTAATTTTTAAGTGCTATTTTACCATAAAAGACCAAAAAAATCTTTAAAAAATTATTTTTTTTTTAAAAATTGACTCCGAACGTAGAATATTAATCTTAAATTTAGCTAAATCCTAAAATCCTAATATCCCTATCCCCTCTCCACAAAATCCTAATGCTAATATTTTAATTTCCTTCTCACGCATGATACATATGACAGTTATCTTCAAAATGGCCTACAATCTAAGAAAAAACTTTAAAATTCAAAAATAATACACGCAATTTTATGTTCTAATATGAAAATTTTCCCCGATTCGTCATTCCTTTCCTAATAAAAACAGCCCAAAATAAAAAAAACTACAATTATATCACAGAAATATTGCAAAGAGTTGTAGACAGAAGCATAAAAAGAAAGAATATTCAAATAAATAGTGCTATTTTACCATAAAAGACCAAAAAAATCTTTAAAAAAATTATTTTTTTTTGAAAAATTGACTCTGTAGAATATTAATCTGAAATTTAGCTAAAACGCCTATCACTCTCCACAAAATCCTAATGCTAAGATTTTAATTTTCTTCTCACATATGATACATATGAAAGTTATCTTCAAAATGGCCTACAATCTAAAAGAAAATTTTAAAATGCAAAAATAATACACGTAATTTTATGTTCTAATATGAATATTTTCCCCAATTCGTCATTCCTTTCCTTATAAAAACAGCCCAAAATAAAAAAACTACAATTATATCACAGAAATATTTCAAAGAGTTGTAGACAGAAGCATAAAAAGAAAGAATATTCAAATAAAGTAACTAAATTAAACAAAATATGACAGATAGTTCAAATTCCACTTCACTATCCCATTGAAATAATATTTAATGGAATAATAACTATTAATTTATGAAAAATTAGAAAATTAACTAAATGTAAAATAGAAAAGTAAATATAACATAATTATATTTCACTGCCCTTCAAAAATATCGAATTATAACACAATTTCCTTAGCAATACAAAAACAAACAAAAGTGAAAACAGTATGTGACTATCACAGAAATATTCCAGAGTTTCAACAGTAATCCGTATATTGGGAATTAACCCAGTAGAAAAGGATTAATGAAAAAAAGAAAACTAAAGGAGTAATATTAGAAAATTAACTTTAAATAACTCCAAATAACTACGAAATAACAAATCCATGCGTTCACTTACCTTGGACATCTAGAATTAACATATAGTGGGTGCGCATGCCCATTTCTTATGAATGATTGATTCCACCGTCTGGAGATGAAATATTATTTAAAAACTGTTTATTTAGAATTATTTTAAAGCTTCCAAACTTATCTTAGAATTAATTATCTTAAGGCTTCAAAACATAAGTATTTCAAGTTTCAACCAGATTCGTCAAGAAATGTAGATTTGTATACGTTATATACATACATAGACACTTTGCTTTATTTATATAGATAGATATATGTTTTGCCCCGTAAAATAGAAATATATTTATTGTATTATTTTAGTCCTTTTTGTTAAAAAAATATGTTAAAAGCTGAATGCTTCAAAGGAAATATATTTTTCAAAATATTAATATGTTTACATTCGAATCCTTTTAAGTTAGATTCTCCTCATGGTTCCAATTCTTTAAAAATGTGTCCAACTTATAGATTTCGTTATGCATTATTGGTACTATAGCTTTTTGCAGTAAATGTCTTGAACTCCGAACAATATCCACCCTCCTGGAAATAATATTTAATATGTAATAACTATTTTTTTACATTATAATATACCTAACTGGTTTAATATTGTCAAATGATTAACATATTTCATTTTAATGTAACTAAATATAGTCTAATTTTTTATATTATTAGTTTCACTTTTCATTTCCTTAAATTCAAGTTGAATACATTTAAAATTAATGCATCTTCCCCTCAAAAAAAGCGGAGAATAGAATAAACAAACTGAAAAACTTTGCTCACCATATTTATATATGTTTAACCATACGATGCTCTTACGTTTAGCTTTATCTCTATATTTTGACCCTTTGAACATAAGGATTATATTAATGAATGTTTGAAAAATAACATGTTAGGTTATATTAGTTGTTTGAAAACAACTGATGTTGCATTTATGGTGCGTGGAGCCCTAATTGCAGATTTCTATTAATTTTTACGTTTGTCAGTGGCTTCTACCTATACTTTAATTTATTTTCTTTTCTAAAGAATCTTGCATTTATGGTGCGTGGAACTTCTAATTGCAGATTTCTATTAATTTTTTTGTTTGTCAATGCCTTCTAGCTATACTTTAATATTTTTCCTACAAAATCTTGCATTTATGGAGACATTTATTATGCAGATATTAATTATGGAGATGTTTATTGCTACAGAATCGTGCATTTATGGTGTGTGGAGCCCTAATTGCAGATTTTTATTAATTTTTACGTTTGTCAGGGTCTTTTACCTATATTTTAATACAGGGGTGTCCAGCCCGCGGGTCGCATGCGGCCCAAAGCAAGTGTTAGTGAGGCCCAGAGTGCTAGTGAGAGAGAGCTCAAAGCGAAAAAAAAATTAATAGCCTGCCTTGATATAAAAAGTAATGCGGAAAAGGAAAAAAAATGGACCATGTTATGCAAATCATCTTCAAAATGGGGAATTTTATGAAGGCTTGGGGATTGATTCATAGCCAGTTTCAGGAATTTCTTAAAAGCTTGGATGCTGAATATGGCAATACTTTTAAGAAATAAGGTAGCTCAGTGGAGAAAATATTAAAAAGGTTTTATAGCCTACTTGATGATATCAAATTGTTTATGACATTGAAAAGTAATCTGTGCCAGAACTTTATGATAACTGGCTTGCAGATTTTGATAGATCTGAATGCCCATTTAAATGACTCAAACACCCGTCACTTCATAGATTTTACTTCAGTGCAAAATCCATGAAGTTGAAATTATGGCAAGCCAAATTAAATGTTAAAATTTTCTTGCATTTCGAGACGCTGACCAAGCACAATTCTAAAAATGTTACAAAATACGCAGCCCTACTTTCCAATTTAGTACAAGAATTTAAAATTGATTTCAGGACTTTGGGGAAAATAAACAATTTTTTTTTTGCATGTTTTCTACTCTATTTGCAGTCGATATAGATATAATGATAGCAAATTGTCAAATGGAATGCATAGAGTTGCAATCTGACATCTAACTTAAAGAGAAATTTAATCGAGTCTCTTTGTTGTACTCATAAATCATACCTGCCCAGATATAAACATCCTTCACTGCATAGTCAAGCGTTATTCTGGTCATCAACGTTTGGAAGCACGTACATCTGTGAACAACTATTTTCAAGAGTGAAGCACACTAAGAGTCAAATTAGAACCAAAATTTATTCGTTTTTTTTAGTATTGATGTGTATGACATTTCCCATCCCTTTTTTATACTATGTTATTTATACTGTGTTTAATTTTTCATGCAGAGTTCACAAGGCAAAAGATAATTTGACATTTTTACTTTTCAGCTTTTAGTGATGAAAGGCTGAATCTATCTAAATTCTGAGATGTGTATAACATTTCGCATGTTTTTTTCTTATGTTATTTATACTGTTTAGTTTTTAAGTTGACTTTGGTTAACAAACATTCATATTGAACCCCGAATCAAGAAATGAGAAACATAGTTTATGAAGGTACTTGAGGTAATATTTGGATCAGTTTAATTTAACACAGATTTATATGGAGTTTAATAAGGACAGGATGTTTCTATTATTGCTACAGAATCTTGCATTTATGGTGCGTGTAGCCCAAATTGCAGATTTCTGTTAATTTTTTCATCAGTCAGTGCCTTTAACCAATACTTTAATACTTTATATATTTTTTTTGGCTACAGAATCCTGCATTTATGGAGGTATTTATATGGACAATTAGACATTTTTACTTTTAAGCTTTTAGTGATTTATTATAAATGTATATATTTTATGATATTTATACTGTTATTAAATCTATGTTATTTATACTGTGTTTAGTTTTTAAATTAATTTTTGTTAACAAACATTAGACAATTTGACATTTTTAATTTAAACTTGAAAAATGAAAGGCTGAATCTACTAAAATTCTGAGATGTGTATAACATTTCACATGTTTTTTTTTAATGTTATTTATGCTGTGTTTACTTTTTTAATCAATTTTGTTTAACAAACATTCGACAAAATGACATTTTTACTTTTCAGCTTTACTTTTTAAAACTCTTACCTTTCCAAGATACAATTTGACATATTTTCCTTTTCAGCTTTTAGTGGTTTATTATAAATGTATATATTTTATGTTTTACTTTTCAGCTTCTTTTGCTCGAAAGATAAAAGGTTAAATCTAGATGAATTCTGAGGAGTTAATTATAAATTTATATATTTTTATATTGGATTTTTTTTTGTATTATTTGGGTGTATAACATTTCACATGCTTATTTTTCTATGTTATTTATACTGTGTTTAGTTTTTAAATTGATTTTGGTTAACAAACATTCGACAAATTGACATTTTTACTTTTCAGCTTTACTTTCCAAAAGATAATTTGACATTTTTCCTTTTCAGCTTTTAGTGGTTTATTATAAATGTATGTATATTTTATGTTTTACTTATCAGCTTCTTTTGCTCCAAAGATAGAAGGTTAAATCTTGCTAAATTGTTTAGATTTTAAATTGATTTTGGTTAACAAACATTCCACAATTTGACATTTTTACTTTACAGCTTTTAGTGGTACAATGATGAAAGACTGCATCTACCAAAATACTGAGATATGTATAACATTTCACATGCTTTTTTTGGCTATGTAATTTATACTGTGTTAAGTTTTTGAATTGATTTTGGTTAACAAACATTCCACATTTTGACATTTTTACTTTACAGCTTTTAGTGGTACAATGATGAAAGACTGCATCTACCAAAATACTGAGATATGTATAACATTTCACATGCTTTTGTTTGTTTTGGCTATGTAATTTATACTGTGTTAAGTTTTTAAATTGATTTTGGTTAACAAACCTTCTTAAAATTCCGGGCAACGCCGGGTACTTCAGCTAGTTTAGAATAAAGAAAAGGTGTTTTCAAAGCAAGAAGCATAAACGAGTGACTGATATTTTTAATAGGTGTAACTGAACACTTTCTCTACATACAGTATGTATGTATTGTTTTTTGTTTACCATTCTTTATTTTAGAGATTTAGACATAGAGCAAATGTTTCTGCTGTACTGTACATATGTATGTATTTTAAAAGTTTTGTTATGTTTTTTGTACAATAAATTGTTTGTGTACAATTTTGTTTATAAATATATTATGTTTTTGTACAATTTTGTACATAGTTTTTATGTTGAAATTTTTTTTTCGTGTTTTATTCTCATTTTTAGACATTTTCGTTGGTGATGTTCTCTGGCCAATTGCGAGTGTCTTGTTCCCTCATGACCCTTACACGCTTATCATCGGGTTGTAGGGCAAATCTGAACTCATCTGTGAACATAACGTTGCCCCAATCAGACACAGTCCTATTCATATGCTGGTGTCACCACTTGAATCGTGCCCCTCTGGATTGGACGGATAAAAGAACGCAAACTCGTGGTACCCGGGCGTACAGACCATTCATGTGTCGCCTTCGACGAACAGTAGTGGCAGATATCGTCTTACCAATGGCCGCTGCAACCGTAGATGTCACACGTGTGGAGGTCGATCTTCGATTCCGCTTGGCTACAACAGCAATATATCGATCTTCCGAGGGGTCGTAACCCTTGGACGACCGGCTACAGGTTTTTGGACAACAGTTTGGCTGGTTTGGAATTCTTTCCATAATCGTGAAATGAAGGAATGATGAACGCTTAAGAAAATAGCAACATATGTGATAGACTGTCCTGTTTCAATGCGCCCGACAGCGCTCAGAATCTTCCATTCGTCTTCTGGAAGCCATAGAAACACGTCTAGCTTGAAAACAAATCGTACGAATGTTATGAATACCTTTCATCAGCACTTACATGCAACTCCTGTAACCCTTCACAATGCCGGCTTCTTATAAGACTGCCTGTTTTGCATATTTCTCGACGCGAAACCGTGATTGGCTGTTACCTAACATATTTGCATACTTCCTTCTACCTTTGCAGCAAATTTCATCTTCGTTAATTCAGATTGGCTTCCGGAAATTAGCATTTTCCTCTCCGTGCTTAACTTTTGGAAGTGAGTGTATGTGTGTGTGTGTGTGTGAATTTACTCTATACCTTTATACCCGTTTTAAAATTTGCAGGATGCCTCAAAAACTTTCCCTTGAGGAAATTGTTACACTTTTTCCTTCAAGAGTAACCCCACCTGTTGAATGGTCCTGTTTAAATCTTTTTTCACCTTATGCGTAAGGTTTAATGATCAAAATCAGATCAACACTATCACTACTGAAAAATCAGGAAAATACTTACTAATTTGTATTTCTATGTATGGTCCATTAGTATGTAGATATTTACACTGCTGGCCACCCAAATTGCAACACCAAGAAAGACAAGAGATATCACAACAAAATTTATTTTGTAGATAACATGTTGACCAAGTATCAAATGATTAAATTTATAGACTTCTGTCAAGTGTGGTTCCTGCCAAAATCAGTAGCCAGAGTAGCCGCCATTGTTGGAGATAACCGCTGCCACACGCCTCGGCATTGATTCAAAGAGACTTTGGATGAGTTCTTGGGGTACAGCAGACCAAGCAGCTTCCACACATTGCCAAAGTTGATCTGCTGTGGCAGCTGGGGATAGAATCTGGGTCAATCGTAGAGCAACCATGGACCACATGTTTTCTATCGGCGAAAGATCCGGAGAGCGAGGCGGCCAGGGAAGCAATTCAATCTGGCGATTGACGAAGAACCGTTGGACAATGCGTGCCACGTGTGGTCGCGCATTATCCTGTTGAAATATGGCTGTGGGCAAGCCCTGAAGGTAAGGAAGGACAACTGGCTCCAACACCTCGGAGATGTAGTGCTGGCTGTTTAAAGTACTGGCAATGCGTACTAGAGGTGTTCGAGAGTGATATCCAATACCGCCCCATACCATAATACCCGGTGCAAGACCAGTGTGCCATAAAATCCAAGCTGTTGTCTCCGGCTCTCCCGACGTTCTTCCGGAAAATTCTGGTTTCTTCCTATTTATATCACAGAGTTTGATGATCTTCAGATTCACGAATTGTCCATAGAGACAATCACACCCGGTGCTTCACGGCCTTATATTCAACTATAAAATGGTTCGAAACTAATTATTAAAGTTCCATTTTTTATTGTGGATATTCAGAAGCTGTGCATTTCTGTTATACATTTTCACTATATACTTAAGAAATGTCACAATGTACTTAATAAATTAATTTAGATCTATTGATGTGGAATTTGGAGGTCATCATGGATCAATGTGGCATCATATACAGTAGTACCTCCCTTAACGGACACTCCCAAATAGCGGACACCTCTAATTAACGGACATATTTTACGAGTCCCTGTCCTTTTATATAGGACAATCAATGTTATTCCCTCTGGACAGCGGATACTCCGAATAGCGGACAGGTATTTTTGAAAAACATTCAATTATTTTGGCAAACATTTCAAAATTATTCTAACAAACAAGCTAAAAATATATGCTTATGCGTCTTTACAACGAACTTTTCCCGAATCCTCCCTTCCGTGCTCGTTGGCCCTTGGTTACTGGTGAGGCCGAAACTTTATTTGTTTATTTAGTTTAGTGCGACAGTGCAAACTGATTCAGATCGTGTTAAAATGGCGTCGAAAAGGAAGAGATTGAATTTGAAAGAAAAAATTGACGTTTTGAAGTGGCTGAAAAGGAAAATCTGAGCGTTTGTAGCCTTGCCGAACGTTTCCACTTTGGTAATTCGGAGATTAGTGTACTTTTGAAGGGTAAAGAAGGAAATCGAAAAATGTGGGTCCTGAATTCGAACAAAAGCTTGAAAATTTTGAAGTTTCGTAAGACAGAAAGAAGTGAAATTGACGAAGTGTTGATGAAATGGTTCCGTTCTGCTCGTGAAAAGAACATTTCTGTTAGTGATATTTTGCTCCAAGAAAAAGCCAGAAAAGTTGGTGAAAGTTTGGAATTAGAAACTTTTAAGGCCTCAAATGGATGTCTGGAAAAATTCCGAACAGGTCACAACATATCTTTTAAACAGATTTGTGACGAAGAAAAATCTGTAAATTCAAATGAAATAACAGATTGGACTGGGAAGCCTAACTCTTTGTGCATAGGATGTGATGACAGAGACATTTTCATTACCAATGAGACTAGCCTCATTTACCGCGTCCTTCCGGACAATACCTTATGTTTAAAGGGTTAAAAATGTAGTGGCGGGAAAATTTCAAAAGAGCGGCTCACTCTTTTCCTGTGTTGCACCATGCTGGGGGATTTCAAAACTCTAGTTGTTATTGGAAAAGCTAAGAAGCCTAGATGTTTCAAGAACATTGATGTACGAAAACTTAGTGTTTCGCGGAAGTCAAATAAGAAAGCGTGGACGACCAATGAGATAATGAGTGATTGGTTGGTGGAGTTAGACAACAAAATGAAAAAAACAAAAGAGAAAAATCATTCTGTTCATGGACAGCGCTACTTCCCATCCTGATGCTTTAAAGCTCAAAAATGTTAATTTAGTTTTTTTGCCTCCTAACAACACTTCGATGCTACAGCCACTTGATCAAGGAATTAACGGCAGCTTTTAAGTACGATACATAACGCTGATTCTGAGACATGGGCTTTCACAGATTATCTCCTGCAAATCCAGGAAAGAGTTGGCAAAATTGGTATCTGTTTTGGATGCCCTTTCCTGGACTACGTCAGCGCTTAAAAAAGGTGGTATCTGGGTGTGTTCTAAAATATTTTAAGAAGGCGGGATTTTTGAGCACAAGCGAAGTGGCAACTGACACTGAAAAAAACGAAAAAGAAGTTGTGGATCTAGTAGCCAATTTGGATTCAAATGCCAGCGTATGTCAAGATCGACAACGATTTATCAATTGAGGAAAAAAACCTGCATGTTTCCAATTTCATTCATCGGGACACCACTGAAGCATTGGCTCTTACTAAAGATGATGATGAGGAATCGCCAATGGAAAACTGCAAAATCAAAGATTATCCAGAAGCACTAAAATACAGCGAACAGTTCTTTCTGAACAATAAAGATTTGGATGGACTAGAAAAGCTAAATCCTATGAAGATTCACCTTGAAAAACAGGTTTCCTCTGTAAAAAATACAAACCAAACTTTCTTAACAGATTTTTTCAGTAGTAATTAAAATAATTTAGCTCCTATACATTGTATTTTGGGATTTTTTAATGCAAGAAAACAGGATTAGTACACAATTAAAAGTAGCAAATTGTTATTATTTTCTTACCTAATTAAAATTGCAACCGTAATTTTCAATCAAGTGTCAAACAGAAATGCAAAAACTTATTTTATAAAAAGGTCCCAATAGCGGACACCTCCTAATAACGGAAAAACTTTTAGTCCCATGACTTTCCCCTTTTCGGTCCGTTTATATATATATATATATATATATATATATATATATATATATATATATATATATATATATATATATATATATATATATATATATGTATATATATATATATATATATATATATATATGTATATATATATATATATATATATATATATATATATATATATATATATATATATATATATATACAGGGTTTGTATAAAAAGTATCGGGAAAAGTTTCAGAAAAATAAATTTGAGATATTGCTACAATTCCTCAAAAGTCTTCAAAATGCATCCCTTGCGCGTCGACACACTTTTGCCAGCGGTTTTTCCACGACTCGAAGGCCCCCTGGTAGGCGAATTCCGGAACGTCCTCTAGGGTAAGTGTGCAAGCTTCTTTGACTGCATTTAGGGATCCATGGTGGTGTCCGTTGAGGGAGGATTTCACTTTTGGGAATAGGAAATGCTGGTGCCAAGTTGGGACTGTAAGGGGGTTGGGGAATCGTCGCGATGTCGTTTATCTTCAGGTGCTCGGTGACCTTGGAGCAGGCGGGGCTGGGTGCACTGGGACGAGTTTAGTGCAGATCTTTCGCATCGCCTAATTTTCAGTGATAATGCTGTGCACTGTCATCTTGTCAATGTCAATTTTATCTGTGACCATGCCCACACTTAACTGGAGATCTGAATTCAACAATTCACGCACTCGTTGCACGTTGTCTTCGATTCTTGAGGTAGACGGCCGTCCAGCGAGGGGCTCGTTCTCCACATTCTCTCGGCCATCTTTTAAGAGCTTGTGCCACTTAAAAACTGCAGTTTGTGACATGCTTTCATCCTTGAACACTTGGCAAATCATGCCCAACGTCTCCGTATCCGATTTCCCCAGGCCAACACAAAAATTGATGGCGTACCCCTGTTCAATCGTTCGCTGCATTTTGCGCTTACACCAAGTCACTCGACTGGGGTCCACTAAAAAACACAATCTAGCCTGAACGAACGCTCGCAGGCGAATGGTACTTGGTGCGTCTTGTAGGACACATCCCCCAGCACCGAGCATCGCGCTCCGACGTACAGCCACGTCAGGAAAATAATTGCTCTCTATACTTTTTATACAAACCCTGTATATATATATATATATATATATATATATATATATATATATATATATATATATATATATATATATATATCTACAGGACCTGTATGTCTACAGTAGAAACTTATGCTGCCCATAATAATTTCATTTGAAATTAAATCGTAGCAGATTTACTGGTGCGTTAATTCGAAAAATAACCGTTGATATACGTAAGTGTATAAATATGACGTGACTGATCAATTTTGGCGTCATATTTACGAAATTTATTGAGCGATTAAGCATAAAAGTTTTTTTCTCATTTGTATATCACTCTCATGTTACATCGATTGCAATTCTTGTATATTGTGCTCGATAATTGACAGAACTTTTATAACATACAGGCAATGTACTATTTCCTTATTATAAAAACTAACATACCCGAGAGACACTTGTAAATCATGTTTTCATAAAGAAAGCGAAGAAAATTATCAAAACATTACTGTAAACCCATAAAAATAAGGTGTTTTGAACCCACCGTATATAAGAAATCATACTGAATACAATAACCATATTTCATAAAAGCGTAATACATGTATGCATCAAAGTGATCACTATCGTTGATTTGCATCAAAATTTTCAAGCTCAATTGTTAAGGGGATTTCTAAATTTTACGTTAAGGTACTGTGATTGAAAGCGCAATTAAATTCAGCTCGAATTCCACTGGAAGGAAATCATTTATTCTAAATCAATAAACCTTGAAGTCCATTCTAACTGGTTTAAAAATAGTCACACTTGCGCACAACGGTTATAAAAATTCGCCTTGTCATTACGAAAACGTCTAATTAACAGCTGTTATATTTGAGTAAAGACAAGAAAAATATCGAATCAATTTTCTTTCTCACCCTTTTGTAAAGCTCCCCAAGAGTTGCTATTCTTCTCATAGTTTTTTTTGGCATCAAACAAAGTAATTAAAACTTTCATTTAAAGGGTATAAAAAATAACATTATTCCATACTTTTAACGTTACAAATTTTTCTGTTATACACCATATTTTTTATGGTATAATCAGGCGTGAAATACAATGGTTATCGGCATATAAAAATTGGCCTTAAATAAATGATGGAAAACGGAAGCAAATAAAAATGATTTAAGCATTTTCAAGTAAATAATATAAAGTTGTGAAAAAAGCTTTCCTTATTATTTTAAATTAATTATGTGTTTTATAAAATAAAAATTACATTTTTATAATTTCTTGCAAAAATCATATAAGTAAGTACTAAAGAAATTCCCAATTTTTTTAATTATACGAGACTAAAATTCCGGAAGAAATACTAAATAGACCAAGTGTACGTTTGGTAGGTTACTGTGATACCATTTTTTATAATAATGGAATAAAGTACATGCTAATATATATATTATGTCGTAAGCACTGTGGAATAGTTGATCTCAGAAAATACACTATGTATAGACAGTATTCATACAATGTCAATTTTTCTATTAGAATTTACGTTTTCAATAAGTTGAGTACAACAAAATTATTATGTTTGAATAATGGAAAATGTTGAAAACCTCTTTCTCGAATTTACGAGCGTTAGCATCAAAGATCTGAGGCGGTGTTAAAAAAAATTAACTGTAAGAGAGTTCTATACTGTTAGTAAACTTTTAACCACCCGATACCAAGCATTCGTAGCCGAATAAAATGCTAACTTTTGTGGTCATTAATATTTGGCTTGACTAGTTCGACATTAGTAAATTAAGCAGTATATCTTAGAAAATTTGTCCGATCCAGATTGAATATTTTGTAACAAGCCTGGTAATTTCGAAACATGTTCAAATATTCTGATGCTAAAATTAATCACCATAATAAACGCCGTATCTGAATTCCATTTTCTAAAACCATTTTCTCAGCATTCTTAACACTCTAGTTTTAATTAGTTACCTGTCTATTTTATCATGCTGGGAAAATATTTGCTCGTACGTGTATCCCCTAAAACGCATACTTATTTTTCTAAATATTCGATCATCTTTGTTATATCTTGATTCGCTTCATATATACATTTTCCCACTTTATTTCTCACCCTCTTACTATATTTGTTTTTTTCCTTTTCAGTTGTGTCTCTTTCCACGGGAAAAATCTTGCCCCTTCCAACCCTTTAACAAGCAAACTGTTTTCAAAATTCCCTTATCTATTTCACACACGCAAAATTATTCTGTAAAAATATGTTTATTCTGGAATTTATATCAAAGCCCATGGTGATATCTGCAACAGTGAATTCTCCTCAGAGACATCTTATTCTCCCCGTTAGGATGGAGAACTATAGTTATTGTTCCACAAAACTAGTTGTGAATTTTCATGTGTAAAAGGGAATTTAATAATCTCCGTGCATTTATTTAGCATCCCTGACAAGATTCATAAAAGTAGTAATAGAAAAATGGAAATGAGTTATGAAATGGTATGGGGTATTGGTTAGAAGGTTTTGATCGTAATTTCTCCTTCCCCAGGGTTTCAATATGTTTCACTGAAACAGCCTCTTCTGCAGACATCCGTTGAGCATATGATGCAGTCATATTCAAACCAAATAGGTAATTTTTTTTCCAGAATTCCAACTGCTGTCGCGAATATACTAATGTAAAAAAGATTAAAGAACTGTTAGGTATGAAAGAAAACGTTCTAAAACTTTTCATGTTTAAAAATAGCATAGCGATCGTATGCTCCAATGTTGCTTAAAGAATGTGTTTAAAAAATGTTTACAAGACGAAAAATTATGGTATTTCAATTTCCTTAGATTGAAAAATTAGTATCGGTTGTTTGATCATCCGAAATTGCTATGTAAGCGTCACATTATCTGCCATGTTTTGATAAATAAGGCGCAAATCCTCCATCCCCCCAAAAAAATTCTACACGTAATCAATTGAGATTATACAATTTATTTCTTTGATTAAAATGTTTTGTTATTCAACCGTATTGTAGGCTTTTTTTCGGGAAATACATTTTATTTTTACTTTTTGGGATCATACTGTTTAAGAAAGTCGTCTTTGAGATCGTACAACAATAGAACGTAATAACTTCTGCAGTCTGGAATGTCTTAATCTTTTTTTTCGGCAATTTATGTTCTACTGCTTTATGAAATACATTTCTTTTACCATTACTTTTTCTCTATTACCTCCCAAGTATAAGAACGTTCAATATTTAATTATGGTCAGAGTTTCTTTCTAGGTATTATGAAGTTTTATTTTGACATAAAATGTTCGTTCTTTTACAGTTTTTCCTTTTAATGTAAATCTTACAGTTTTCCTTTTTATATCTTAACTACGAAGACTGCTATATATTTTGGCATATCTTGGAAATTATGTACACAAATAACTTTCGCAAAATGCTTTTTGTATGTGTGTGTAATGCGGAGGTACTTTGTAGTGAGAAACGCGTCTTTTGTTATTCACAGTTATTTACTGGCTACTTTATTATGGGAGCACTATATAAGTGAGCATTGCTCCCTATGAGGGGGACGACACGGAAACGACCAGGCCATATTCCGGATTTGAACCCGAACCCACTGCGGGGCAGCTCAGAATGCTAACCACTACTACATGTGGCGGGGGGGGGGGAGCTTCGTAAAATATCGAAGACAGAAAGCCAAAACCCATCTGACAGCTAAAAACCATTTTACATATTCAAACCAAAACTATTGTGTTTTTTTTGTTTTTTTTTGTTTTTTTTTTTTGCATCCTGACATTCGCTAGTACTTCCACTAGCTAGGATTTCCCTCCAATGGAAAATTAAATTCCCGCCTGAAAAAATCCATAAAGAAATGAATTTCTAAATTAAAAGTGCAGTTTTATTCATCACGGTATAAAATATGGATAAAAAATTAAGTAAAAAACGTTTCAAATGTTAAAAGTAATATAAGAAAAAGCAATTATAAAGTTTTCGTTTAACAACATTTTTTTTTTCATTTTACCAATGCATAAATACAAATTATTTTTCCGGTCACTCAATGCATCGCTGCCCGTGGGTAATTGAAAGTTATCTAACAGAATCACGTTTTGGAAACGAAATGATGTCTTTTATTTTCCCCATTTAGAGATGCTCTAAAAATGAAACAGAAATTTATTTGTAAATTTAAAAAAAAAAAAATTTAATATCTGAGATTTCAAATATTACATGATGACATTTATTCAAGCTGCCTGGTAATTACAGAGTATTTTCATTCCATCACTGCTTTAAATTTAAATGCAAGGGGAACTCTAACATATGAAGAAAATACGGAGAGAAGGTATTAACTGTTGTTTAAATACCCAGAAAGGAACTTGAGGATAAATTAAATGCTATACAATTCAAATAAATTACCTCTCCTAAAGTACTCCTGCAATTAACTGAAACGATTTTTCTTGAAAGAACAGGTAAAAAGTTATTTTCTTATTTTTTACTTTAAATGAAGATGGTTTATTTCATATATAACGTTACGTTTAGCTATTTTTAGTGCCGTTAAAGCATGATTATTACTTTTTTTAATAATGTACCCGCATAACATTAAAACGTTTTGGTGATGCGAGCAATTTAAATCCGGTATATGATCATAACTATATTTAATTTGGATTTATGGTTAAACTTCAGTGTTATATAACTGTAATTTAAAATGTATTCAATTCTTATATACTGTGTTATTGCATCGCTTACAAGGAGCTTTAATTAAAAAAATTTATCCTTTCCTGTCCCGCATCCTTGCAAAGTCTTTCAGAATAGCCTCATATCACTTCCAACCGGACACACCAGAGATATGATAACTACAGTGTTTTCAAAATCTAGGAACGGTAATCAATATCGTAAGAACTTGGTTCATGTCGTGCCCATCAAGTTTCTGATGTTGCGAGTAAAAAATCAACCAATCTCGACCATCGACGACATCTATCAGCGAGTGTCACCAATGGATCGTGCAAGAAGATTGGCAGTAGGTAGGAGATATGCCATTTGATGCCTAACCTAGAGAGACATCGTTTAGGTAGGGGTTAAGGTTTAAGTCTTTAAGGTTTGCAAGTTGTATTCAAAATCACTTGGTCAAGAGAGGCTGTTACGAGTCGAGCTCTTAACAAATTCTTTTAAGTACGATTTTGTTCTACTCTTGGCATGAAACCATTCAGTTGTTAGTTAAGTAGTACTGCGTAGAATGGACCACTGTCCTTCACTTTTATTTCAGTAGAAACCAAATGATTATGTCTAAATTTCTTTTCATAGATTTAAATTATCTTCGGTGAATTTGGTTTTTGCCACGTATTTTCGTCATGAGGAAATCAAAGTTTGTTTCGTAGCATGAAGATATAGTTCAGTACACAGCGGGACCCTAATACAGCACTAAGTTGAAGAAGATGAAGTTGATGGCCTGAAGATCTGAATTAGATACTTAAATAGCCTCCTATTTAAAGGCTGGAATGCTGAACACCGGAATACACTGCAACATCAGATAATCGTAGTATGCATAGGCAATAGCATGCCTTTATTCGTTATGCCGCAATAACAGTAGTTCGATTGCTGCTATTTCTTGGTGGATAAAAAATTAATGCTTCTCAGAAATAGGTGACAAACTGGGCTGGTTAAAATTAGATCTAAATTTTATTTTTACTAAACATAGTTCAAATCATTACAAATTGTTCTCTAGGCTAAAAAAATGGAAGTAGCTATACATCGCTTGTAGTCAAGCTCAAAAAATACATCAGGAAGCTTATACTAAGAGTGACCATTCAGGTCTGACGTAGGAAGCATAATAATTAAAACATGGGCTTGTGCTCTCACATAGAATCAAAAATAATAATGAAGACGGTAGCTCCCCTCACCCATGGTCAAAAGACCAGGGCTTTTGGGGACCTAAAAACTTACAAAGGAATACCACCAACTGTGGCTAAGAAAAATCTCTAAATCTAAGTACGTACTATCTTTTTTTCAAACTCTGAAGAGAGGAGTAGGGGTTGCCAAGAAATACGGAATTACGCCAACGCTAGCGAGAATAAAGCAAATTGGCTTACTTACGCCACAAACAGCGAGAACGGGTAAAAATAATAGCGATAAATTATGCCAAATGGCAACCTAGAGTTGGAGGACATTCTCATTGGACGGAATCAACGAATAACCGTTCATTATGAAATTGCGCGCCACTTTTACGTAGAGAATTCGCGAATATTCGACCACCAGGAATGGCACCACGTTCCCACGGAAACTTAAGAAAGCAATTACTGAGGGTTTTACTTAAACCTGCACAGTTCCCACACAGTAGGGGGGGAAACCGTTTATTCAAGGAAACCCGACATGCTGGCTGATGGGGTTTTAAACAGGAAACGGGCATAAAGGCACTGCTTACCATTAAAAGAGCCCTCAATAGAATCAGGATACTTTTTTGGCTGATAATTGCAGGGTAGAGCTGACCAGATGTGAACATCACAAATAGCCTAAACTTAGGTGAGATGTGTCAGCAGAATTCACAGACCACACACGATTACAGGGCTGGTATCAACATTGCAGAATTTTAAACCAAGGAATCAGAGGATTTCCTGAGATACCGATTTTTAAATGGGAAATTAAAATTACTATTAAAGTTACAGTTAGAGTATTAATTGCAGACAAGAATTAAAGTACAAAAGGAACCTGTGGTGAATTTCCTCACCACAATATATATATATATATATATATATATATATATATATATATATATATATATATATATATATATATATATATATATATATATATATATATATATATATATATATATATATATATCTGTGTGTAATAAATTAAATATTAGGCCCTCCATTCTAGCATTTAAATTCCCTTTCCTAAATCCAATCCGCAGTAATCTTACTTTATCGCTACTAACCCATAGCAAAAGAGCTTCCCATAAAACAGCAAGCCTTGCATTATACATGTGTATACGTCTGGAGAAAGGCGTGGGTTCGTTTCGAAAGCCCCATATTCCGCTGACCCTTCAAAAATAACAGCCACATATACCTCGCTTCTAGCGCGTAAGGTTGAAAGGTGGTATCTTCGCTCTGAGCATCTGAAATGAATGGACGTACTTTTTATCGCTCTAATAAAACGATTCGACCCGACTGCTTTCAAAATTTTAATTTCTTTCGGGCTGAGTCTAGCTCCAGCATTATAAATATGAGCTAGTTTTCCTTTTCAGGTGATATTTTAAGAACGTGTGTAATGGATGTATTATATATATATATATACATACGTTTTACCAAAAGGAAGGATTTGAAAACATGTGTAATTTATTGTATAAAGATTTAATGAGGCCTTTAGGCTCCGACCAGATATATGGGGATGCTATCGAGATCAGATATTTCCTACTTAATGATCTGCAGGCCCAATATAAATTATAACTTACATTATTTTAAGCTACAATTTGGAAGAGGGGTCGTGCTTTATTAAAAGGATAATTTAAAATATGCGTTAAGTGTAATTTAATAGGAGGATATATATATATATATATACAGGTGGTTAACAAAATAATGGAAACACCTATCAATATTAGTGGTGTTTATTAATGTGCTTCGTATTATTTAAAAAACAAGTCTGGCCACCGATATTTTTTTTAAAATATAGTGTATGTATTATTTTATTGTCAGGTAGCAGTAATGAAGCTAAGGGCATCGTGCTTTTTGGGGGAACAGCGTAAATTGTCAAGCTTTGCAGACCTTTTGAAATATCAAATTGTTGGAACGCGTTTGAATTGGAGTATCTGTTACTGCAATCTCCAGGCTAATGGGTGCTTTTCGAGCTATGGTATCAAAAGTTATGATACCATACAGAATGCATGGAAAAACATCCTTTGCCAAACAGAATAGTGGAAGAAAGGGACAGCTGAGTGAAAGAGACGGACGAAGTATTGAAGATGATTGTGACACGAAGAAAGAAAACAACTGCAACCAAAATGACCGAAGAGCTCAATCGGCATCTGCATGTTCTGGTATCAAATATTAGAGGTAGAATAGAATTTCACACACAAAGCATTTACGGAAGAGTAGTTATTCCCAAGCCACATGTAATAGATGCCAATACAAAATATTGTCCACAATGTTGTCACGAGTGCAAATCCTGTTCGAGTAATATGTCGAAAAACGGCATTTGGTCCGACGAATCATTGTTCACATTGTTCCTCGCAACAGGACTTGAGTATTTCTGGGAACACCAACACAAGCGTAAGATTCTGGCTGTCTCATCTCAACTGTCAATCATTATGGTACATCTATCAGGGTTTGGGATGGCATCTCATGGTTTTCTTCAGGCTCTATTGTAACCCTAAAAGGGAGATTGAGTGAGAAGGACTATGTCGAAATTTTAGGTCACTAGACCATCAAGTCGTGCAAACATTGTTTCTTGCAAGAGATGGCGTTCTCCGGTATGATAATACCCCTATACATACAGCTAAATCTATCAAATATTGGTTTGAAGAGCATGAAAAAGAAGTCAAATATCTTATCTTGCCCTGTACTATCCCCCCAACTATAAATCATTCAACCACTGTGATCTGTATAAGTGGATAGATTAAGGTATCGATATCTACCACAGCATCCCTACAGGAACTTTCATGATTTTTCCCTAAAGAATGGTATAATATATTCTTAACCACTATTTATGACTTGTATAATCCAAGATGAATCAGGAGGTATTAGATGACAAACGTGATCCTACCCCGTATTAGTAAAGGTTATCATGATGTTTCTTAGTGTTTCCATTTGTTTGATAACGACCTGTATATATATATATATATATATATATATATATATATATATATATATATATATATATATATATATATATATATATATATATATATATATATACTTCATACATCCTATCTGTGAATGTCAACTCAATGGTATTGGGTAATTTCAAATGCCATTTCTGGATTTTCTGACTTGCAATTTCACTAATGATCAGTGGCAATAAAAATTCAGCTAGTGGTTTGCTTTAGGATTAAGTTCAAGATAAAATATATTTTACTTTTGTTTACATTACCTTGTGAACAAAGTGATGTGTTTAGCCACCTCAATTCCGACCGCTTTCTGAAGAATTCAGTTCACCAAATCACATACATGTTCCTTTAACTATTACAACCAATTGGATTTTCTCCCTATCAGATAAAATATTCATTTAATCTGAATATAAAGACATCATTGACAATGGTTCTCACGCTCTTAAAACAAAAACCGGACGAGAGGCGTCATCTGTAAGATCATAGCCTAACCTGTAATCATAATCTGTGAAGTCTAATGAGTCTCTCAAGAAATATCAATTTTTTTTAATTTTTATTTTTTTTATAACTAAACATTCATTGTATGCCGAAACCTGGGAAAATTTCACACATTCAATACGCTTTAGATAAGTATTTATAATGAGGCCAATGACCATTTTTCTTTTCTCAATATCGCACACCCCACAGTCTGGTATAAGGGAAATATTATAGACATTAGTCTTGTCCGAATGATTGGACGTAAAGAAATCATTTTGCCGTTACACTGCACGGAGCTTTTCTTCTGATGCAAGACTGTGCCTTTTATGTTTTCCCAACAAACAAAATATAACGACAATAACTCAAAAGAAAGGGCTTCACGGCTTCGTGATTTCTCCACCGTATTCGTGCTTCCTTGTTCTCGGTGCGTAAAGTGATGTGAATTTTTACTGTCAGGTGATTTTACTTCTCACATCTCCCGTTTTTCACCATTATATTACGCTAGTTAAGATGAACACGTTCACAAAGAAAAATAACCGTTTTAGGCTTTGTTATTCGTTTATTATCAGGCATTAAAAATTTCAGAATTTTGCTTGAAATGATAAAAATGTGCAAGATAAAAGGAAATTATCAATATTAATGTGAAAATATTAACAGAAACTGAAGTTCAAACAGTTGTGTAAATATACAATAAATGATTGTGCACACATATATTATGATTTAATACCTAATATGGAAGAAAGTGAACTAAAATATTCCTAATTTTGATCTGCAGCTATTTTACCTTTTCCTTACGGGTTGGGATAAAATGTAGCCCAAGAATACGGCCCCAAGAATGCATATATAAATATATAGGGTGTGTGTGTATATATACATATACTATATATGTGTATATATATATATATATATATATATATATATATATATATATATACACTGCTGGCCACCCAAATTGCAACACCAAGAAAGACAAGAGATATCACAACAAAATTAATTTTGTAGATAACATGTTGACCAAGTATCAAATGATTAAATTTATAGACTTCTGAGAAGTGTGGTTCCTGCCAAAATCAATAGCCAGAGTAGCCGCCATTGTTGGAGATCACCGCTGCCACACGCCTCGGCATTGATTCAAAGAGACTTTGGATGAGTTCTTGGGGTACAGCAGACCAAGCAGCTTCCACACGTTGCCAAAGTTGATCTGCTGTGGCAGCTGGGGATGGAATCTGGGTCAATCGTAGAGCAACCATGGACCACATGTTTTCAATCGGCGAAAGATCCGGAGAGCGAGGCGGCCAGGGAAGCAATTCAATCTGGTGATTGACAAAGAAACGTTGGACAATGCGTGCCACGTGTGGTCGCG
Organism: Dolomedes plantarius; assembly: GCA_907164885.2. Lineage (NCBI taxonomy): Eukaryota > Metazoa > Arthropoda > Arachnida > Araneae > Dolomedidae > Dolomedes > Dolomedes plantarius. Next base: position 158,510,318 of record OU015492.1, read on the forward strand.
CATTATCCTGTTGAAATATGGCTGTGGGCAAGCCCTGAAGGTAAGGAAGGACAACTGGCTCCAACACCTCGGAGATGTAGCGCTGGCTTTTTAAAGTACCGGCAATGCGTACTAGAGGTGTGCGAGAGTGATATCCAATACCGCCCCATACCATAATACCCGGTGCAGGACCAGTGCGGCGGTGCATAACGCAGCTGTTCAGCATCCTCTCTTCATGGTGTCTCCAGACTCGAATGCGACCATCGTGGTGTTGCAGACAGAAGCGTGACTCGTCAGTAAAGACAATTTCATTCCATTCTGCCGTCCACATCCTTCTGTCATCGCACCATTAGCGGCGGAGAAGTCTGTGGTTCTGCGTCAAGGGTAGACAAAGCAATGGACGTCTTGCGGACAGACCATTCTGCTGTAAACGGCGTCGAATGGTACGCGCAGACACTGGATGATGCGTTACAGACTGCATGTGCTGTGCTATGGTTCGTCATGTGACTGAGCGATCCTTCACTGCCATGCGCACAATTTGCCTGTCATCACGGGAAGTGGTGCGCTGAGGTGGATGCGATCGAACACGCCGGTCCGTCGTACCCTCCTGCATCCAACGATCACATATCCACATTACAGTTGTTTGGTTTCGTCCAACACGATTACCGATTTCCCTGAAAGATAATCCACAATCTCGGAAGGCCACTATCTTTCCTCTGTCGAACTCTCATACTTGATCATAAGATGATCGCTGTTTTCAACGAGGCATAATTGATCGTTTTTTTAAAAAAAAACCACAAGAAAAACACAATTGCCGAACTTGAAATCTTCGAAATCTCCAAGCCTTAAATAGCGCTTTGAAGTGGCGCCACAGGCGCGCGTGATGTGCGTCTGCGCTGAAATTCTAATCATTTGCATATCTCACCTCCGCTAATGCATGTTGTAAATTTCATGTTATTTGCATGTTTCCTTCAGGGTGTTGCATTTACAGTGGCCAGCAGTGTATATATAAGCGCCTTAATAACCTTTCTTACAAATGGGGTATGAAATTTCCCGTTCTAAAGAGGGTATCGGAAAAATGGGTCCCGTAGGCTAAATGTTAACCCTTCAGCGGGCGCACCAATTTTTGGAACACCAGCAGGCACGCTTGGCACAAAGGGCAACGTCTCTTTCGACCTTGATTATTCCTTCTGTAATAAACTTTATATTTTCAAATTGAAAATAATAATTCTGTGTTTTATGACAAGATATGAAATGTTGATAATACTGATATATATATATATATATATATATATATATATATATATATATATATATATATATATATATATATATATATATATATATATAAATTAAAGGCCAAAGAATGCAGATAAAATCGCCTGATTTCAAAACTGTCCGGTTTGTTGGATCTAAGGACAACTTGGAAATTGGATCGACTTCACCACCACCTGCTTTTGCCGTATTGTAATCCAGTATAATAGTTAGTTTACCACGGTTAAATCACGACCAACGATGAATGGAAAGAAATACAAGGGTCAGAAAATCAGACCTGTATTAGAAAGGTGTAGCTATAAATAGAAACTGCTTAGAAAATTCAAACCTTACAAGTAAAAACAAACCATTCAAAATTACATATATGTTGCACTCTGTACACGGGCGCGCCCGCTGAAGAGTTAAAGCAAAAATTTTAGGTGCCCTTCCTTTAAAAATTTCGTCTGAATATTATTTGAAGCTTAATTTAAGATATTTAATATCTTTCCGTATTTTTTAGCTCCGAGTGTTTTTGAGATTAATTTGGAGCCTGACTGAATTAAGATGTATTGTTTTATTACTTTCTTTGTCAAACCTTTAAAATTCTACTTTCAACCATTTTTTCTTTTCCTTTATCAAAATTTAAATAAAAGTTTAAGAGTTATGGATTAGAAGCTATACTACAATTTTGTAGGCGAAAAATTGCTTAGGTACATTATATTTTAATACACGGCGAAAATTTTCTTTTAAAGGATTTCAGCATCAGTCTTTTTCATTTTATATATTTTATCATGCAGTGAAGGCGATCTTAACATCAACGAAAAATTTGATTTCAGTCACCAAAACAAGCTGAAACATCAGAAAAGTTTGAAAGCATGAAAAATTGCTAAAAGTTTTTTATCCTACTTTTGACTACGCCAAAAGGATAGTCACGTATTTTGACGTGAATTAAATATGGAAATATTAAAAATCCGTGCTGAAATGTTTTAGATTTATTTAAAAGATTATTTTTCTTATGAATCAAGAGAAGGTGATAATAATATTTTATTTGTTAAGATAAAATTAAATATTTATGTTCAAGAAGAATAAATTTTAAAATACCTTCAGATATATTTCCTGTCAATCCTCTGGAGTAATATGGAAAATGAAAAGAATACGTTTTGTCACCGCTTTGTCTAGAAGAGTTGATTTGTTTGTTTTCCTATAGTTGTTGTATGCAGTCTGAATGGTGATGAGAAAACGTGATGCAATAAAGAAATATTTTATGTACCATCAGAATCTTTCATATAGCATGCAGATTCAAAAGGGATTTAGAATGTTGATAGAATGACAACCAGGGAAATATCTCTATATATAAAACGCGTAGGTATGCGGCACAAAAATCGACGATATTTCTACACTCCGAATGGCAACGGCTGCAACTACCAGATGTAAACATTAGCGGCCATCCGCAATTTGCAAATGCGTGTCAACATGGATTTACACACTGAAATCTGAAAAGCTCGAAAGCGAGCTGCACGATCAAGTGAAAATTGGGAACAGTGTCAAGAAAGAAAGCGAAGAAGAAATAATTCATTAAGAGAGAGGCGTGAAACAGAACATAAATGATCGCGAGGTTAGGCTTAACCGTTGCTAGAATGCAACCGACAGCCAGTAATAGTTAATTTTCAAAACCTTTTCAGTACTTGCTGAATTTTTAATCAATTTTATAAGTGAAGAAATATTTCCCAACAACTTATTATTTGATATGATTAGTGTAGATATCTGAATTGTGAACAATAGCACATACAGAGAGTGATGTAATCCACACTATAATTTAGTACTTGCTGAATTTTTACTCCATTTTTTAAGTGAAAAAATTTTTCCCCAACAATTTCTTATTTGATGTAATGATAAAGTGTATATATCTTATTTTTAAAATAATTGGTGTTTCTCGGTCTTTTCTGTTCTGAAGTAATGGAAATTCATATTTTTTCTAATCACGATGTTTTAAAATAAGCCTTATGGAGAATACTCCTTAAGGCTATTTAGGAGTATTCTCCATAAGGCTTATGATGATAAGTAATGGTAACATTCCTTACATATGTTACTTTCAGTTGAGTTGTTTTGCAAAAGAAAATGTAAAACTAAAAGCGACCATGCTGGTCGCGCAGCAGCTAGTTTACAAAAATAGTCAGTGAAATTCTTAAATAGGTAATTCCAGAACTTGCTGAAAATCATTTTATATCTTTCCGAAAAAATGGCATTATCTCAAAAATTACACCATACAATATAAAACATAGGCTCAAAATTAATATAACGAGCTATCTGAAAATAATTTTGTCAGTATGTTTAAAAAACATATTTTGTTATGCACTAGAGTACGAGTGTTTGGCTTATTAATAAAACTAGTATATATTTCCAGGCTTTATTAAAGACATCTGAAATTTTGCATAAGTCATCCTTTCATATTCTGTCGAAGAACATATTGGATCTCATAATCCGATTGTCTTTATCTGTATTTCTTTGTCCGTCTTATGTGTCATCGATAATTCATATGTGCATGTCCCGTCTTCCCATTCCAAGGTTAGGACGATGTACAACCCAACAAATCGCCCCAACCGGGCGTGTTCCAGTAAGAAATTTCGATTAAAAAGGTATACGGTTTTTAAACAAGCTCAGCTTTTTCTGGAAATTCTTTAAGGAATTTAATATTTTTCAAGACATATAATTAGAGTGTGAGCACTTGACTTTCACGAGCAGTCTTTCATTAGTTATATTTTACATGATTACAATAAAATCATAGGCATACCATTAAATTTTAAAATTGATGTACTTTAACTACAAATTAAAACATTTTAATTTCGTTGATCATTGTTTTAGGATATAATTGCATCATTAATATATTACATGATTGTATTTTTCCTAAGCTATATATTTTAAGAGGTAATTATACCTTGGGAACGTTCAGATGTTAAATTCACTTCGATGTGTATTGATGGATTTTGTGTAATATGCTTTTTGTTTCTGCATTAATACACTATTTCACAAATCTATAACAACTGGCGGTAAAGTATGAAAATTCAGGTACTTATACTCTGGAAAAGAAAGTCATTAGAAATAAAACTTTTCAAAACAACGGGATAAATACTTACTTAACTGTCGAAGATTGTTTAAGGCATGATATTGATCTTTGAATGCTGCATTGAAGATTTATCACTCAAAAAACGGTAATGGACCATTAGTTAAACGTATGACATAAAATCTCAAAAATAAATAAATAAAATAAATAAAACATCGTTGTCTGAAAAAACAAATTATATATAGATATATATATAAATATGTGTGTGTGTGTGTGTAAGTAATAACACACAAAATGAAGAGTGAAGTAAGAAGACTGATGCGTAATAATTCACAAACACAAGGAGACATATATATGTATATATATACTAGGGGCTTCGCCCCTAGGCTCGCTACGAACGCTTCTGTGTTATGGCTAATAGCGAGATACATAGGGGTGATTCTCGGGCAATGTAACAGCTTCCATCCATTTACTGTTGTCACCCTTAATGCGAAGGGCGTTTCAACACTGTTGAATTATCAGCTTTAAAATTAAATTAAAAATAGAAAAATTAAAAATATAGACTTGGAATGAGGTTTATATGAATAATAAGTTTTCAGCTTCCAGTTGATGTAAATATTTTCTTTGTAAGATAAAACTCGAGGAGCATCGATATTACATCCACATAGGGGACGATATTTCTTGAAAAACTGTGTTTCATTTTTTGATGAAAATATTAGTCTATTTTAAAATATTTTTAAACAAATGATATCTAGTTTGAAAGAGAAATGTCTGTAGTCTTAGATTCTGAAAAGATCAAAATTCTATGATCATTTTTTGACGAGTTTTCGTAGTCCGAAGATGAAAAAGGTCAATATTTTCCCACAAAACATAAAATAAAAAAATAAAAAACTTAAAGTCCGACGAAGATGAGACATCTCTTACTTTGTTCCCCCACATTTTTTTGCATCTATTGCCATCGGTCTCGACCCCATACCCCCAGCGGTTTCGGAGGAGATAGAGTGACAAGCTTTTGACAGCGGCTGTTGCTGCTGCTGCTGCGGCGGGAGTTACTTTTTATTAGAATATATATATATATATATATATATATATATATATATGTGGGGGGTTGGGGGGAATAATCACAAACAGTGTTAACATATGTAACATTTATTTAAAGAGGGACATTATTTACAGGGTGAACTAACGTCTAAAAGGGGGAAAAAACAAGCAGTGCGTCACACACACGTGCGCGCTCGTCGGAAGCAAAACATCGTCTCTCTCTTCTCTTCTTCGCGGTGCCCGCTAGGTGGCGATCACGGGGGCTTACAGTGGCGCACTCCATGTAAGAGTGGCATGCATAGGGCTGTATGGATGGCATCCCACATCGGCCATCCGACAAAAAGCATCTGACCCCAGATGCTGGTAGGGGCACAAACAAATACAGGTGACAATTTATTATGACGAAATGAGAAAAAAGTATAAAAGTTATAAGAAATACACATAGGTTATAATACTAGCAAAATGAGCTGGAAAAGAAAATGAAAAATAGAACACTAAGTGTAGTAACATCTAAACAGCAAAACAATCCTGGCTAATGAAGTATTCCTGAAAAAGAAAAAAAAATAACATGAAAAAAATTTCATGAACTCGACGCATGTACTGGTATGCATGGGTCCGTCAAAATGTCCACACTTTTGAACATCATAGGTGTCGTTGGGCTTAAGTTTGATTATCTTGTAGGGTCCGAGGAACTTTGGATGGAGTTTTAAATGAGGTCCGAATTGGGTACGTTTTATGGCGACAAGATCGTGCAACTTGAACTTCGAAGGTAACTTTCGTCGTAGATTGTAGGTTTTACGGTTTTCGTCTTGCACTCTTAAAATCTGTTGTTTGGCGTCTTTGCGGAGGTCGTCACGTGAATTTATAAACTCAGTTTGTATTTCGGCATTCAACAGGTCTGTGATTTGGATATTGTTGCGGACACGCATTTTTGTACCGAAAAGCAGTTCAAAAGGAGTCGTCTTAATGCTGCGTTGGAAAGTTTAGTTAATAATTTGCTGGACGTCAGCCACACGAGTATACCACTTCATAGGATCTTGGATGAACAATTTGGATAAAACAGAAATGATTATAGAATTGAGACGTTCAACCTGTCCATTTGCGCAAGGAATACCAGTGGTTATAGTCAAATGTTGGATGTTCTCATGGTCGCAAAAGTCTTTAAAGGCATTCGACAAAAATGCAGATCCTCGATCGGAAATAATACGGACGGGGTTTCCAAACACTTGTTGTTGAATTTTTAATTTAGAGAGTACTTCTGCAGCGTCAGTTGATTTCGTCGGGTAAAGCCACACAAATTTGGTGAAACTATCGATAACTGCGAATATATATTTATAGCGTTTAGAAGTAGTAGCGAGAGGACCTAAGTGAACGACATGATATGTATGGAGTGGGGTGTCCTCTTTTGGTAAAGGGTGTAGGAGTCCTTCTTGTTTACCACACTTGCTGTTCGTCAAGATGCATGGAACACAGTTGGCAATACACCTGGCAATTTTATCTTTTAAATTAGGTATGTAAAACTGTTGTTTGAGTTGCTCCTCAATTTTCTTAGTAGCAAAATGTCCATTCTAGTGTGCGTCTCTGATAATGCCGTCTTGCATTGAGTCTGGAACGACTAGAACTTCCTAACCGTCAACTAACTTGTAGAGAACATTTCCTTTGATAAAATAATCGTTATACTGTTCAGTCTTAAGAATTTCTTTAATTACTTGAATGTTAGGGTCGTGTGACTGAGCATTTTGTATTTCGAAAGTCAGTGAATAGGCGGTAATGAGCATCGTCGGATAGCGGCTTAGCGCATCAACATGAGCCATCTTCGCTCCAGTTCGATGTTGAATTGTATAATTGTAATCTTCTAATAATAGTGCCCATCGAGCAATTTTAGCACTGAGATCGCGCTTGCTCATAGAAAGTTTGAAGGCGTTACAGTCTGTTACTATTGTAAATTGTTGACCAAGTAGATACACTCTAAATTTTTTTAATCCATGAATTGCGGCTAACATCTCGAGTTCATAACTTGAGTAATTTTTCTCAGCGTCGGATGTAGATTTGCTCGCAAAATATACAGGGTGAAAACAGTTATCATCAGTGGACTTCTGAAGAAGAATGCATCCAAAACCATGGATAGAAGTGTCAGTATGTAATTCAGTTTCGCTTTTCTGATTATAAATATTAAGAACGGGTTTATTAGCCAAACATTGGTTCAATTGCGTCACACACACGTGCGCGCTCGTCGGAAGCAAAACATCGTCTCTCTCTTCTCTTCTTCGCGGCGCCCGCTAGGTGGCGCTCACGGGGGCTTACAGGGGCGCACTCCATGTAAGAGTGGCATGCATGGGGCTGTATGGATGGCATCCCACATATATATATATGTGTGTGTGTGTGTAAGTAATATCTTAAATAGTATGCACTCCATTCTAGTATTTAAACTCCCTTTCCTACATCCAATCCCCAGTTATATTAATTTATCATTTAAAAACCTTTACCCACAGAACTTACAATGAATCGCATGCCTTTCCTTTTCTACACGTGTATACGTCTGGACTCAGGAATGGGTTACCACCGCGAGCCCCAAAATATGCTGACCCTACAAATAAGAGTCGGAAGTGTACCTCGCCCTGGCGTTTAATGTTGAAAGGTGATATTACTTCCGAGGAGTCTTCTAAAATGAGCGGATGTACTTTTGCCTGTCTAATAAACGATCCGGCCCGAATGCTTCCAAATATAATTTTTATTCCTTTCAGGCTGAGTCTAGCTCCAGCCATGAAAATACGAGCTAGTTTTCCTTTCAGGTCATAATTTAAAGACATGATGTAATGGGTATATTATATATATATATATATATATATATATATATATATAAGACAAAGTTGAAATCGAAACCCCAGCATAAGCTATATTACACTATGCAGCCTGAATCTAAAAACATGAAAGATAAGTATTTAAAAGGTTTTAGACCGCATCTCGTCATCAGCGGTGCCGATACTGTGTAAAAAACAATGGATTGTTTCTGATAAGTATGATCTAACCAATAAACATACTTAGACACCGAAGAATCCATAAGAAACAGGAGAAATAAATAAAAAGTTGCTCAATTAAAGAACACCAAGCCTGGCCCTAAACAATGAAGTTAAGCTATATATATATATATATATATATATATATATATATATATATATATATATATATATATATATATATATATATATATATATATATATATATATATATATATATATATATATATATATATATATATATATATATATATATATATATATATATATATATATATATATATATACATTTATAAATATATAAACACTCATCTTCAAAACGATAGGAGGAGATACAACAGCAAATGACACTGAATATAACACAGACTGAAACACACAGATGTATATTCGCTGGTAAAATACTGGCAAGGGGATTTGAGTTCGAACCCCATCCTTGGAAAGTGATAGTTAGAACGCCATCGTTAGCTTAGTGGCAAAAACCGTTAACAGGTAATAAGAAACTGCAACTTTTGTAATCATTAGAAGTTCGTTATATATTGCTAAAATACCGTACTTAAAAAAACTAAACTCATGGCACAACATTCCACTGTGGACCAAGGCCGGCGGTGCCCTTCTGCGCTTTGAACTTGGGCTTGGAGTGCCATATAGCATATGTCTCAGACAGGTAGTCAATCTGACGTGGGACCCCCAGAGTTTAGTTCCCAAGCATGCTTGGCCCTCATTTTATCGACCCACTCGAGGGATGAAAGGCTGAGTCGACCTTGCCCAGTCGCAGGGTCGAAACCTGAATCTCTGGAGTGGCAGCTTGACGTTTTTAACAACTTCGCCACCGGGAGTCAAAATACTGTACTTGCATGGTCGGAAATTGGCTACAGCGTATGTTGTCTTGGAGTCTGACTGAAGACTACGTAGCTCATCGGAAAACAAAATTACAGTTATGAAAAGGGATAGTTAGAACTGTAACCTTGCCCACCCCAACCATTTCTCTAAGAATTTTTTTTAAAAATAGAAATCCATTGAGAAAATAAACCATGAAATGTTCCAATCATTGAAACAGTAAATTCCATTATAAAGTGTATCGTTTTTTCATTAAACTATTCCCTAGAAACATATTTTAGTTGCTCAGTGGTACATGGGATGCACGCTGCATTAACGGTAGCGAACCGTATTTTAAAAATTTGTCTTTCCCTTCAAAAGTTATGGAATTAACGGATATTTTTAGAAAGTAAAATGCAAAATATTTTTGATTTTTTTTGCTAATGAAACAGCTAAAGTTAACTTTCCATCAGATTCCCGTAACTAGATGATTACGTACTTACAGGCGTGGCGAATATCTACAAAAAGTGCGTTATAGAATGGAACACGAAAACTACGTATAATATAAGCGTCTATATGCTGGTTGTGGGTCGTGTATTCACCTAAACTTCTTTGTATTATGGGAAATTAAATTGCAAGATAGTAATTCGATATTTACTGATATGACAAGGTTGGAGCGAAAGATTTTCAGTTTCGTGACTATGATGCTTCGTAGACGTTGTGCCCAGTTCAGAAGACCAGAATAAAAACAAACCAGAGCGTATCCGGTAAAATTGCAGTGAAGCATTGACCTTGGGCATTGCGTGTGCTTTACAGATGAGGAACTTGAAATAAATTCGACAAGACAAGCCGTCATGTTTTGGTGGACACTTTTTGTTCCTTTTCCATTTGTGCTTGTTTTTTGATCAGCGGAGCGTTCAAATCCAAGGGGTCATCCCACAGGTATATAAGGATATGTTTCACACTGTATGGGGTTTCTTTTACGAAATTTTAGAAGAATGGATGCTGAGATGGAAAAATAACAGTTCTGGAAAATATGGAATTCAAATCGAAAAAAGTTGATATACTAACTCGGGTAAATATTAGTTTATATTGTTCCAGTTCATTCTCAGTTTTACCTGTAGATGAAAATTATAAAAGTTATTTACGAAATACTGTATTGTAAATGTAAAATTGCAACTTCTTTGAAAAAGATGGGTTAAAATAAATCGACTTTTAAATCTTGTTTTACAAAACGTTCACAATAGATTTTTGGTTTTTTGACATTACTTTAATAACCCCTTTTATTAAAACTCTTATGGCTGACTAGATCATAAAAAGAGCATTATTATGATGACGTTTTGGTAAAAATAATTTAATGAGAGGTTATTTTATAAGATTTTAATTAGTTATTGCATGTTTTCTAAAATAATATTTACAGAATTATTAAATTCCTCGCTGCTTATATTGCTTTTAAAAATATTTTTTCCTCTAAATATAGATATTTATTCATAGGACATTGATAGTAGAACCTTTGAAATAAGTTTGAAAGCACATGAAAATATAAGAAAAGCAACACTTTTCATTAGGTTTCATTAATTTTCAATGAAGTTCTTTTTTCGTAGTTTTTGCCCTTTTCACCCGCCTTTATCTGATGGATATTAACGATTCAATTATTTTGGTAACAATGATTTTTCAACCGAAACAGTGAGTGATCAAGTGTTTTGCTTCATTAATATATTTCGAGAGATTATTAAAACTGTCAAAAGATTTCCAGATAATGTTCGACATAATTTAATTAAATCAGATTTCACGCGTGAAATTCTTTAGTTTATCTATAAGTTTGAACTTTTCGCTTTCAGAAGTTTTTCCATTACCGATTTTTTTCCCTTTGTGAGAGTTATTTAAATTCTGTAGGTTTTTATTTTCCTGGAAAATAATTCTTTGATTTTAAGGGGTACAAGGCGTGTGTTTTAACACACATAATACCATAGGATCCAATCTCATTATCTGTCATTCTTATTTTTATGATCGCCAGTAAAGAAAACTTGTACTAAGTTGTATTAAATCAATTACAAGCAGGAAAAATTTGTGTCATGTTCACTTTATAGCAATCCTTTAGTTTCGGAATATTTGAACGTTTAGGATAGTAATGTTAGAAAAATATGCGTGTTGAAAATTTAAATTTTTCTAAAGTTGACCTCTACTTTCCAAAGGACTTTTCGTTTCCTAGATTTAACTTATTTCTTTCTAATTTTACACTTCTTAATGGGAACCCATATCTTCATTAAATTATTCCTTTCAAGCTATGATGATTTCAACAATTCAGAGCCTTTAAATTTTGTATTTATTAAATAACGGAAAGGCATAATATAAGTGAATTATACTTAAGATAAAACATAAGAAGGATTCCTGAACTGTCTATCGGTTTTTTTAATCCCTAGATTTATTGCTTTATTTATGAGAAGAAATATCCACATCCTCAGCAACAAAAGTATTCCTGACTTTTTAAATTTACATATATTTACTTTTAAAGATACACCTTTTAGTTTGGGATCTTTCAGTTTTGGATTTGTGGTATTTCAGTAACAAACGCAAAAGAGGTATATGGTTGTCAACCAATATTGGGACTTCGATACTCTGAATGATTAATGAACATCTCCATGTTAATGACTCATGGGAATTAGTGGTGTGTCACACTAATGTCACCAGGGTTCACTATTTCTCCAAGTCTGCTAACCTTTGAAAATCATTAGCTGGCCACAAAAACACAATGCGAAACCAATTATTTGGGCGATGATAGTTTCTTTCTCCATTTAACTGAGTGACTGTCTGTAGTAGGATGTCTGTAGTAAGATGAGTCTATGAATTTCATTGTTATTAAATAAAACTAATCACAAAAGTTATAAAAAGTTGTGCCGTGCACCCGTAGTTTATGTGAAACAGGTCACACACACCCACACACACACACACACACATATATATATATATATATATATATATATATATATATATATATATATATATATATATATATATATATATACATATACAGATATAAATATACAGGCGAACTATCTCTTAAAATGGTCACTCCTTCAGAACCATAACTGGCCACCACACAGACGTTTCTCTGTGTGCGTGTGTGCGTGTATATACATACATATATATATATATATATATATATATATATATATATATATATATATATATATATATATATACGTATACAGATATAAATATACAGGCGAACCACCTCTTAAAATGGTCACTCCTTCAGAACCATAACTGGCCACCACACAGACGTTTCTCTGTGTGCGTGTGTGCGTGTATATACATACATATATATATATATATATATATATATATATATATATATATATATATATATATATATATTAGATATATATATATATATATATATATATATTAGATATATATATATATATATATATATATATATATATATATATATATATATATATATATAAAGTTGGAGATAAGCATTCTTCCTAATTTTTTCAAGATGGTTTTATGAGAGTTAACAAACGCGTTAAAAGCAAATTTCACAGGTTATTAATCAACATATATCTGAATGTAGAATTTGCCCACTCCATAAGACGAACTTGAACGAAACCTCTGACACACATCTCTAACAAAATTACTTACTTTTGTTCTTAGTTTTGTCTTTGGAATTACTTTTGTCCTCTTTTTTTTAATTTATATTTTCCAAATTATCTTAAAGACCACACTGACTAGTACAATAAAAATTTTAGAGCGAAATCAGTTATACATTTTAAACAAAATACATTTATTTGTATTCTTCAAATAAAATATTAGGGGAAAAAATAGCATGTTATGATTTTTCCACTTGTTCAGTCACCTGAATCAGAGTACTTAGCCTGGTTTCTTTTAATAATGTATATTTTTGGAAATATCTCTTCTGTTCAGTAAGTTTTACCCCTCTAATGAACTCTCAGCAGTACAAAAATGGAATCATTCATTATTTTTACATAGAAACTAACATTTTAATTTTTTTCCAGAATGTCGGAAGAAACATCGTTGCCAAATTTCTAATAATAAGTAATATTTATCGTCCATTCGAGGATGATTTACTATTTTAAGTTCACCATTATGCTCGCAACGATTTTAAAATTCTATATAAAGTAAATTCATATATATTTTTTAATTTCTTTATATATTTCTCGTCGTCATTCGCTTTATAAATTCGCATCCATGTGCATAAATTTTGTCTGTCTCTAAAAATTTAAATGACTTGATGTTACAAATATGTAAGCCCTAATAAAGTCCATAATTTTTGTTAAAGTTGAGAAAGTCATTTGAAATCTCTTTACAATTATTGCATGTGGGAGAAAGAAATCAGTATGAATTTTATTACTTTTAAATTCCCTTTCAGTATAATTTAAATACAGACGAAGAAATCAGAAAGTAATTAATTATTTCACATAAAAGTTACTTTCGAAAAAAATTTATCTTCAATAATGAATAGCATTTTATTCTTCTAAAAGTATGTTAAAAATTATTTATTTGAAACTTAATGTGCAACACATGATACCTTAAATATAATATATGTAATATGTATAAGCAATTTGATGGCGTTTATCCTTCATGTACATTGTGTTTTATCATAAGAACTCGGACGATGGCCGAACGACTAGGATACTAGTTTGTGGAGTCAGGGGGATCGAAACTTATTGTAAGCATGAATGAATGTAAACAATTAGAGATTGTTTTAATATGCAGGCATAGGCGTATTGTGCTTCTAACATTTTTTGGGGGGAGGGGGGGCACGAATTGAATTCAGTTAGGGCCCTCCTCAAAGCATTGGCTGCCGGACGGTCCTTAAATTATGAAATATTATGATTTTTTCAAAATTAAATAACAATAGAATTTATGTTTGAGTAGTATTCAAAAGTTATACAATGAGAAAAATAAGTATAATATAAATAAAATGAGAAAAAAAATAAAGCATCGAATTTTTGTTATGGATCATATCATTGATAAAAACTCTTTTAAAGCTAAAGACATCGGAATTTTCAGTTTCACAGTTTGATAAAGCGGGAAAAAACCAACATTCTTAAAAATTTTCTACAATTTCCTATTTTTAACTGAACTTCTATTAACGTTTTAATTTATTTCAAGTTACATTCGGGGTGCACGTGCCACCCCGTTTCGACGCTACGCTTATGTATGCCGGTCCTAGTCAGTTTAGTCCTTATCTTATAAAAAAAAGGCCAAAATACCACTCCACCACTACAACCAAAAAAAATAAATAAACAAACTTTGACCTTTAAATTGTTTCTAATACGACATATATATATATATATATACTGCTCAAAAAAATTGGGGGAGCAAGCAAAGAAATTAAGAAAACCGTGCGAGACAGCCACGTATTGAATAAAATGGATAGTACAAGCGTATCAATGCGCAATACAGAAAAAAAGGCGTAAAAAATTTGTAATTAAGCTTTAATTCTTTGAAAATATGGAAAAAACATGAAAAGATGATTTAGGGCAACAATTTGGTTACATGTAAACGATAAAAAAAAAGTATTGTTTAGAAATGATGCAAGATTTTTAATATTGCATGTGGTCTCCCCGAACAGTTAAGACTCCTGCAGACCTGTTTTCCATGGATGCGATGATGTTATCGATAAGACTTTGGGGAATACTGTTCCATTCCTCAAGAAGTGCAATCTCCGAGTTTTGGAGAGTAAAAGGAGGCCTTGGTCTCGCAGCAATGCGTCGTCCGAACATGTCCCAAACATTCTGGATTGGATTCAGGGCAGGAGAGCACGCTGGCCATTTCATACGCTATATTGTTTCAGCTTCAAGCATGCTCTCCACAAGACGAGCTGTATGCGGCCTGGCATTATCATGCTGGAAAGTAAAGGAATCTCCAATGGCTGCAGCGTAAGGTATGACATGAGGTCTCAGTATCTCGTCTGCATACCTTCGGGCTGTCAAAGTACCATTCCGAATGATATGCAGGTTCGTACGTCCACCTATGCTGATTCCACCCCATACCATAAAATCAGCTCGTCTGTATTGTGACCTTTCACGAATGAATGTGGGGTTATTTAGAGTGCCCCTTTCCCTCCATACAAAAACACGTCGGGTGTCACACTCCAGACTAAAGCGAGACTCGTCTGTATACAGCACTTGGCTCCAATCATGTTGCTCCCAATCTCGATGTTCTGCAGCCCATCTCCTTCGGGTCGCACGGTGGCGTGAGGTCAACGGAATGCAGACCATTGGCCTAAGTGCATTGAGACCTCCCTGATAAAGCCTATTACGTACTGTTTGGATGGACACCCTTCGTTCTGTTACCAAGAGCAACTGTCTTTGCAGCTGAGTAGCATTGTCTGTTATGTTTCGACGAGCTGTTAACAGTATATACCGGTCATCAGTTGCTGTAGTGGCGCGTGGCCGACCTTGCCCTAGTCGATGTCTAACAATCCCTGTTTCTTGTAATTGATTCCACAGTCTTGCAACGACACTTCTGGTGACTCCAACAGCGTCCCTTTAACAGACTCCAACCGGACACTACGTTGTGTTTGCCCGGTTTCAAGTCTGCCTATAATACAACATGCCATGGATTCCGGTAAATCACGTTGTTGAGACATTTTCAAGTCACCTTTTCTCAAAAAGAATAACTGAGCAATCGAATTTCACAGTTAAGGCAAAGAAACAGACGTTTCTGCAACATCGTGATTTCCACCCTCATGTTCTTTTTCTGGTTTTTGACGTCATGAACTTTGATTTGCATATGAAGTTTTCTTCTTCTGTTTCCTGCTAGGCTTTGAATTATGGATGATTTATTTTGTGTTACTTATCGAAGTAAGTGTTTGCATAATTTCGTTAAAACCATGTGCTCCCCTATTCGTTTTGAGCAGTGTAATATATATATATATTTAAATAGGTACACTCACTTCCAAAAGTTAAGCACGGAGAGGAAAATGTTAATTTCCGAAAGCCAATCTGAATTAAAAAAGATGAAATTTGCTGCAAAGGTAGACAGGAAGTATTCAAATATGCTAGGTAACAGCCAATCATGGTTTCGCGTCGAGGAATATGCAAAACAGGCAGTCTTCTAAGAAGCCGGCGTTGTGAAGGGTTACAGGAGTTGCATGTAAGTGCTGATGAAAGGTGTTTAGAACATTCGTACGATTTGTTTTCAAGCTAGACGGGTTTCTATGGCTTCCAGAAGACGAATGGAAGATTCTGAGCGCTGTCGGCTGTCAGACGCATTGAAACAGGACAGTCTATCACAGATGTTGCTATTTTCTTCAGCGTTCATCATTCCGTCATTTCACGATTATGGAAAAAATTCCAAACCAGCCAAACAGTTGTCCGAAGTCCTGTAGCCGGTCGTCCAAGGGTTACGACCCCCTCGGAAGCTTGATATATTGCTGTTGTAGCCAAGCGGAAACGAGGATAGACCTCCACACGTGTGACATCTATGGTTGCAGCGGCCATTGGTAAGACGATATCTGCCACTACTGTTCGTCGAAGGCTACACATGAATGGTCTGTACACCCGGGTACCACGAGTTTGTGTTCCTTTATCCGTCCAATCCAGAGGGGCACGATTAAAGTGGTGCCGCCAGCATGTGAATTGGACTGTGTCTGATTGGGGCAACGTTATGTTCACAGATGAGTCCATATTTCCCCTACAACCCGATGATAAGCGTGTAAGGGTCATGAGGGAACAAGACACTCGCCATTGGCCAGAGAACATCACCAAACATCACTCATTCCGCGGGGGAAGCATCATGGTCTGGGCAGGGATTTCTTTGGGATATCTACAGGCGAGGTTCTGTGACGACTGTAAGGTATCGAGATGAAGTCCTAGACCCCACTGTGAAACTGTCCGCTGCAGCAGTTGTCCTGCTTTCGTTTTAATGGGCGATAATGCCCGTCCCCATAGAACTTCCATCGTTGACGACTTTCTGGAGAGTGATGGGATTGCGCGTATGAAGTGGCCGGCTTACTCGCTTGACCTTAATCAATTTGAAAATCTTTGGGATGCCTTCGGCCATGCTGTATGTAGACATTTCCCACCTCCAGCCACTCTCAGAGATTTAGAAACTGCCCTACAGGAGGAATGGAGATTACTGAACTCTCCGGTGGTTGATCACTTCGTAAAAAGCATGATCACACGCTGTACACTTTGTATGAAGGTGAGGAGTGCTCACATACCCTATTAATGTCGGTTTTTGTCGTTTGTTTTGCATTTAAACATCATTTTGTTAATGACGCAAATATGGCGTCATCTTATAATTTATGATTATCTCTGTATGTAATTCTTTGTTTTGTTTCATGAATAAGCATAGAGCTACTTACTTGCAGCATTTCATGTCAATCAAAACAGTACTTGTCCATTATTTCGCATTTTACCGCTCCGTGCTTAACTTTTGGAAGTGAGTGTATATATATATTTATATATATATATATATATATACAATATACATATATATATATATATATATGTATATATGTATATATATATATATATATATATATTTATTTATTTATTTATTTAAAATTTCTCCTTGGGGAGCCCTCTTGTTTATTTCAAGATGCTTTCCTCTTTTTTTTATATCGAAATTTTGTTGGTCCGTAAACAATACTAGCAATATTTATGAATACTTCAAAGCATTTAGATTGAAACATTGGTTTAATATGTTTTATGTAGAGTTCTTTTTTTCATTTCATCTCTGTTTCAAAAATATACTGGTACGCATCATATCTACGATATCGTTTCTGATACACTTCTACATTGTGCTGTGATGTCTTTTGTCCACGTAATGATTGCTGAAATCTGTACGTTGCGAAGGGAAACTTTTGTGATATAAATTCATACATAAATTAGGCTTTTGGAAATGGCAACCGATCAGTCAACCATTACATAGATTTCTTCGAAATAGAATAATACAGGATAGATTTAATAATCCACGTCTAGAACTCTCGCCCACAGCAATAATGACCCTCTAAAGGGGATTTTTTTTAAATATTAGAATAAATTATTAAAATATTAAATATTAGATTAAATAATAAGTAAGAGTATTAATAAATTCGGCATAAGTATCGAATTTGTTGAATTTCAAGACACGCAACTGCTATAACAAGTCATAATTAAAAATATTATAGTTAATGAACTCATACTAATAAATGTATTATCATTTGGAGGTTCTAGATTTTATACATTATAAACTTAAGAAAAATGGTTATGAAAAAAGAAATACACTGATAATTTATTATACACATATTTTATATTATAAGACCTACTAATTATTGCTGTTTTGCTTAAATTTTTAATATCACTAAAAGTATAAATTGTGTAAAATGTGTTTATCAATAACTAAATTATTACTAATGTAAAGAACCACACTGCTTGAAACTTCCAATGAAGAATCGAACTTGACAAACACGCGTAAATAAGACATTAAGGACAATTACACGTAAACATTTAAAGAACATTACTCTTCGTTAACATCATCATTTACGCGCCGACAGTCGAGGGCTCCTCTTCGAATATAATCTAGGTTATCTTCTTGCGTTTGGCAAAGCGTGATGTCATCAACTACGTCACTGGTGTTTCTTATCTGCGACGCGTGTCGGAGAGGGAAGTAGGCGTCCAGGGATTTCTCATCAAATCTCACAATCTCGGCGTTTTCCTGACAGGTCGGTGTCCACACCGTCATCCGGAACTTATCACCTTCGGTTAATCGTCATCAACAAAAAAAGAAACAAAGCAAAACAGAAAGAGAATGTCCGTCAAGAAAGGATATACAGGCTTCAATACTCTCAACGTCTTGCAAATTTTGGGTACGTCGTTGTTCCAAGTCCAACATGGTGGGGCTTAACACTGACAATCGTCGTTACGTCTTCTCTTCAAATTCTAATTCTGCTTGTATGTATAACGTCGTCTTACATCTGTCGTGTTTAGTGTCATCTTAGTTTTAGCATCTTGCGTCTTCTTCTATAACACAGATTTTAAATTCGTCATTGAAGTTATTGTCGGTTAAAAGTCACAAGTCGAGAAAGTTCTATGCATCTGGGATTTTATTTTCTTATTAACTTCTATCTTCAACTTAAAATACGTCGGACCAGGACTTAATACACTCAGCGCACGAGGTTGAGTGCACTGTCCCATCAAAAAAGCCAACTTTTTCTACGTCATATGTATCGTTGCCCTTTACTTTTAAGATCTTATAAGTCCAAGAAATTTAGATTTCAACTTTAGACCTGTGCCGTAGTGAGTCCTTTTAATGGCTACGACATCATCCTTTGCATACTTCCTCGGTGATTTTCTTCTTAGGCTATAATTATTTTTACTACTTTCTTGAGCTTTCACGATTTGCTTCTTTGCGTCTTTTCTAAACGTTTCTCTCGATTCTGAGAATTCTCGCCGTACCTCTTCTTCAATCGTTTATTTAATATTGAAATCTGATTTCTGCTTCATTTTTACACCTACGAGTAACTCGAAAAGCGTGAAATTTATACTTCGCTGGTAAGTGGCGTTAAATATCTGTTTCACTGCCGGGAAGAATTTGTACCACTTTGTAGGGTCATCTTTTGATAATTTCGAGATCACAGATAAGACGGTGGAATTCAGTCTCTCGACTTGTCCATTCGCTCGGGGAAGACCTGTGGTGACGCAAACATGCTGAATATTTTCAGATAAGCAGTAGTCGTCAAATTCTTTTGAATGAAACACGGATCTTTTATCGGATATAATTCAAGTAGGGTTACCGAAAACACTTTTTTGGATTTCCAATTTTGAAATAACCTCGCGGCTAGTAGTAGATTTAGTGGGGTAGAGCCCAACGAACTTTGTGAAAGAATCAAGAATACATAGGATATATTTGTAATTTTTATTCGTGCTCTCCAACGGCCCTAAGTGATCAATGTGATACGTTTCTAATGGGATTTCATCTTTAGGTAACGGGTGTAAATCACCTTCCTGTTTACCCCGCTTTCTATTGGACAGAATACACGTTATACAGTTAGCAATATATTTCTCAATTTTTTTTAACTCTGGGGATATAAAATTCCTTATTTAAATTTTCTTCTGTTTTCCTTACGGCAAAATGACCCTTTTTCATGCGCATTCTTTATGATATTCATTTGCATATCTTCGGGTACGACTAACAAGTCATTTCCATTACCACACTTGTAAAGAATGTTTCCTTTAACTAAATAATCCTCGTACTGATTTGTTTTCAGAATTTCTCCTATCGTTTTTATGTTTTCATCAGTATCTTGCGTGCGCATAATTTTTAAAGACACACTATTTCGGACGACCATGCAAATAGGATTTCTGCTGAGAGCATCAACGTGCCTCATAAGATTGCCCTGTCTATGTTCGATTGTATAGTTATAATCTTGTAACATTAAAACCCATCTAGCGATTTTACTAGAAATATCTCTCTTGCTCATGGTTAGTTTAAATGCGTTACAGTCAGTCACGATCTTAAATGAGATTCCTAGCACGTATGTTCTGAATTTCTTGATAGCCTCTATAACTGTCATAACCTCTAATTAGTAGCTTGAATATTTACGTTCGGTTTCCGTCGTCTTCCTACTCATATAGTAAACTGGATGGAATCGATTATCGACTATTGATCTCTGGAATAAGACAGCCCCATACCCATCAATACTGGTGTCGATATGAATTTCGGTTTCGCTTTTAGGGTTATAGATACTTAATACCGGTTCTGAACACAGAATACTTTTAGTTCGTTAAATGAATGTCTTTCTTTTGTACAGAATTGAAACATGCGATCTTTCTTTAACAAGTCACTAAGTGACTTCGCAATTATGGAATATTCACGTATAAACTTCCTGAAATATCCGGTTAATCCTAAGTATTTCTGTACATCTTTGGCACATTTTGGTTCTTGAAAGTTCATAACGGCTTTTGTTTTACATGGAGAAGGGTATAATTTTCCATCTTTAATTTTGTATCCCAAAAACTCAATCTCACGTTTTAAAAAATTATATTTCTTAATATTCAGTTCTAAGCCGTATTCCGAAATTGTTCTGAAAACGCTTTTTAATTTTTGCATTCCTTCTGCCTCATCCTTCGAGGGAATTAAAATGTCATCCATATTCAACACGACTGTTTTGTCTTTTAACAAGTCCCGAAAAACATTGCAAATATATCTCTGAAACACGGATGGTGAGTTAGAAAGTCCGAACGGCACTTTAGAAAATTCACATTGGCCTTCGTGAGTCACGAACCACGTGAATTTCCTGCTCTCTTCCTCTATGTTGACATGAAAGAAACTATCGTATTTCTTTAGTTTGTTATTCGCGAGTTGTTCACAATCTTTTACAGAATCATTATCACTCTGATCATTAATTTAATTATCCTCATCTTCACAAATGATATTTTTTACTAGTAATGTTATGTCACAAAGACATTCAAGAATTCGAGTTATTATTTCCGGTTTCGTTCCATCATTAATTATACACAGCAAATTACAGATAGATATGAGATCATTTAAAGAAAATTATTTTTCAATATACTCTAATTTCAGCTTATAAGCAGATTGTTCTCCTTTGAAACCAAAACCAGAAAATTAATTCTCTATGACACTTTCGGTTTTGTCGATCGCCATCAATCTCAAATATAAGTTTAAGTAAACATCGAATTTTCGATGGTCTTTCAATTTTCAGTACCACCACCAGTTCAGAAATGTCACTTAACTTCGTATTTAATTGATTGAAAAGAAATAACTCACCGTTAATTCAGCATTAATCCGAATCCGAAAGTCTATCACTGTGGTTCTATCCTCATATATATTTCACATCCACGGCCGAGTCCTCATAATGTAAAGAACCACACTGCTTGAAACTTCCAATGAAGAGTCGAACTTGACAAACACGCGTTTAATAACACATTAAGGACAATTACACGTAAACATTTAAAGAACATAACACTTCGTTAACATCATCATTTACGCTCCAACAGTCGAGGGCTCCTCTTCGAATCTAATCTAGGTTCTCTTCTCGCGTTTGGCAACGTGTGACGTCATCATCTACGTCACTGGTGTTTCTTCTTTGGCGACGCGTGTCGGAGAGGGATGTAGGCTTCCAGGGGTTTCTCATCAAATCTCACACGAATTAATGTGAATTCTATCGTATGCAGGATTCTCAACTTTTAGCTTTTATCTTCAAGAAAGAAAAGTAATTTTCTATTTTGAACTTTCTTAAATTAATTGATAATAGTTAATTATTATAAAATTACCTCTTACCCTAAAAGTCAAGCAAATATATTTCTTTGCTGTTAATTTAACTATTTAGCTGAATGCAAGTTAATTAATTTAACTAATTTATATCACTTTTTACTACTTTAAGTTTTTTCCTAAACTTTAATAGAAAACTGGTTAATAATTAATTGTTTCTTTCTACCGTGCAATATTATTCCTCGTTCCATCATCTTATCGCTTAACTTTAAGTTTTCTATTGTATTAGGTGAATTAGTGAGCTTTAATCACACTGATGTTTTCCATTGACTTCCAGTTTTTTTCGAAATTTTTGAAGATTAGTTCAGTGCCAGTATGTGTCTGATTGTCATTTCTTACAGAAGCAATCCTTCTCATTGTGATAGTGTCAGTTGTGTTGATAGTGTTATCACTGAATATAATTTCCTTGTTACTTTCTGAATTTGGCTTATCTCCATGTTTTGAACATGAAACTCAAATTTTTTTATATTTTTTCATAAAAAATGATGTCTCATTGTGGATGTATCTGTTTAAAATTCCATTACTGAAAACATAATAGTCTGTAA
Organism: Dolomedes plantarius; assembly: GCA_907164885.2. Classification (NCBI taxonomy): domain Eukaryota; kingdom Metazoa; phylum Arthropoda; class Arachnida; order Araneae; family Dolomedidae; genus Dolomedes; species Dolomedes plantarius. Next base: position 158,533,285 of record OU015492.1, read on the forward strand.
TTGTGTTCTATCGTGCTGGCTTTATATCCTTCTGCATAGATATATTATGTTTTGATTCTTAAGCACCTTTTACAGAGTATTTTATCATTTGAAACAAGGTCCTTTTTGCACTGAAATTCTGTAATTAAGTAAAAGCAATTATGCATAAAGATAAAAGTAATTCGATATTTTCTATCTCCCGATTCTTCATTAGAAAAATTTTGTTAATGCATAATAAAAGTTTGTGTCACACTTAGCATTTCCTTTCTCCTGCAATTAACAGTAAAAGCTTTTAATCAGAGAAACATGATAAAATTATGATTAAAATGACTTTCCCTTAAGGAAATTTTCATTAAATTATCTAGTGTTTTCTTTTTAAGAGAATAACATAATTGATAGTAAAACTTAACAATCGGTACAAAGTTAATGGAACAAGAATTTTATTCACTTTTGCCATCTGAATTGAATTTTCCCCGGGCTAAATTTTAGGATATTTAAAAAATTGGAAGAAATATTGAACTCAGTGCAGCACGTAATATAACAAAATTATAGAGATATAACTTAATTAAACGCAAATATTTTAACACTGTCATGCTTGAAATTTAAAAATGGTAAAAAAGTGTTTATGATTATTCTCAAGGAATGTTAATAAGAACTTATTCATTAATTTATTTAAAAGACGCAGTTTTTAAAAAAAATATTTTGCGCCCTTTTTAACTTGAAATATGTAAAAAAATTACTTTGTAGTCACTACCATCTTTTTCAATTGTAACTATATTTCATTTCAGGTATGTACTCTGTTACTTGCCTTAGCTGAAGTAACCAAAGGAAATGACGTGAGAAATTTGCAGAATCATCGAAATGGAATGCTTAATTTAAAAGATGTTGCTGACCATTGGATTGGGATTCCAAAGTCCCCTTACAATTCTTTCACAGTTACCTCCGGCCCAACTTCCTCTACCACTGTTCCAACTTCATCTCCTGTAAGCACATCTAAAACTACAAAACAAAAGAGAAAAAAGTATAAAAAAACATCTACCAACAAGCGAAGATCTGATCTAGATGAATCTTCCGATTATAAAGATACGTACCGAAGCCGAGAGAAGTATGCTTATCAAGATTTTGATTATGATTACGATGGACCAATCGATTCTTCATACAGAAATTCATATTCACCATCACCGTACATTGTCAGAGCATCTGCCTCGTCGAACAAAGCTGTTATGGTTGATCCCTCTGTAAACTCACAAACCATAAAAGCAATCTACGCTGGTACGCCGAAAGTAGCCACCTACGTTGTACCTAACACAAAGAAGTATGTAGTGGAAAGAGTAAAATCCAACGCAGTGTTCGTCCCGCCTTCATCTATGCCCCCTAATCCAGGCATTTACGCTGCAGCTTCGAATTCGGGCATGAGGAGATTGGACCCGTTGGACTACGACGATGGATCCCCCTCTGGAGGGTCATTCCTCAACTTAGGACCCCAAGATAGTTTCCCGCCAAGACCAGTCATGAATAAGATTGTCCAAGCAGGGCAGAGGCAGCCCTGCCACGGTCCAGAGTGCCATCAACACCATAAAGGACTAGTAAGGTTCTACTGGAGAAGAGTGGTGTACCCGCCGGGAACAGGCCGCGGACGGCTGAGAAGACCAGGCAGGGGCAGAAATCGTAGACGTAGGTTCCGGGTAGGATCCAGAGCACCGTCAGATCAGACTGATGTGTATGCCCCAGATGACGAAGAAGTTGAAGAAACGGGAGACGATACAAATGCATATAACAATAATGAAGAAGACGATGAGGATGAAGATGATAATGAGGAGAACGACAGCAGTCGTCGAAATATGTGGCAACCCGGAAAAGCATATAGCCACGATTGGAGTGAGGGTAATAATTATGATGATCAAGATAGAAGGATCTATAGAGATAAAAGGTATGCTTACAGAAAGAGAAGGAGGAGCTCTTTCAGATAAGAAGATAGCACGTTATCATTGTTACATTAAGAAGGAAATCCTTTCTGCTCATTTCCATTGAAAAAGTTGTTTCAGTATTTATTTCGAACTATATTAACGAGGCGAAACAAATGTATTTACATTTGTTTCTGATCATCCCCATTGTATAAATCCTATAACCCGCTTTTGTATTTGTATTTGAACTTCTAATAATTTTTCGGTAAATAAAGTTAGATCATTATTTCATATATTGATAAAATAGAAAAAGGAAAAACAAATATGGTGAAATAAAGAATGTTTTTCTATTTCAGTCTTTGTTTCTTTTCTCAAATCTTTTTCGTGTGACATTTTTCAGCTTGAGCATCATGTAACTTAATATTCATATCTGATTTTAAGGAAATGTCATGGGATACGATTTTTCCCTCTAGGATTAAACAAACATAGATTTGAAAGTACCGTATTTTTGCTTGTTTTTCAACATTATAATGTACTGATAAAGTTATGTCAGGATTATTAGAGATTTCCATGAATTATTTAAGATACGTCTTGTAACATTTTCAGATATAAATTATTCCTCCTCTTGACATTTCTTATCTAAAACAAAAATTGCACCGTATCAGGGTGTTTTGAGAAACTTTAATTTTTCCTTTACTTTATTTTGAAGAAAAATTTTAATTTAAAGCATTATAAACTAAATGTTATTCGAGAGGAAACGGGAATGTAACTATTTTTCATGTTAAAATTAAACCAAGGATGTTACTATTTATCGCACAAATATTAAACCATTTGTAAAGAACTATTTAATTACTATATTAATTTCTATAAGGCTATTAATTACTATATATTTAATATTTAATTGCTATAGCCGTATAGTAATTAATACTTAATTACTATAGCCTTATAGTAATTAAGTATTAATGTCTATAAATCTAACTACACTAAGCTAACTGAAGTTATCTAAATATAATACTATTAAGGTGAAATATTTTAATTTTCCTGTTTTAAAATTATCAGTAATATTTCTGAACGTATGTGACATTAAAAATTGAACGTATATATCTATAAAATAGAGTATTACTATAGTTTATGTAAAGTATCTACATCTTAAAGACTTAAAAAATACTTGTATAACTGCACAAACATCTAAATATTCTCTGTGATATCAATGTATTATGCAACAGAGAAACGGCACCTGCCACAATGTATAAAATATATATTTTAAACCAAAAATAAAATATAATTTTATAATGGAATTTACTATGACAGGTTTTCAACAATTTCAACAATTTTCGATAAAAGTATTTTTCTGGAATATCAAAAAATTGTGTCACCTCAGTACAAAATATTGCAGAAGAATTCTTGTTAGTTATGTATGATGAAATAAAGAATTTTAATTCTATCATTAAAGATTTAGATTATTTCATAGTAAAATTATCAAGGAAGTATAATTGACTTATCGAAGGTTTCATGTAGTGGAAGGTACATGTTATACAGGACATAAAGGGGAACTACGAAGAGTGAGGTATAAAAAACAAGCGGGGTTTATTTTTAAACAAAGATTTGTACAATAAAATTAAAGAGTTAAAAAATAAGTTAATTCTAACGGTTGTAGATAAGGCTGCCAATAACTTTGGTTTTATGTGTAAGGATTATTTCAAGCAATTAATTTCTAGGGAGTGCAACTCAAACAATACCTATCAAAAAATTAACTTTACCAAGAAAGAAATAAATAATAGAATTTTAGCCTTTAGCAAAAAATTTAAGTTTAAGATTAATAGCCTAAAATATCCTTACCTTTTTCCCACCATTAAAATCAATAGATTACTAAATTTAGATTCGTTACGTGTAGTACTAAATTTAGATTCGTTACGTGTAGTACTAATTGATATAACACTTTATTCAGTAAAAAGTTTTTTAGCTATTTAAAAATCATTCTAAATAAAATCAGGGTTACCGAAAATAGCTTTATTATAATTAATAACCAGGATGTTCTACAATTTTTAAAGAATATAGATAGCATACACACTTTTGATTTTGAAAAACTTTTTACTAGTGTTCCCCTGATAACTTAATGAATATTTGCTCAGAAATTTATGATGCCTATCTTGATAGTACTTTAATCTTAAAATGTGACTGGATTGATCTATGTAAATTTAATATTTTTGAAAACATCCTCTTTAATGGCATGAGATTCTTTAAACAAATAAAGGGTATACCAATGGGTAATAGCTTTTCTAACGCCTCTGAAAAGATTTTCTTACATTCTTACGAAACTAAATTTCTTAACTCAAAGAATGTTACCGGATTTAGGTACATTGATGACCTTAGAATTTTTAACTGTAACTGTTGAGCTCTTAGTGTAAGCTGTCTATGTCTTTTCATTTTCTTTTGACTATCTGTTTCTATGGGGATCTCGGGGCCTTGGGATGTCTTTTGGTCATACCTGCATCGATTCAGATCGATTCAAGTTCCCCTTAAGGTAACTGATTTGATTAGGCACCCTGATGACGATACCAGTCGGCTACCTCGATATCTGGTTTAGTTCCGTCACTACCACAGAAACACACCTTTGGTGCGTGGAGTCCTGAGTGCCAGTTTTATGTTTGTTTTCTGTCTACATTCATCCTATAATTATTTATATTTAGTTATATTTATACACTGAAGTGCCACTGAATTAGGGATACCTACCTAGTAACGAGTTGGGCCTCCTCTGGCCTTGATAACGGCTGCCACACGACGAGGCATAGATTCAACAAGTTTCTGGAAACGTTCCACGGGAATGGCTTGCCAAATATTGGCTAAAGCTGTCCATAATTCAGTTAGGTTCTTTGGGCTGTGTGATGGCCTTTCACGCCTTGTTCCAAAACATCCCAAAGATGCTCAATAGGATTTAAGTCTGGGCTTCTAGGTGCCCAATTCATGACAGAGAAGTCAGAGGAATGCTCATCCAACCAGCCAGTAGCCAACCGGGACTTGTGAGAGGTACAGTTGTCTTGCTGGAAAACTCCATTACCGTGCGGATAACAGAACAGCATAAACGGGTGGAGGTGATCACCCAGCAACTCTACGTACCGAATTGCATTGAGGGAGTTGGTACACGCACCAAAGATCCCAAAATGTGCCACGAAAAAACACCCCAGACCATGATTGAGCCAACATGCCCTTGTACAGTTCCAGCCAGGCATGCAGGATCCATGGCTTCATGAGCCTGACGCCATATTCTCAGCCTCCCGTCGGCCTTAAGTAGTCAGAATCGAGACTCATCACTCCATGCTACTCGTTTCCAGTCCTCTACACTCCAGTCTCTGTGCTCTCTTGCCCAGGCAAGACATGCAGCCCGATGGCGAGTATAGAGGAATGGTACTATCGTAGGTCGACGGCTCCCGAAACCCATACGGTGAAGCGAGCGTTGCACAGTCCGTTTACTGACTGTGCGACTGGCACCGTCATTAAACTGGGTGGTAATTTGAGCTAATGTTTGGCTTCGCTGGCTACGTACAATACGCCTTAACCGTCTCTCACCACGCACTGTCAAGGATAATTGTCCTTTGCAGTTTGCCCAATCGCTAGTTTTTTTTCCACCATCCATGTATTCTTGGTATACTCTTGACACTGTCGACCTTGAAAATCCTAGCTGTGTGACGATTTCGGAAATTGAATGGCCCATGCGTCGCGCACCTACGATTTGTCCGCGATCGAAGGCGTCTAAATCAGGCAGTTTACCCATACTGGCAATTCCAGCAACTAATTCAGAACAACCACAGTACGCGCTATATATGCAGTTACAACAACGCCCTCACTTGCACATACATGATGCGCAGCGCTTCACAATTTGCATAGGCTTTGCTATTCCTAACTATTCCTAATTCAGGGCACTTCAGTGTATATGATGAGTACTTCTGACAACTGTTAGTTCAAAATTATTATAAATTGTTTCGTAAAATTAAATAAAATTGAAAATTTATAAAATCTCAAAGATTTGATTTAATTTAATATATATATATATATATATATATATATATATATATATATATATATATATATATATATATATATATATATATATATATATATAATGACATCAGCTGACGCGCACGATAAACTTTATACCGAACCATGTAGAGTAGATGTTACACCCAAGATACGCGGGCGTGATTCAAAAATTCTGTAGTTGAGGCAGAGGGATGAGTAGAGACTTGAGGAACACTAAGTCAGACTTATTGCAATCCGCACTTAGGGGAGGAAAAACCCACAGAGAGGAGAGGTAATAATGGACACACAGAACAGAGACGCGACGCATAAACAGTATCTATGGGACTCATTTATTCAAAAACTCGACGGTATAATTCAGCAGACATTCAGCGAAGCACAGGAATATTTAAGGCCGGACACAATAGTAACGCCACCGGTCCTGTGCGGGGGCAGTCAGAAGGTAGACTTTACATCGTAGTATCGTTGGAGTGGCTGACAAATGACGAGAGAACGTGGGTCAGAACAGCAAGAGAGTAAGGCAAGGAAGGAATGAAGCAGAGAGAGCGCAAAAATAACGTGGGGGCTCTAACGTGACGATAGGTGTAAACATTTATTTAATTGGCCAGAGCCGATCATCCGACTTGACCACGTGGGCCATAATTCAAGACTCCATACATGCTATGGAAGCCTCGTGGTTATTAATCATAGGCACCTGATTTTCAGCGCGTGGCTTAAGGTATAAACTATTTAGTTAATTCGTTTATTTGTTGGTCGCAATTTAGAAAGAAAGACTGGGCTTTATTAAAAAGGGAATAATTTAGAATACGCGTTAAGTAAAAAAGGTGGGGTGAAACAGTTAATAATGATGGGGCGTTATTATTACTTACACACACACACACACGCGCACATATATATATATACACTGCTGGCCACTGTAAATGCAACACCCTGAAGGAAACATGCAAATAATATGAAATTTACAACATGCAGTAGCGGAGGTGAGATATGCAAATGATTAGAATTTCAGCGCAGACGCACATCACGCGCGCCTGTGGCGCCACTTCAAAGCGCTATTTAAGGCTTGGAGATTTCGACGATGTCAAGTTTGGCAATTGTGTTTTCTTGTGGTTTTTTCAAAAAAACGATCAATTATGCCTCGTCGAAAACAGCGATCATCTTTTGATCAAGTATCCGAGTTCGACAGAGGAAGGATAGTGGTCTACCGAGATTGTGGATTATCTTTCAGGGAAATCGGTAGTCGTGTTGGACGAAACCAAACAACTGTAATGCGGATATGTGATCGTTGGATGCAGGAGGGTACGACGGACCGGCGTGTTCGATCGCATCCACCTCAGCGCACCACTTCTCGTGATGACAGGCAAATTGTGCGCATGGCAGTGACGGATCGCTCAGTCACATCACGAACCATAGCACAGCACATGCAGTCTGTAACGCATCATCCAGTGTCTGTGCGTACCATTCGACGCCGTTTACAGCAGAGTGGTCTGTCCGCAAGACGTCCATTGCTTTGTCTACCCTTGACGCAGAACCACAGACGTCTCCGACGCCAATGGTGCGATGACAGAAAGATGTGGACGGCAGAATGGAATGAAATTGTCTTTACTGACGAGTCACGCTTCTGTCTGCAACACCACGATGGTCGCATTCGAGTCTGGAGACACCGTGAAGAGAGGATGCTGAACAGCTGCGTTATGCACCGCCGCACTGGTCCTGCACCGGGTATTATGGTATGGGGCGGTATTGAATATCACTCTCGCACACCTCTAGTACGCAAAGCCGGTACTACAGCCAGCGCTACATCTCCGAGGTGTTGGAGCCAGTTGTCCTTCCTTACCTGCAGGGCTTGCCCACAGCCAAATTTCAACAGGATAATGCGCGACCACACGTGGCACGCATTGTCCAACGGTTCTTCGTCAATCGCCAGATTGAATTTCTTCCCTGGCCGCCTCGCTCTCCGGATCTTTCGCCGATAGAAAACATGTGGTCCATGGTTGCTCTACGATTGACCCAGATTCCATCCCCAGCTGCCACAGCAGATGAACTTTGGCAACGTGTGGAAGCTACTTGGTCTGCTGTACCCCAAGAACTCATCCAAAGTCTCTTTGAATCAATGCCGAGGCATGTGGCAGCGGTGATCTCCAACAATGGCGGCTACTCTGGCTATTGATTTTGGCAGGAAGCACACTTCACAGAAGTCTATAAATTTAATCATTTGATACTTGGTCAACATGTTATCTACAAAATAAATTTTGTTGTGATATCTCTTGTCTTTCTTGGTGTTGCAATTTGGGTGGCCAGCAGTGTATATATATATACAGTCGAACTTCCATATATCGAAGTAGCAAAATGCTAGAAAAAAATTCGATATATAGAAATTTCAATATATAGAATTGATCCTAGTTTTATCATAATTCTCCTAAAACATTAAAATTAAAGCTAATTTTCGTATACGAAACTCCATTTCAAATTTATATGCGAATCACATTAAATGAAAGTTAATAACTAAAATATGAATTAATGTGAAAGATTTATTGAGTACTATATACCTTTAAAAAAACAATAATCCAGACAGTGGTTACAGTGATCACAGTTACATTCTTTAAAAAAAAACTATGAATATCTTGCTGAACAGCCAGTTTTGCGGAAAGTTCATCAAACAAATGCTCGCATTTTTTCAGTACATTAAAAACTTCATCAGGGACATTTTCCACGAATTGAAGTCCACGAAGTATTGTTTGAAACGCCAAAAATTGAGAGATTTTATTCTAAAGTGGAATAAAATCTCCCAATATGTCGTGAAAAAAATTTCGATATATTGAGATTTTTTCGATATATAGAAACAGTTTTTCTATGTAATGAACATGGAGATTTGCTAAGAGTTCGATATATAGAAAATTTCGATATACGGAAGTTCGATATATGGAGGTTCGACTGTATATATATATATATATAGTGTCATGTCGGCAGCCCTTTTTTTCACAAGCGGTGGACTTAATTGTCTTCCCTCCCACACGTGTTCTTCGGATAACTTTGTTTGAAAGAGTGTCGGCTGTGTGCGGGGCATACGGTTCAGATTTTCTTGACGGCATAGAAACTCTAAAGGAAGGACTTATTAATGATGTTTTCTGTTCCACAGAGTCACATATGTTTCAGGTTATCAATGACCCGACGTCTGCAGCCAAGGAAATTGGAGATAGCGGGGAGAAGTCCATTCTTCGAGAGGGGTGATGAATGACCGGTGAAAGAGAGCACCCCTCGCCCTGGACAATAGGGGCTACTGTGAGTGTAGCCTAAGTGGGGGATGACAGCCGAAGGAAGGTCAAGAACGGAGGTGACGTAAAGGACCCGGAAATAAGGGTTATTAATAGTCTCTAGAATATTCCAGGCCTTTCGAGAAGATCGGAAGAAGATGATAAAAGGGCGGCTGCTCATTGTTTCAGGGGACTTGCTTTGCCGACGACGTTGAGAGCGGTCGTTCTGTGAAGGCAGTGGCCTGTTTGCCGACTGATTCACGGGGTTGATCTTTGCTTGAGGTAGAGACCCGTGGCGTAAGCTTAATTTCGCTTTTGTTAGCAACTGAGGAAATTATTTTATATTAAATATACATACCTGCAAATAGTATTGGAGGTCTAAATAAAGCCTAGTGTATATAGTGTAATTAAGTCTCAGTTTTAGTGTATGAGAATGAGTTCTTACTCAAGTTTTTCGTTGCTGTGGGCCACGTTCCCATAATATATATATATATATATATATATATATATAAACCGGGTGGTTATAATTAAACTTCCCCTATAAACGGCATCCTACAGCGCAAACGGGTGAACGGAATGCAACGAAATTTTTTATATGGGCTATACACGAGATGCGTTCACGGAATTTCCAAAAAAAAATATTGTTTCAAAATGTCCACCAGAGGGCGCCTTTTCGAGATAAACATGAAATTTAACACAATAAACGACCAAAACGGAATACAGAAACAATATTAACATTTATTGACTAGTTTCTGATCACCTTGTCATCGAACCACATTAAGTAAAGGTAAGGGAGAAACAAAAAGAGTTCAGTTTGCAGAAACAAGAACAGATTAGGACGAAATTGCACAAGAGGAGCAGTTGTTAATCGTGCCCAGGACGATGTAGGGAAAGCTGCTCTACGTGACCACCTTCATTCACCTGCAAAATTTCAAGTCGATGGACAGTGTGTTGAATAGCAGATCGTAACTGATCAGTTGTGAGGCTTCGCACATGAAGGGTTATGGAGTTCTTTAAGTCATTCAACGTCGCAACACCTCCACGATACACCAGACTTTTTAAATAGCCCCATAACCAGAAATCGACTGGACACGATTAACAACTGCTCCTCTTGTGCAATTTCGTCCTAATCTGTTCTTGTTTCTGAAAACTGAACTGTTTTTGTTTCTCCCTTACCTTTACATTCTATGGTTCTATAACAAGGTGATCAGAAACTAGTCAATAAATGTTAATATTGTTTCTGTATTCCATTTTGGTTGTTTATTGTGTTAAATTTCATGTTTTTCCTGAAAAGGCGCCCTAGGGTGGACATTTTGGAACTAATTTTTTTTTCAAAATTCAGTGAGCGCATCTCGTGTGTAGCCCATATACAAAATTTCGTTGCATTCGGTTTACCCGTTTGCGCTGTAGGATGACGTTTATAGGGGAAGTTTAATTATAACCACCCCGTATATAATTAAACTGCTCAAAAAAATTAGGGGAGCAAGCAAAGAAGTTAAGAAAACCGTGCGGGACAGCCACGTATTGGCATAAAATGGATAATACACGCGTATCAATACGCAATACAGAAAAAAAGACATAACAAATTTGTAATTAAGCTTCAATTCTCTGAAAATATGGAAAAAAAGTGAAAAGATGATTTAGGGCAACAATTTGGTTACATGTAAACGATAAAAAAAAGTATTGTTTAGAAAGGATGAAGATTTTTAATATGGCGTGTGGTCTCCTCGAACAGCTAAGACTGCTGCACACCTGTTTTCCATGGATGCGATGCTGTTATCGATGAGACTTGGGGGAATACTGTTCCACTCCTCAAGAAGTGCAATCTCCAAGTCTCGGACAGTAAAAGGAGGCCTTGGTCTCGCAGTAATGCATCGTCTGAGCATGTCCCAAACATGCTCGATTAGATTCAGGTCAGGAGAGCACGCTGGCTATTCCATACACCGTATTGTTTCAGCTTCAAGCATGTTCTCCACAAGACAAACTGTATGCGGTCTGGCATTATCATGCTGGAAAACAAATGTATCTCCAATGGCTGCAGCGTAAGGTATGACATGAGGTCTCAATATCTCGTCTGCATATGCAGGTCCGTTCGTCACCTATGCTGATTCCACCCTATATCATAAAACCAGCTCGTCTGTATTGTGACCTTTTACGAACGAATGTGGGGTTATTTCGAGTGACCCTTTCCCTCCATACCAAAACACGTCGGGTGTCACACTCCAGACTGAATCGGGACTCGTCTGTAAACAGCACTTGGCTCCAATCATGTTGCTCCCAATCTCTATGTTCAGCAGCCTATCTTCTTCGGGCCGCACGGTGGCATGAGGTCAACGGAATGCAGACCATTGGCCTACGTGCATAGAGACCTTCCTGATGAAGCCTATTACGTACTGTTTCGCTGGACACCCTTCGTCCTGTTGCCAAGAGCAACTGTTTTTGCAGCTGAGTAGCATTGTCTATTTTGTTTCGACGAGCTGTTAACAGTATATACCGGTCATCAGTTGCTATAGTGGCGCGTGGCGGACCTTTCAATGGTCGACGTCTAACATTCCCTGTTTCTGGGAATCGATTCCACAGCCTTGCAACGACACTTCTGACGACTCCAATAGCGTCCGTGACACTACGTTGTGTTTGCCTGGATTCAAGTCTGCCTATAATACGCCATGCCATGGATTCCGGTAAATCACGTTGTTGAGACATTTTCAAGTCACCTTTTCTCAAAAAGAATAACTGAGCAATCGAATTTCACAGTTAAGGCAGTGAAACAGACGTTTCTGCAAATCCCGATTTCCGCCCTTATGTACTTTTTCTGGTTTTTGAAGTAATGAACTTTGATTTGCATATGAAGTTTTCTTCTTCTGTTTCCTGCTAGGCTTTAAATTATGGATGATTTATTTTATGTTACTTATCTGTGTAAGTATTTGCGTAATTTCGTTAAAACCATGTGCTCCCCTAATTGTTTCGAGCAGTATATATATATATATATATATATATATATATATATATATATATATATATATATATATATATATATATATATATATATATATATATATATATATATAGGGTGGTCATAAAGAAACTTTGCCGATATATGGACCTTTAGCGGCCGTTCCGTTCAACCTATCGAGATGAGATTTCAGATATATTTATTCCGATGTATGAGCTCAGGATTTTGAGAACGGCAACACAGTGACGCTCACGGTTACGGTTATAGGTATAGAAACTCGAATTATTCAAATAGCAACGCCCACTTCTTCCCATCGAAAAATGCTCAGTGCATGCGAAAACCCTAGACAGCGGTGGAACGGTACGTGTATCATAAAAAACGGACGTGTTATGCACGCACATAAACAGCTCTGCGAATGGCAAACAAAAACCCGATCAGAGAGCTTTTTATCGGGTTTCTACCCTGAATATCTTGCAAATGGCATTTTGTGCTTGGTTTCTAGCCTCTGTCATATGCAAATTTCTTCCGTGCTCCCCCATCGTGCCTTTGTTGGCCGTTCGTAGAGCTGTTTTTTGTGCGTGCATAACGCGTCCGTTTTTTTGTGATACACGTACCGTTCCAACGCTGTCTAGGGTTTCCGCATGCGCTGAACATTTTGCGATGGGAAAAAGTGGGCCTATTTGAATAATTCGATTTTCTATAATTATAACCGTAACCGTGAGTGTTATTGTGTTACCGTTCTCGGAATCCCCAGCTCATACATCTGAATATCTATATCTGAAATCTCATCTCGACAGGTAGAATGGAACGGCCGCTAGAGGTCCATAAATCTCTTTTGTAGGCCGTTTGCAGAGCTGTTTTTTGTGCGTGCATAACGCGTCTTTTTTTGTGATACACGTACCGTTCCTACGCTCTTTAGGGTTTTCGCATGCGCTGAGTATTTTTCGACGGAAAAATTTGGCGTTGCCATTTGAAAATTTCGAGTTTCTATACGTATCACCGTAACCGTGAGCGTCACTGTGTTCCCCTTCTCGGAATCTTCAGCTCATACCTCTGAATAACTATATCTGAAATCTCATCTTGATAGGTTGAACGGAACGGCCACTAGTCCATATATCTGCAAATTTTCTTTATGACCACCCGGTATATAAATTCATCTTAAAGTCCAGCAAGACGTGCTCTTCTAGAAGGTTCAAAGTTTTCTCTCTGGATATTCCACTCTGTTTTCCCATCTTCAGTATCGGCTATCAGTGGTTGGAACTGCTCCTCAACACCTTGAAATATTGTAGTATAGCTACGTGTTTTCCGCCATTCGTACGCTCGCTTATCACTTTCAGAAGCGTCTTCTGCATACGGCTTTCCTTCGCCACAAATGAATTTCCATGAACCACGATTAATCAAATGAACTTTCATATTGACTTTCCAACTTGAGTAATTCATAAAATTAAGTTTCGAAAAACCTAACAAAAAGTTTGCATCCAGCTGAATCATATTGTACATAGATATAAAACAACGAAGCTGCTGACGTTCAATCATAGGCTTTTAAATAGCGGCCCCATTCAAACTGCCTAGTTTTGTAACTATGCAAGGATATGTTTGCTTGAAAATTCTGCTAATAGCCCATAACCCTTTTCTTAGCCTGGTGCCACTGTAAGGGGCTTCATAATAAAAAGCAGAGTATAGCAAATTCTGAAATGAAGAAGACATCTCGTCTTAAAAATATAATTAACAAAAACTTCAGTTAACATACATCAAGCTAACAAAATGGCGACTTACATATATACATCACAATTACATACTCAGTAGCTAGTGCAAAAGTCAAGTCAGACACTATGCTGACGTCACAACCAATCAGCTATTATTGCATAGTAATAAGAATTTGAAAGTTAAATTAATATTGTTATGACCGAAAATAAAGGTTAATTCCAACAATTATTCTGTCGAACATTTAGCTGATTTTCTTTTATATATTTCTTTGTTTTGGTAAAAACAATGTCCAAAAAAATTATCGTATTTCCCCGCTTATTAATTCAGTATCGAACATTAATCGCCAGGGAATTTCTTTTAAACGCAAAATATATGTATTTATTATTTATTGATTTGAATACTCTTAAAGTATTACTTTTTTCACTGCTTTGCTGCTAGTATAATCCAATAATTTAAGTGTTAAACGATATTTATCTAACCTACTCCTTTAGAAATAGGTTTGAATTACTGTATAAAACAATTCTATCGTCCATTACTATTAAAAAATTTGTTTTTTTACAAGTATTTTATGTTATTAGTGTAAAGGAAACTAAACAGATTGTGTTCTTTAACCCCTCATGTTTCACAAAGGGATAGTAGAAATGTTTGACATCACTGATAAGACTCAAATCTGACGTTTTACTTTTTATGCGTAGGGTACGGTTCATTGTTTTAAACGAATACATTTTACAGGTTTCTATGCGCATATTGTAAATATATCCAATGGTAGTAGGCAAATTCGTTTCTGTGAAATCATGTGACAGCTTTCGGGGAGGGGGAGGAGGTATGGTGGTGACTTGGTTACTGTGGGGACGTGGCCCGCAGTAACCAAGATTTGTATGATGTTGTCATTCTTAAACACGCAAACAGAGACCTTTTTCTAAAATATGTACACAAGTCTTTATTAAGACCTCTTATTTCTATTTACAAGCATGTAAAATTCACATAACATTTCATCATGATGTAGTGGCTAGCAAAAGCCAAAGTATGTATACGTCACAGGTATCTGCCTCAAAAAGAGCAGCAGCTCGTTCGACAGTAGGCTAAGGTCTCCCTCTCTTCCGAGGAACCGCCTTTTTATTACCGTTCTTCTTTTCCAGAAATCTCTCGAACACTCACGAATATTCTTTTAAAATCTCCAACTTCCGGTTCCGCTGTTCCCACGATCGGTGTTTTCATCGGCGAGGAAGTTCGTAATTAAGGACTACGGCCACACCTGGTCCAATTGTCACACGTCTTAACCGGCCAGGGGATCCAAAGCGAAGATTGGACTGCTGGTCTATATTCTCTCCCTGCCGAGAGCGCTTCTGAAACAGTTCACAGGCAAGACCACACACAAACACACTATATAAAAAATATACATTACTTCACGACATCATAGGGGAATGAGGTATGACAACATTGGTAATTGGCTCATGTACGAGGACAAGAGAGTAAACATAGCAACAGAGGCATCACGTGATTACTTACTTTAGGAGCTGTGCTGGCGTAAAAGGATTAAGAGGGAAAATTGAATCGGCAGTTTGAAGAAGGGAACAAACGCCAAAAAATTGAAATTCGTTTCTTTGGGCTAAAATGTTCTTTACATATAGACAGAGCCTGACTAAGGCAGGGGCATACGGGGCAGTTGCCCTGGGCCCCCACATTAGAGGGGGGCCCCCAAATCAAATAGAAAGTTTATTTTACGTTTCCTTCTTTAATGAACTTTTTTTAGATGTGCTATATCCCTTTTAATGATGGACATAGAATTGTCAGAAAATCAACAAAATGGACAGAACGATATTTCGTCTGACCATTGGAGGGGGGAGGGGGACTTTATAGATATTTTAGGTTCTAGTCAATTATCTTGTTATATATCTATAATGAGGTGAAAAATTTAAATACCTCCATAAAGTTCGGTTCTTCATTACTGAAGTAGTGAAGCAGAGGGGGCCCCCAAAGAAGTTTTTGCCCCGGGCCCCAATTAGGCTAAGTCGGGCCCTGCATATAGACCCTCCTTGTAAGCTCTAAAGGAGCAAAAAAACACTCACATCCTGGTGTAATCGGGCCTCGCAATATTTATCAGTTTGAAGAAGGGAACAAATCCCGGTTTTGTTTCCTTCTTCAAACTATTGATACCGTGCTTGACCAGACTGTCGCTGTTGTCGCGCTCTTTTACAGCTGGTATTTCCATCTGCTGTTCTGTTATTTCTTTAGCCTTTTGTTTGTAGCTATCACAGGTTTCATTTTTTGTTTAATCAACGAAGGCTGCATTTACACGGTAATCCTCTTTTAAATGATCTGCGAAAACTGCAGTAGTTTTAAAAACATGTTAGTTTGGTCTATCTAATATGATGTCATGTTTTTTTGTTTTGGCCTAATGTATTGTGACTGCTAGCATTTGTTTTCACGTGTCAAGGATAGTGCTGAAATGGCTTCATCCAGATCTGAAAGGAAACTACTGGTGTAAAAAAGAAAGGGGATCGTCATCCAGAAAAATATAGTTATGAAGTGCAGAGATATAAGACTTCGTGGTGCAGAGTATATAATTATTAGAACAGGTGACACAGTACCTGGTAAGTCAAATAATATTGCTGTTTGCTCTGCAGCGAGAAAAATCCGATGAATGGATAGAATTTACACACCGCAACAATACGTTGATTTGATTCAATCCTCTAAGAAGAAAGGATTCAGTGTTAGTCAAATCTCCGCAGATAGTATACTAGCCTTCAAAAACTAGTGGCCTAAGTTCTACAAAAAAAAACAGGAAAGTGCTTGGAAAAGTCCATATTTTCCATTTCCAAATACAAACAGTTGGAATACTTCTTACCAAACGGCTATCTAACATCTAACAGCATCTGAGTCCATTAATGGTTTGGTGAAACATACATTTTTGCTCATAAAGCCAAACATTGGAATACCTCAGATTCCAAAAGAAAAAGTTATAATGAAAAAAAAATTAATACAAGACAAGAAGATCCAGGATATTGGCAAGATAGTTACTCACATTCCACATGAGTACAAACCATTTTATGAAGAAGTTTTGATGAGACCAACTACTGCAACCATTGCATATTATGATGATGAAAGTGAAGATTAGTAATGATTTTTATAAGTTTTTACAAAATTTTACAAACATATACTAAATTTTTATAAATAAAAATATTTCTCATTCTTTAATTATTAATTTTTATGCCTATTTCATAATCAGTTTGAAGAAGGGAACAAATCCAGGGTTTTTAGTACCGTATAGTTTATTTAAGGACAGTTCAACTGACCAGTCCAAGTTACTGGAATAGCGGGTAGATGTAAGGAATCTTATATAAAAGTTTAGTGAAGAAAAAATAATAAATAAGAAAAGTATGAAGTTTTTTTTTAATTTCCCACAAAAACAGTTTTTGGATTTGTTCCCTTCTTCAAACTGACGATTCAATTAAAGGTACTTATAGTTTTTATTGCGTTCCTCCAAGGTGGATTACACTAAGAACTTATCGTCAGCTCTTTCTCATCACTTTCTTTCTACTCTTCCTCTGTCCCATACGGACTACAACTTACGCTGGACAGTTTAAAGTTGTGCTGTACCAAATAATATTAATGACATAGATATTCACACCCTATAAGGCATTTTATATAACATTCATGTTGAGTACTTGTGAAAATTCCTTATGTTTCTGACTTAAATTTTAAAAAAAACATTTATCTTTTTAACCTCGAGTGAGAACTTTTCAAACTTATCCCAAGATATTAAATCAGCTCATGGATCCCAGTGACGTTAATTTTCCAATTCAGGATGTAAATGTTATTTTTGCATAGAACCTCCTTAGTCGTACCTAGACGTATATGCTCGGGAGTTGCCAAACAATCAGCACATTGGATGCAAAGCAAGAAATATTTGATGCCGTTATCAAACTACCAGGATCTGATAGTCTGAGAAACCTTGTTGCATCTAGTCTAGTAAAGCTCGATATTTCTTCTGGTTTTTGGTAATTGTACCAGTGAGAGAGCATTGAGGAAAAAAGCGAAGTAGTAACAGAATTCCAAAATCGTACATTTTAAGTCTAAATTCTTGATACTGAAAGTTAGAATGCGTTTAACGGTAATTTCAACTAACATATTTCTTAGCGATTTTATAAAGTATCCAAAAGTAAAAAAAAAATCAGCAATCTAAAAAATGTTTAGTATGACTACATTCGATTATTTATATACCTATGTATCAGATATTTTTAGTGACATCCCGTTATATATTTTTTTTCTCTTCCAATAGGCATGCAATCATAGAAAATGTACTTTATTATTTGGGTTTTCGAGTTAAAATGCTAGCGCTTCCTTTTCTTCAATTTCAGTTTGAAAATGTTTCAGTGTTTCTTCAGATGAGCACAGAATCGAATATTTGAAAAATGTGTAATACATTTAAGAAAATGATGCAAACATGAGTACATTCAATGATTTTGATGAGAATTAATCAAGGCTTTGATGTACCAATCTACAAAGTTTTTCAGGTATGCAGTATTTTCTACAGTAAGAAAGCATGTAAAGGATATGTAAGTGGGGACCCTTTCATAATAGCACACGCCTCAGTGTTGAGATTTGAAAGAACTAAATCCTCTTCGAAGAGTGTCCCTTAATTGTTGTTGCCGTCGTAACCTTTTATTGAGATTTACTTGATCAATATTATCCAAATCTGGTACGCCCACGTCAATGTTCTCACTTAAAAACATTGCGGGAGTCAAAGGAATGAGGGAATCTGAATCCTCTGAAACATATGTTAGAGGTCTGGAATTTACTACTGCTTCACAGTCATATAATACAGTCATTAATTCTTCAGAATGTAATGATGATTGTCCCAAAACTCGACGTAGAAGCCTATTGACCATATGAATCATTCTCTCCCAAAATCCTCCCCACCAGGGAGCAGCAGGCGGATTAAAGTACCATTGAATTCTATTGACGGATGCTTCAACCTCAATTGCTTTCTAGTCAATACAGTTCAAGAGATTGCTAGCTCCTATGAAATTGCTTCCATTGTCACTGTAAATAATTTTCGGTCGTTCCCTTCTGGCAATAAATATGCAGAAACCGAGTAAAAAACTTTGAGTCGAAAGAGACATGATCAGTTCCAAATGTATAGCTCTGTATACAGAGCAGGTAAATGGGATAATCCATGCCTTCTCTCACCCTCTTAAGATAAGTGGTCCACCTAGATCCACTCCTGTGATTTCAACACAGATGCATCTCGGACTCTGTTTTTCAGGTAGAGCAACTGGAGTGCTCTCTAATCTTTTTACTTCGTATGTCTTGCATCTAAGGCAGTTCGAAATTACATTCCGAATTGCTTTCCTTGCTTTCAGTATCCAAAAAGTTTGTCTTAATTTAGACATTAGAATATTTATGCCAGCATGCATAATTTTTAAATGAACATCTTGGATTAAACAACTTACAATCTTGTGTTTGTTCGGCAGAAACAGAGGATAAATAAAATCCCTTTCATCTTCCCTTTCGGCAAGTTTGGTCCTTACTCGAAGTAAGTCTTCTTCATCTTTAAACACAGAAATCGACTTCAATTTCTTGATATCTTCTGAATTAAAGACTTCTTGCTGCATTAATCTTAAGATAATTTTCTCTGCAGCAGATAGTTCAGTCACTTTTAATTCTCCAATTTCCCTCTCTTTGTTGATGTTCCGAGCGTTTTGAATGAATCTGTTCATCCAGGCTACCATTCTTATTATCTTACTATAGCTTGAAAAGTAGGCTGTAATCCAGGAATCCGAAACATTGTTGCAATTGAGTGATGTTATTACAGTCTTTCTCTTTTCGGCAGTTATTTCAGTTTCATTCTCACTGATGTTATATTTTGGCCAATCATCTTCGGGTTTTGTCAGCGAAAGTGGTCCTTCCCACCATCTCGATTCTATCAATTTTGTTACAGAGCATCCTCTCGAGGGAAGGTCAGCTGGATTAGCTGTTCCATGAATATGGTGCCAATTTTCGGGTTCGGTGAGACGTCGGATTTCTTTCACCCTATTATTGACAAATGTTCCCTATGTTTCATTCTTCTTAATCCAGCAAAGAGCAGTTGACGAATCTGTCCAAAAGTATTCTTTTCAGATTTCAATATAAAGTTTTCCTTTGACGAAAGAATACAATCTAGCACCAATACAACAAGCTAATAATTCAAGTCTGGGAATTGTGGACCCTTTCACTGGAGCAAATCTAGATTTAGCCTGAAGTAGTTGTACTTTTACTCGTTTCTCGTACTCACATCTTAAGTAACCAGCGGTTTCAAATGCATTCTTTGAAGCATCACAAAAAATATGCAGGCTGTAAGAGGAACAGTTATCCATTGTTGCTTGTCTAGGAATCTTTACTAAGGACAACATACTAAGGGTGTATATACTAAGGACATTTCTTGTGGATGAAATTAGTCTTTTTTCAGCTATATCTCTATTGCTTGGCAAATCTCTACGGTCACTGATCCACGGTAAGCTTACTCCATATCTATTTTTATTATCTCTCTTCAAAGTCTTATGGGAATGATCACGTACAGCATTTTCTAATTCTTAACAAGACATGTTCTCACTGGGGTCTGTTATACCCAACGCTTCTAAATTCCACAAGTTTTCTAAATTATTGTTATGGACCAGCATCGAGGTTATCATGTTTGAAGTATTTCTAGTTGAGATGCAGTCATTTATCTTGCCCATGATTACCCATCCTAGAAAGTGTGCACAGCTATGAGACCAATATCGAATTTCTGAAGTTTTCCAGTCAAAATATTTCCAACTGTATCAGCACCTAAAAGAATTTCTATTGGCAGATTTTCCCGTTCTGAATCTGTAACGTGAATGATTTTCTGTATTATTTCTTTCATCCATTGTTTGGCTCGGTGTCCCACTTTTAGGCAGACAAAACGTCACTTTTTATCTTTAATAAGATTATGCTTTTGGTTAAGATCCATTTTAGGGGCTGGAAAACAATCTTTAGTTTCATGATGTTTATCACAAAATAGGCAATTAGTTTCTTTGTTTCTACTAGTTATTTTCTCACCAGCAAAGAGATAATTTGCTGTGGGAACCGAAGGTTCTTTACATTTTCTCTCTTTCCACAACTTAGTTTCACTCAATTTAAATCCCGATTTTGCTAGAGAAATTCTTTGCTCCCCTTCTACGTCGTTTCTCAAGAATGTCAACAGCTGTTTTAGCTTATCGCAATAAGAATTATCTTGAAAACTAATTGCAGCATTTCACACCCAAACTCTTAAAATTTCTTCCGGAATACACGATTCTACTAATGGAAAGAGAATTGCAGCGTATTTATCGCTAGTCATGCCTATTGATTCTAATGATCTTAAGTACGATTCTAATTTATCATATAATTGTGCTATATTTAGTCTCCCTTTCTGAGCCGTAGCATTTTTTATTACGAGACCTAGCATTTCTCGAACATAAAATTCGATTAATAACTCTTCTCATCCAAACCTATTTGTTAAACACTCAATAACTTTATCATAATTATCCGCAGTTGCAGGAAAGCTCTCTACTATATCCCGTGCTCTAGTACCATGTATAGTTGCCTGTAGTAAATAGTGGAATTTATCTTCCTTTTCAAGCAATTTGTCATCATGTATGCGCTTAAACTGACTCCAGAATGTTATCCAGTCTTTAACATCACCTCCAAATTGTTTCAGTTCTATTTTTGGCAATTTTACGTTTATTCAAACTCGGTGATGTACTTACTGACGCAGAACAATCAGTTGGCGACGTCTGGCTAGCAAAAAATGTTTCTGTTCTAACTCGTGTTAAGTCCATTTTTCTTTATATCCTTCAATACACTCAAATTCACTAGAATAATCTTCGTCTGTTTTGTATTCTAAACTTAAAATTTGGGTATCCCAATTACTAAGTTCCTCATATAAGTGATCTAGGGTAGCGATTTTTGTTTTTACTGCTTCAATATTCGGCGTCTCTAAGCCTAATGCTTCTATGATAGCGTTAAATGTTTTTGTGAACGCTGTTCTGACTGACTTTCTTTGCCTCTTCAGAGCTTCCATAATTTAAAGAAATATTAAGAACAAATGAAATATTTACTTCCGATAACCTAATCGCATCACGTCCTTCAGTTACCAAATGTTAATGGGGCCTGAGAAACATGCAGCGTGATCCAAGGTCTGGAGTCTTGTCTTTTTCATGTTTTTGTGTTCATGAATTTGGCCTTATCTATAGGGGCAGATAAATCATCTGAATTACTTTCTTTTGTCAATTGTTATGGATTTTTAAGATTCGCCTAAAAAGAAGGCCGATGAAAAGAAGTGTTTGAAAGTCCCCTACTCATTTATTATATGCAATGAATTGAGCATTTAGATAGTAAGAGTTTTAGAAACCAGACGTGTGTGCGTGTTGTGCTATATTTTTCAGTCTTATTCCTAATTTCCTCGCAAAGATTTCAATGTTTGTTTGATATGAATAGGCATTTCGCAACAAATAAAATGAAAATCAACTCTTTCAGAATTATTGAGAGTCAGTTGCTTAGATAGGTACTGGGAGTTGTATCATAAAAAGACTGATATCGGTGGAAAAGTAGTGTACCTAGAGCAGTTCTAATGGATATTAAATATTAATAAGATTATAAAGATAGTAAATGCAAAAATTAAGTTTCATATATGTGTATCACACAAATATATATAGCTTAAAATGTTTCAAATTATTCTTGCTGAAAATCGCAATATGCAATGTGGACGACTTCTGAAAATAATATTTTGTCATTGTAAAATTATTATTGTCTAGTTTTAAGTATTCATTAATTCATAAAATGAATGTTTAAGCACTGATTATAGGCACTGAGATTAATTGCTATAAAAATTTTGTAATTTTTTATTGTTTTTAAGGAAATATGCAAACAAAATTGCAAATAATTTTCTCTCCATGTTTTTTAAGAATTTCTCAAAATCTCTGTTTTCTGTGAAAGTGGACAAACATCGTATGTGTAAGATAGTAACTAGCATCGATTTAAACGATTAGAAGACTCTTACACACCAACAGTCACCTTTTCCACTAAGGCTATACGAATTAGTGATTGCGAGTCACTCACAACAGACACTTTATCATTACCATTTTTCGAAATTAATGGATAGGTTAAATTTCGCCTAATGAAATTCACGTTTAATAGCGAAATTATTTTACTTCCTAAAAAGAAGAAACGTTATATGGTAAATTTCAAAACAAAGAATTTTTTTATGGAGGAAAAAGGGTTTCTCCTATTAAATAGATGTATACATAAAATATTTAACTGTAATAAGAAGAATAACATAGTATCTAATGCGTATGTGTATTTCCCAGTTGCAAATGCGTATTTCTGCATAAAGGCAAGAAAGTCCGACAAGGGCAACAGTCCGTCAGACTGTTTTCGTTAGATGCAGAACTTTCCTTCCGCAAAATCAGTCTAGAGCAGGGCCCGATATAGAAAATTCTTGACTATAGGCACAACTCGGGATGGGGGACCCCCTAACACTGATGCGGGTGTAAATTTTCCAAAATTGACACACAAAAAAAATAATCATGAATTATTGTGAAAGTACCATTTTACTAAGAATTGGCTATTTGAAGCGTAGTAGACTAGAACATTATCAAATAGCAAAAAGCAATACCACATATTAACTTCATCATTAAAACACCAATACAATGCAACAACAAAAACTTTTTAATCCCTTATATACACTATAACATGCATATGATGAACTATACATACAACTATACATATGACGAACCAATCAATCAAATTTGTAAGGATATATTAAAAAAATTGCTATTAAAAAAGGCAAAATTAAAAAAAAATTTAATTAGAAACTTTTTCTTTTAAAATAAAAATTTTTGGAGGCCCCCCAACATTCTGAGACCCCTAGGCCCTGGCCTACTGGGCCTAATGGAAAATCAGGGCCTGGTCTTGAGACAGCTTCAACTTCGTATGTTTTAAACTCAAGTTTAAAAAACACGAATGTGTTTTAAAACAATTTAACAGTTACTCGGTATTTAATTTTTTTTAGATTTATTTTAAATTGTAAAACCATTTAAACTCCTTTTTAGAATCTTCAGAATTGAAGTTAAATATTAATAGGTGAAGGCAAAATCATCCGAAAAATAACATCGAAAAATAACCGATTTATAAAAGTAAGAATTGGAGATTTTTTTGTATATTATAATTATTTTTTTTGTTTCCTTCAAGGAATTCGAATCACCGAGGGACAAGGTATATATACATATATATATATATATATACATATATATATATATATATATATGTAACATACTGGACAACCCAAGGAGAGAATGGGCGTCCAGCTCATCACAGGGGATGAAGAGTAGTCGTGGCTTGAAGAATAGATGACACTGCAAGTTACGGCATCATAAAACTTTATTAAGAGAAGGATACGTCTGCCCAAGGCAGTTACAATATCCAAAAAGCGCACAGGTTTGTTGTTCAGGCGGCTTATATAAACTTTGTCATGTGATCATAATAGTGATTAGGGATTTGCTGTTGTCGATAAGTCACATGTGGTTTTATGTAATCTGCGCAGAGCCTATATGAAATGTTGGGGGACGCCGCGCATGTTTGAAAAAGGAAGCCATTTAATATTTTCTCTCGAGGATATTAGAACTTAGAATCAAAAGCGAAATTTAGCTCGTACGCCCAAGGGAATTTAGAATAATGTTAGATTTTAAAATGGTATGGGGTTTTTAATGTTATAGAATATCCCCCCCGTCCGAGAAGAGGCTGACCAACAATGCCTGCATTGGAGGACAGACTCACCCGGCCATGTGAGGAAAATGGGCGTCGACCACAAATTTGGAAAAGTTTGAAAAGGAACATATGTTTTAAGTTAATTTAGTATGATGATCACATGGCAAGACATTGCACATTTCAATATTGAATACACAAAAATACACTAATGATTTACTAATTTATGAACACAATAAAAACAAAAAAAATTATAGTAATTAATGATCAACTATAGAAAATTGTAAATTATGTAAATTTCTTATATTGTTGCTGTGAAAAAAAAATTAAATTTAAAAATGTATTTATCCTCAACTGAAGACAATGTTGAGCAGGGCTGCAGTCCCCACACAACACAATCTCAGAAAAAAAATCAATTAACATAACCAAAAATTTGTAAACTACCAAAAATTTTCACTGGAAACATACATTTAATACAATATCTACCATCATCTCGATTTGAATAATACAGAATAACAAAACATAGTAATAAAAATATCAAAACAAACAAAAATTAAGTAAATGAAGTTAGCTTTGATAGCAGCTTGAAAATTCAAAAGTTTTTCCTCAACGTTCACTACTATGGAGTGAGTCCAAAAAAAATTTTTTTTTTTTTTTAATTTTAATCTGTGCAATATTTTTAGTCCTTTCACAGTCATTAGTATGTTGAGGAAAATACACCAATTAAAAAATCACAGTCTTTGTGTTGCTGTGTCTTATTTCTGCTTCCCCAACGTAGAATACATAAAACATAACATTAGTTTGGCTTGTTTACATATCACGAAAAATAGTTCTTCAGTTATATAATAAAAATCACAGTTTATAATAAAAATCACACTTTCAATATATAAATTGTATATAAAAATTACAGAACATTTATTATACTATAAGAAAAAAAAACTCTACCCTTTCAACATTTTCAATATCAAATCCTTATTCATTATGTCTAGTTTCATATCTTTATTTATCTCATTATTTTTTCTTAATATCCATTATCTCCTTTATTTCAATGTTACTTATTATTAAAAAAAAATCTCTTTTTAATATCCTTTATATTTCTTATTATTCTCATTTCTTCATTTCTTATATCCATTTTATTTTGACAATATTTATTCATTCCAAAATTCTATTCAATATTCTTTAATTATACTCATTCATATTTATTCTAACTTTATTTATTCTTAATACTTTTCACTTTATTTTCAAATTATTTATTTACTATTCATTTGTGTACACTTATTTTAATTCTACGTGGATATCCAATTTTTTGTGTTGAAGGTACCTTGTTGTATGTGTGTTACCCAAACTCTTAGTTTCAAATTCTTTAATTCCATCTCTAAGTAGTGAGGGGTTGTGTTTATGTTTGTGTAACAAGTGGGTTTTCTTTCTCCCTATTGTTCTCTGACTAATAAGGAGGAAGAGTCTTTTAGCCGTACAGTGGACTAACCGTGAATCTCCGGACAGGATATGACTGCATTGAAAAACAGCATCTTGCATAGTACAAAGATGGAGAAAAAGGAAAATGTGCAGTTGTCATACCTGTGGGAGTATAATATATAGAAATGGGAGGACAAAAGGAGTGGCCATCCCAGCCCTGTTTTAGTCATTACTCAAGCATATGATCTTCAGCACTTTAAGTGACTGAGTTGATGAATTAAAAACAAATAGTAAAAAAAAATTAAAAAAGATCTTAAACAGTTGGGACGGCATCCAACGCGCTTGTAGAGGTGGTGATAGGAAAGTATATTCAAGAAATAGAAAATTTACTAAAAGGTTAAAGAAGTAGAGTTGTCATAGTCGGTGTTTAAATTGAGATCCAAAAAAAAATTCACATATAATAGTATTCTTAAGAAGAAAGTTTAAGTTAGACAGTTTTTTTTTTTTATATATATATCTTTAGTAGGACAACACATAATTAATTATATCAATTAAAAAAATATAATGATGTTAAGCATCACATAGAAAAGAAAGAAAAAAAAATTGGATCTAATGTTTGTCATTATTCGTGGTGTAGTTTTAAGTTCTCTGGTGCATTATAATATCTTAATCTGCAAGCATGGACAATCTCAGAATCTCGTTTAGTGTGAAAGTTTGGTCTATCAATTTTATACGCAACATGTGAAAGTATTAATCACACAATAATAAAATACTCCTAATACCAATAATAATAATAATAATACCTTAATATTCTCTATCAATTGCCATAATTTAATGTTAATGTTCAAATTTCAAACTATTATTCTATTAATTGACAAAAATAATCAAAATTACTTTACCAATACCCATCTCAGTTTTATTAAGTTAATCATGAAATCGATAAACCAAAATTAATTTTTCTTTTCTTATATCACATTTCGGTATGAATCCTCGCTGTAAAGTTCCCAAATATTCATCATTTGTATTTAATCTCTCAAAAAATATCTCTCATTATAATATTCTCTTTTCTATTTATTTATTTTTCTTCATTATTTCTATTTCGGGAATTTTCTGGGGCGGATGAACCAAATATAACATACAATGGTTTTTTCAATTATCCAATTGTGGTTTTTTGACACCCTAAGTCATGTTATAAAGACGTTCCGTTTATATGAAAACCGTAAAACGCCTTTTAACTTTCGACTAAAACCTCCGGAAATCTCCTTTACTTAAATTCGTAGAACAATTTACGAGGTTTCAACATCAAATGTAATATGTCAAAGTACTTAAATTATAAAATTTACTTGATGTCTGAAAATTACTATGTTATCCCTGCAGATATTTTCCAAAATCAAAACCACAAGCATCTGATGTTAGATTTAGAAAAGCTCAATTTGAAAACCGTAAAATGTATAGGTTAAATGAATCAAAACAAGTTTGACTCTTTTCATGATCGTGTTTACAAAACTAATGCTGAGCATTCAAATTTATTGCGGAGGCGACCTTCGAAATGTAATACAACGCGCTAGAAAACGGAAATGATTTACGTTATTATTATTATTTTTTTTCTCCGCAACGATTCAGAACTGCGTGCAAAATTAGATACTCATAACATTACTTTACTCATTTAATATTTCAGTTTAACCAAAGGATCATTAATTATCTTAAAACACTAAAATATTCATTATCAGAAAAAGAACATGGAAATATTATAAAATTACACTAAAAACACACATTTATAATAAATTTATCACATAAGTCTCAAAAATTTCTTAAATTCAAATATCTTATAATATGAAAAATTATACTCTTAAAATTCTATCAAAATGAAGCATTTTAAAATCAAAAACAAAATACACGTTTTAAACCAATGATTTTTACCTTCGTTTTCCTTTTTATCGATTTATTTTTTATCATAGGTACTTAATTAAATCAATAATTTGAAAATACTTTCACCGAAACACATTTATAATAAATTTTTATCAGTATCTATTAATATTAAAATTTTTCACCCTTAACAATAATTCGTAAATTTTAGCTTACCAATTGAAGTGTTATTCACACTCTTTACCATTATCCTTATTAATTTTCACCATTACATATCTTCATAATTTTAACATTTGCAGCTCGGTTCTGAATTTATCTTGGAAAAATTCTTGGCTTAGTTAGTCCCAGTACACAGTATCCCAATTGGAACACTATGTAAGAGCACTTTAAAGAAAATTTTTTTTTCTTTTACGGAAGTTGTAGAACCTTTCCTTTTGGTAATATTTTAAGAAGGCACTATTGCGTTGAAATGCTGGAACAAAGTTGTATCGCGAACACATTTTTCTGTTATGCACACAATTTCGATGACCTAATACTTTCACTGATGATTTTTAAATGGTGGGGATTACGCACTTTTTACATGATGATACTTCCGAAGAAATTAAATGGTGATCACACGGAGCAATGGGGAACACAATCACCAAGAAGATTCACTCGAAGTTGAAGTCAGAAGCAAAAGCAGCTCCACAACTTGTGAAAAAAAAAACGCGCACAATCTTCGATGGCACACACATACTACGACGGAATGACGGGGAAAGAGGAGACCTCGACCTTGACACGTAAAGCCCACAGCGTGAAATAACTTTTCTCCTGACCGAAGACCGCAAACAGCAACCGTAAAACTTATGGCCTGGAACTCCACTGTGAGATTTTCCCGCGCAGCAAAACTTGCCTCTCTGTTACAAGTCTGTACATCCTACCGCCTCATTGTAACATACTGGACAACCCAAGGAGAGAATGGGCGTCCAGCACATCACAGGGGATGAAGAGTAGTCGTGGCTTGAAGAATAGATGACACTGCAAGTTACGGCATCACAAAACTTTATTAAGAGAAGGATACGTCTGCCCAAGACAGTTACAATATCCAAAAAGCGCACAGGTTTGTTGTTCAGGCGGCTTATATAAACTTTGTCATGTGATCATGATAGTGATTAGGGATTTGCTGTTGTCGATAAGTCACATGTGGTTTTATGTAATCTGCGCAGAGCCTATATGAAATGTTGGGGGACGCCGCTCAGGTTTGAAAAAGGATGCCATTTAATATTTTCTCTCGAGGTTATTAGAACTTAGAATCAAAAGCGAAATTTAGCTCGTACGCCCAAGGGAATTTAGAATAATGTTACATTTTAAAATGGTATGGGGTTTTTAATGTTATATATATATATATATATACATATATATATATATATATATATATATATATATATATACATATATATATAAAATATACATGGCAATCCATTGGTTTTTAGATAGTATCGGCAGCGTTGATGAAGAAATGCTCTCTAAAACCTAATTAATACTTATCTTTTCATGTTTTTAGTTACTGGCTGCAAGTACTTTTAGATCTCATACTGGTTTTTCACTTTCAACTTTGTCTGATATATATACACTGCTGGCCACCCAAATTGCAACACCAAGAAAGAAAAGAGAGACAACAAAATTTATTTTGTAGATAACATGTTGATCAAATATCAAATGATTAAATTTATAGACTTCTGTGAAGTGTGGTTCCTGCCAAAATCAGTAGCCAAAGTAGCCGCCATTGTTGGAGATCACCGCTGCCACACGCCTCGGCATTGATTCAAAGAGACTTTGGATGAGTTCTTGGGGTACAGCAGACCAAGCAGCTTCCACACGTTTCCAAAGTTGATATGCTGTGGTAGCTGGGGATGGAATCTGGGTGAATCGTAGAGCAACCATGGACCACATGTTTTCTATCGGCGAAAGATCCGAAGAGCGAGGCGGCCAGGGAAGTAATTCAATCTGTTGATTGACGAAGAACCGTTGGACAATGCGTGCCATGTGTGGTCGCGCATCATCCTGTTGAAATATGGCTGTGGGCAAGCCCTGAAGGTAAGGAAGGACAACTGGCTCCAACACCTCGGAGATGTAGCGCTGGCTGTTTCAAGTACCGGTAATGCGTACTAGAGGTGTGAGTGAGTGATATCCAATACCGCCCCATACCATAATACCCGGATGATGCGTTACAGACTGCATATGCTGTGCTATGATTCGTGATGTGACTGAGCGATCCGTCACTGCCATGCGCACAACTTGCCTGTCATCACGTGAAGTGGTGCGCCATGGTGGATGCAATCGAACACGCCGGTTCGTCGTACCCTCCTGCATCCAACGATCACATATCCGCATTACAGTTGTTTGGTTTCGTCCAACACGACTACGGATTTCCCTGAAAGATAATCCACAATCACGATAGCCCACTATCCTTCCTCTGTCGAACTCGGATACTTGATCAAAAGATGATCGCTGTTTTCGACGAGGCACAATTGATCGTTTTTTTGAAAAAACCACAAGAAAAACACAATTGCCGAACTTGAAATCGTTGAAATCTCCAAGCCTTAAATAGCGCTTTGAAGTGGCACCACAGGCGTGTGTGATGTGCGTCTGCCCTGAAATTCTAATCATTTGCATATCTCACCTCCGCTAATGCATGTTGTAAATTTCATGTTATTTGCATGTTTCCTTTAGGGTGTTGGATTTACAGTGGCCAGCAGTATATATATATATATATATATATATATATATATATATATATATATATACAGAGGCTGCTCGCACATTTTTTAGACGATTTTGGTAAGCGGTAATAAAAAATCGTTTCCTGCAAAATTAATAATTGCAATTGAACTATGTTTTTAAAAGTCAAAATTATCTTCTGCGGCATGAAAGTTTTGTTTTTATTCAAAATGGCGTTCTTAACAAAGCAGTGGTTCGAAGGCTACATTTATGCTCTTTCAGAAGAGAAATATGCATACTCCGTTATCCAAAAACGATTTGAGAGTCATGGTTTTGTGATATCTAAAGCGTCGATAGGTAATATCGTCAACAAGAAAGGAAAAAAACGTCAAATTGGAGCCTCAAGTGGAACAAAAATTCCAAACAAATATCCAAGGAAAAAACGGACATCTTCGACTATTGCAAAGGTACGTTGTTTAATGTTAAAAGAAAATCCCCCTAGTCAAAGGACAGTTGCAAAATCATTAAAATGCTCGGTGTCCACTGTAAGCAAAATGATAAACGTTGATTTAAATCTTAAGAAAGCGAAAAAAACGCAATGTGCATCGTCTTCTTCCAAATTATATCGCTGAACGCAGGAAACGCTGCAGAATTCTATATGAGAAACACTTATCCAAAAAAAAATGGAAAACAATTGTCACAATAGATGAATCATGGGTGTATTTAAATGATTGCAACAAAAAAAGAGCCATTTATTATCATAAAAGAGGAGAAAAAAATTTAAGTACATCGTTCAAAGAATCGAAAGAAAGTTTTTCTAAGGGAGTCATGATTGTTGCTGGTTTTTCTTATAATGGCAAGTTAAAAATAAAGAGAGTGGAAAAAATGTCAAGATTAACTCCAAATATTACCAGGAACATATTTTATCGCCAATTTTTCTGAATGAAATACCAACGCTTTACCCACAGTGCCATCAATCTGTGAGACTCCATCAGGACAAAGCTAGCAGTCACACATCAAAATCCACTGTAAATTTCCTAAAAGAAATGGAACCAAAAACTGGTATCAAAGCCATACCCTTCACTGATATCCCTACTAAATCTCCCGATGTATTACTTATGGATTTTTGCGCTTTTGGACTTTTAAAATCTGCATTATCCAAACGTCGTCCTAAAACCCTTACAGGACTCTGGAAAGCAGTTCTGGAGGAATGGGATAGAATACCTCTTCTGACACTTCAAACGGCATTATTATCCTGGAAATTGCGGTGTCGAAAGATAGTTCAGAATAAGGGATGTCAAATAGAACATTTAAAACACAAGAATTTTATGTAATTTAGTTTTGTGTATACAATATACTTCGTCTAAAAATGTGTGAACAGCCTCCGTATATATTATATTTTATATATTATATGTATAAATATATATATTGTGACACTGTCTCCATTACTACACGAAATGTGTAATTATATAAGTATGTGATGCCCGTTCCTACCCCTCAACATGAACATATCATCTATCGGCGAAATGTTGAACTCAGCGGTCTCATAAACTCTAGGATAAGAGGCCATAAAGTTCGTGTAATGTGCGGTTCTGACGTTATAGAAAGCATAAATCCCAGAGTGGTTCGAGGGCTCTCTAAAATTTTGACACTACAGTGACATGTGGAATCCCATAAACTTTGAACACTTACGAGCACTTCAAACGCCGGAGAAAGCTTGAATTCGCCGACCGTATAAACGAAAACTCCAATAGTCCACGAGGAAGGGATCTGTTTTTGAGTGCCAGAGAGAGACGCAGCTCTCCTGGTCACCGGCCTTATAGGCCGCGCTGTCGTTGAACCCGATGCCGTCCTGACATATCTAACTGTAAATTCTAACTCGCTGTATATACTTTCTTTTTGTAGTTGTAGTATGTTTAACGTATCGTAGTAAAGTAATTGAGCGAAAAGCTTGTCTTATTATTGACTGCGTTACAGTCTGGCGTCAGAAGTGGGATAATTGAGTTAGAGTTAGTTAGAGGTTTTTAGAAGAAGAATACGTCAGTATTTAGATATTGTTAGAGAAGAATACGTCAGTATTTAGATATTGTTAGAGAAGAAGAATACGTCAGTATTTAGATATTGTTAGAGAAGAAGAAGAATACGTCAGTATTTAGATATTGTTAGAAGAAGAATACGTCAGTATTTAGATATTGTTAGAGAAGAAGAATACGTCAGTATTTAGATATTGTTAGAGAAGAAGAAGAATACGTCAGTATTTAGATATTGTTAGAAGAAGAATACGGAAGTATTTAGAGGTTGTTAGAGAAAGAGTGCGAGAAATTCGTCTGAGCCAGAAAATTAGTTTGCTGCAGCTTGTGATTTTAAGAAATTCACGGAAACTTACGCCAGTAAGACAAATTGTTGAAGCTTATGATGTGAGAAATTCACGAAAACTTACAACAGTAAGAAAAACAGAAAATTACGAGATAACTAAGTATTCCGGGGGCCGAAAGAGATTTTCCGCCGTGCTGTGCTGTTAGAAGGAAGGAGAAAGCAAGAAAATTTTTTCTATTCCTGTGGGTTCGAAAGTTGCATTATTCCCGTGCAGTGCTAGGAACGAATGTTTAGATTTCGTCTGCAAGTTTCGTCTCCTGAGGTCGGAGGTCAACGGTACAGCTGATTCTCCTCGTGTTGTTCAGTTTCCGCGAGAGCGGTGGGGAACGGAAAGGGTGTTTGACCTATATTTGCGGGGGAGAAACGAATTATGTGATTCTGTCTCTGAAAAGGTATTCGGAGCAGTGAAGTGAAGTGTGTGTGGTGTTATTGTGGGCCTAAGGGCTGAAGAATATTTTTGTGTTGTGCCTATGGATTATAAAAGATTCAGACAACAAAAAAGGGTGAGCCTAATTCCAAAAAAGAATTTATTGCTTAAAATTCTGTAGTTAAAATTCGTAAAATATTCAAAAATTTTTAAAGACCTATCGAAAATATCTTTGTTGATTATGAGATTAGAGAGAAATCCAAATAAAACCATCCAAAATAGGTCCGATATAAAAACGGAATCGGAAATAGTTGAATTACTATATGGATATGACAGTGTAAGAGTAATGGACCCAAAATTTAAAGATGCGAGGGATAGTAGGGTAGAGAGAACGCGTCCGTTCATACAAGAGAAGCCCCGGAAAATAAACCAAAGTGCTATCTCCCTGGTGCGTCAGCAGCACATGGTCCAGTAAACCGAACTAGGGCATTTGAACGAAGAGTAAATTTAAAGTGCTTCGGTTGTGGCTCGGAAACGCACCTTCGCTCATCCTGCCCACGATTTCAGAAACAAACCCGTCGGGTTCCGTAAACAATGTACAAGAAATAGAAAAGCCTAATCTGTTAGAATCCTATATGTTCCCAGGTACGGTGAATGACCAATGGATTGAAATTCTTAGGGACAGCGGTGCAACTCTAGACATTGTTAGTAGAAAATTCATTTGTCCACAAGAATTTACAGGTGAGACAGTTTGGATAAAACAACCGCTGAGTTTAGAGTTAATTTGCTTAGCTTTAGCTCCTGTGGAGATAGCGGGTTGGGGAACCCCGGTACACATAAGACTTTAAGTATCCCACAACAAAAAATCCGCCGGGTTGAAGTCTGTTGATCGTGAGGGCCACTGAACCTTACAACCTCGACTTGTCACTCGGTGTTCAGTGAAAGATTCCAACAGGAACATCTTGACATCACGTAAAATGTGGGGCGGAGCACCATTTTGCATGAAGGTGACAACAGGTAACGATGTCTTTCCTGCAATGCAGGCTTAACGTGGTCAAGCAAAAGCGTAAGGTACCGTGCTGCAAGGACTGTACAGGTTTTCCACCTGAATACAAGACAAGGCTTTTCAAAAAAGAAAGGGCCTAAAATAAAAGACGCGGTGAAACCGCACCAAACAGTCACACGAGGAGAATGTAGTGGAAAATTTTTCTCTTTGAGCCAATATGATCAGAGGGATTTTGGTTTTTTTTTTCCATGTAAAAAAAAAAGTTTCTAAAAGTAACCTAAAGAGGGAGCTCACACGTCATACTGAGACGTTTTACGCAAATCAAGCAAACACAAACAGAAAATCAAACATATCACAGTAGCATGAGACTGTGCATTTATTTTAAAGTAATAGATGTTCAACATTACCACCAGAACAAGGTAATAGGAAAGTCAGGCGTGTCACTACGCCCATTACAGCAGAGTGTAGCATGTCGCCATCGATGGCAGCGACTGTCTGTCGAATGATATTTTTCAGTTCCACCAAAGTGGTTGGGGAACCCCGGTACACACAAGACTTTAAGTATCCCCACAACCAAAAATCCGCCGGGTTCAAGTCTGGTGATCGTGAGGGCCACTGAACCTTACAACCTCGACTTGTCACTCGGTCTTCAGTGAAAGATTCCAACAGGAACGTCTTGACATCACGTAAAATGTGGGGCGGCGCACCATCTTACATGAAGGTGACAACAGGTAACGCATGTCTTTCCTGCAATGCAGGCTTAACGTGGTCAAGCAAAAGCGTAAGGTACCGTGGTGCAGGGACTGTACAGATTTTCCACTTGAATACAAGACAAGGCTTTTCAAAAAAGAAAGGGCCGAAAATAAAAGACGCGGTGAAACCGCACCAAACAGTCACACGAGGAGAATGTAGTGGCCGGTTCAGATACTAACGAGGGTTTGATGTCGCCCAGATACGACTGTTTTGCGTATTAACGTCACCATGCAGTGAAAAGTGGGCTTCATCCATCCACATGACATTCAGCAACCATTGTAGGTTACTTTCCATTTGTGCCAGAGCCCATGTAGCAAAGATTTGTCTTGCATCTGTATCTGCCGGTAATAACTGGTGAAGTGCATGGATTTTGTACGGATACAGATTCAACATTCCGTGCAGAATACGTCGAATCGACAGTTCCGGAATCCCCGTTCTTCTCCCAGCTTCACGAGAACTGCCGTTGATGACTCGGCTGCCAAATTTTCCATAGAACTGTGTACAACATGGACGCGGTACGAGCTCAAGGATGGTCTGCCAATTCGTGGACGATCCTCCAAACTCCCCGCTTCCTCAAAACGTCGTACTAAATTCAGTATCCCGTTCAATGAAATAGGCCTTTTTCGAGCCTTCAGTTCTTTCTCCGCGCGAAACTTTCGCAATGCAAGAGTTGGGGATTCACCATTCTTGTAGAAAAGTTTAACAACCGACACTCGATCTGGTAAAGAAAGCATGCTGCCGGCTTCGAATGACGGATCCATTTCCAACCATGTGTTTTATTGATAGCCTGATTTGCATAAAACATCTCAGTAGGACGTGTGAGCGCCCTCTTTCGGTTACTTTTGGAAACTTTTTCTTTTTACATGAAAAAAAATCCAAAATCAATCTAATCAAACAGAAAAATTTTCCGAGCATTATTTCTTTTTTTTATGAATTTTTGAATTTTGCACGAATTTATGATGCACCCGGTATATATACACTGCTCAAAACAATTAGGGGAGCACATGGTTTTAACGAAATTACGCAAATACTTACACAGATAAGTAACATAAAATAAATCATCCATAATTTAAAGCCTAGCAGGAAACGGAAGAAGAATACTTCATATGCAAATCAAAGTTCATGACGTCAAAAACCAGGAAAAGAACATAAGGGCGGAAATCGAGATATTGCTGAAACGTCTGTTTCACTGCCTTAAGTGTGAAATTCAATTGCTCAGTTATTCTTTTTGAGAAAAGGTGACTTGAAAATGTCTCAACAACGTGATTTGCCGGAATCCATGGCATGGCGTATTATAGGCAGACTTGAATCCAGGAAAACACAACGTAGTGTCGCGAATGCTGTTGGAGTCGCCGGAAGTGTCGTTGCAAGGCTGTGGAATTGATTCCAAGAAACGTTGTTGACGTCGACCAGGGCAAGGTCGGCCACATGCCTCTACATCAACTGATTACCGGTATATACTGTTAACAGCTCGTCGAAACAGAAGAGAAAATGCTACTCAGCTGCAAAGACGGTTGCTCTTGGCAACAGGACGAAGGGTGTCCAGCCAAACAGTACATAATAGGCTTCATCACGGAGGTCTCTATGCACGTAGGCCAATGGTCTGCATTAAGTTGACCTCACGCCACCGTGCGGCCCATAGAAGATGGTCTGCTGATCATCGAGATTTGGAGCAACATGATTGGAGCCAAGTGCTGTTTACAGACGAGTCCCGCTTTAGTCTGGAGTGTGACACCCGACGTGTTTTGGTAAGGAGGGAAAGGGGCACTCTAAATAACCCCAAATTCGTTCGTGAAAGGTCATAATACAGACGAGCTGGTTTTATGGTATGGGGTGGAATCAGCAAAAGTGGACGTACGGACCTGCATATCATTGAGAATGGTACTTTGACGGTCCGAAGGTATGCAGACGGAATATTGAGATCTCATGTCATACCTTACGCTGCAGCCATTGGAGATTCCTTTTTTTTCAGCATGATAATGCCAGACCGCATACAGCTCGTCTTGTGGATAACATGCTTGAAGCTGAAAGAATACAGCGTATAGAATGGCCAGCGTGCTCTCCTGCCCTGAATCCAATCGAACATGTTTAGGACATGTTCGGACGACGCATTGCTGCGAGGTCAAGGCCTCCTTTTATTCTCCGAGACTTGGAGATTGCACTTCTTGAGGAATGGAACAGTATTCCCCAAAGTCTTATCGATAACATCATCGCATCCATGGAAAACAGGTGTGCAGCAGTCTTAGCTGTTCGATTAGACCACACGCCATATTAAAAATCTTGCATCATTTCTAAACAATACTTTTTTTATCGTTTACATGTAACCAAATTGTTGCCCTAAATCATCTTTTCATGTTTTTTCCATATTTTCAAACAATTAAAGCTTAATTACAAATTTTCTTACGTCTCTTTTTCTGTATTGCACATTGATACGCGTGTACTATCCATTTTATGCCAATACGTGGCTGTCTCGCACGGTTATCTTAACTTCTTTGCTTGCTCCCCTAATTGTTTTGAGCAGTGTATATACAGTCGAACCTCCAGATTTCGAAGTAGCAAATTGCCTTAAAAAAATTCGATATATAGAAATTTCGGTGTATAGAATTGAGCTTAGTCTTTTTATAATTCTCCTAAAAAAATTGAAGCTAATTTTCGTATACGAAACTCCATTTCTAATGTACACTGAAGTGCCACTGAATTAGGGATACCTACCTAATAACGAGTTGGGCCTCCTCTGGCCTTGATAACGGCTGCCATACGACGAGGCATAGATTCAACAAGTTTCTGGAAACGTTCCACGGGAATGGCTTGCCAAATATTGGCTAAAGCCGTCCATAATTCAGTAAGGTTCTTTGGTGCTGTGTGATGGCCTTTCACGCCTTGTTCCAAAACATCCCAAAGATGCTCAATAGGATTTAAGTCTGGGCTTCTAGGTGGCCAATTCATGACAGAAAGGTCGGAGGAATGCTCATCCAACCAGCCAGTAGCCACCGGGACTTGTGAGAGGTACAGTTGTCTTGCTGGAAAACTCCATTACCGTGCGGATAACAGAACAGCATAAACGGATGGAGGTGATCACCCAGCAACTCTACGTACCGAATTGCATTGAGGGAGGTTGGTACACGCACCAAAGATCCCAAACTGTGCCACGAAAAAACACCCCAGACGATGATTGAGTCACCATGCCCTTTTACAGTTCCAGCCAGGCATGCAGGATCCATGGCTTCATGAGCCTGACGCCATATTCTCAGCTTCCCGTCGGCGTTAAGTAGTCGGAATCGAGACTCATCACTCCATGCTACTCGTTTCCAGTCCTCTACACTCCAGTCTCTGTGCTCTCTTGCCCAGGCAAGACGTGCAGCCCGATGGCGAGTATAGAGCAATGGTACTCTCGTAGGTCGACGGCTCCCGAAACCGATACGGTGAAGCGAGCGTTGCATAGTCCGTTTACTGACTGTACGACTGGCACCGTCATTAAACTGGGTGGTAATTTGAGCTAATGTTTGGCTTCGCTGGCTACGTACAATACGCCTGAGCCGTCTCTCACCACGCACTGTCAAGGCTAATTGTCCTTTGCAGTTTGCCTGATCGCTAGTTTTTTTTTCAACCATCCATGTATTCTTGGTGATAACATCCCTTTTCCACTTCATATCCTAAAAATTTTATTTTTGTTTGGGCAAATTGGGAGTTTCAAAATTTCAATTTTATGTTTTCTTTTTTCCAAATCGAGAAAATAGTTTTTAAATGCTCTCAGTGTTCTTCGAAAGAGTCTGAAAATATAATTATATCGTCAAAATAGTTGAGCGCAAATTTAATTTGGTATTTATTTAAAATTTGTCTGAGTGTTCTTTGGAATATGGCAGGAGCGTTTTTCCAGCCAAATGGTAGTCTTTTCCATTCATATAAGCCAAATTTTGAGGTGAAAGCTAATTTTTCTGTATCTTTTTCATTTAATTTAATACGCCAGTAGCCACTCGCGAGATCAAGGGTATAGAAAATCTTAGCATTGGTTAGTTGATCTAAAACTGCGTCGATTCGAGGAATTGGTTCCGAGTCTGTTTTTGAAATACTATTTAGTTTTCGGTAATTGATACACGTTCTGGATTTTGAATTTTCATCTCTCTTGTAAGCCAAAGTAATTGGGGAAGCATAGGGTGAATGAGATGTTTTTATTAAACCTGCAGGTAAAAGTTCGTAGATTTGCTTCTTAATTTCGGCATTATCTTTCGGCGACGCCCTGTATGGACGAAGGGAAATTGGTAGTTCAGAATTCAAAATTACACTTTGTGGTTCAAGACGTATACATCCAACATCATATTTATTTTTCGCGAAAATATTATTATACTCATTAAATATTTTGTTCAATTCCACACTTTCACCATGAGCAACACTAT
The DNA here is from genome assembly GCA_907164885.2 of Dolomedes plantarius. NCBI lineage: Eukaryota > Metazoa > Arthropoda > Arachnida > Araneae > Dolomedidae > Dolomedes > Dolomedes plantarius. The sequence goes on from OU015492.1 coordinate 158,572,741, forward strand.
TTCCATTTTGAATTTTATAAAAACGAGTATCACAATTTCTATTATATTTAGTATCAAGATTTATAGTATTATGAGAACAAATATGTGACACATTAGGATTATCATACGTCAAATATATATAACAATTATTATTAACATTTTCCAATGACAAAGTAGATGAGATATTATTTTTTCCTTGATAATCACAAAAATTTTTAAAATCCAATTTAATTTTAAGCAGATTAATAATTTCCTAAGATAAAATTGCATACTTTAAATTCGTTTCAATAACATAAAAATTCACAAATCTATTCAACTTACCTATTCGGCACTTTGTAGAAATTATTTTATCAGTTTTGATTTTACCTGCAAGGGTACTGATTTGACAATTGTCTTGTGGGAGAATGTTCACATAATATTTAATTTTCTCATATAAAGTTCTTGAGATAATGTTAACGGTGCTACCTGTATCTATCAGGCCACTAATCAGTTCTGTACCGATTTCGAGGTCTACGGTGAACATCCGTCATTGTCGCTGCTCTCGTATGTTACTGTTATAGTTACTTGCATGTTGTAGGGGCTGGAGCCGAGTCCTGGGGCTTTCCTTTTCTCGAAAATTCGGGGGACTCTCTGCCATGGTCGTCGTTGTTGGTGATGGAATCTAGGTGACTCATGTTGTGGGAATCTTTCACAGTCATCTTGCCGATCGAACGGTCTGCGAAATCCGAACTGTTGGTTCTTCAAGTTTCTATTATGGTGTTGTTCTCTCTTCTTGTTATCTTCGTAGCTGTTGATTATTTTCCTCGCAAGGGAAATCCACTCAGTAGTTGTACCAACGTTACTTATTAAAAATAAATCCCTGTATCTTGCCGGCAATCCGTCTGTCAGACATTGAATTATAATTTCTTCTTCCAGTTTTAATGCTTTTCCGATATTCATTTTCTTTTTAAAATAATCATTTATATTTTGGCTTCCAGAAAGGCTCAACCTGCTTAAATCTTCGAATGAAAACTGTTTTTCTTCTGAGAAATAGTCACTGATTTTTATTTTAACTTCATCCAACTTTTGTGATTCTATTAGGTTTTCGATGTAAAATTCCAAAGCCTCGTCTGATAGAAAATTGGGAAAAATTTGTAGTTTTTCTTCTTCCGTCAATTCAATAGTTTTTTTCTCGAAGAATTTTAACCAGTTATTAATTTTGACCTTCCCATTAGGATTAAATTTCGGGTGATTACTTAATTGTTTTGGCGAAGATATAGCACTGTTTTCCAATAACTGTTAGTCGAAAACTCCAGAATTATCCACTTGTTTTTCTTCAGGTTGGTCAGAGTCACGATGATCAGCCAATTTTTTATTTAAATCTTTCGATGTCATTTTCCTTTGCTCGTTTCGAAAAGCGAAATCAAAACTAGGTCATTTCATTTTCAAGTACGCTGGCTAACTCTATGCGCTTTCTCTCAAGTTCGATATTTCACGCGCACACACATAGGCCTGGGCGATGGATTCGAAGTCCGTTGGGGTTGATTTGCACATGAAGAATCGCTTTCGGCTCTATGTAATATATCCATTACATCTCGTTCTTAAAACACAACCTGAAAAGGAAAACTAACTCATATTTACTTGGCTGGAGCTAGACTCAGCCTGAAAGTAATTAAAGCTTGGAAGCAGTCGGGTCGAATCGTTTTATTTAGAGCGAAAGAAAAATATGTCCATTCATTTCAGATGCTCGGAGCGAAGAGTAATATCACCTTTCAACCTTACGCGCTAGAAGCGAGGTACATGTGCCTGTTATTTTGAAGTGTCATCAAATTCATTGCAAGGCTTGCTGTTTTATGGGAAGCTCTGTTGCTATAGGTTTGAAGCGATAGAGTAAGATTACTGCGGATTGGATTTAGGAAAGGGAATTTAAATGATAGAATGGAGGGCCTAATATTTAATTTATTGCATATATATAAATAAATGAATAAATAAATATATACACTCATGGACAAAAAAATTAGCGCACCAAGAAATAATTGCGGGACCGTAACGAAACATGCAATGAAGGTACATGTCGGGGAGATATGCAAATGATTAGAAATGCAGCGTGATTGCGCATTACGTATAGCCGGTAGAGGGCGTTGAACATCGTACTCTGTGGAGTATAAAACATATAACCAAAGCTTGTTTGAGTGTGCTGAATCATTTACAAAGGAAGAGCTGAGATAGACATGCCATTACACCGTGTTCGAAGACAATATAAGCAGTTGTCGCAGTTTGAGAGGGGGAGAATCGTCGGGATGATGGAAGCTGGGTGGTCCGCTAGGCGAGTAGCTCGTCAATTAGGCCGCTCTGATTGTGTTGTGAGGAGGTGTTGGGACCAGTGGACCGGAGAGATGTCATGTACGCGACCAGGCTCAGAACGCCCTCGACAGACCAGTCGTCGAGAAGACCGCCACATCGTAAGAAATGCACGCGTACAGCCAACTGCTTCATCGGCCGCCATCCAGGTACAGGTAGCACCTTCACTAGGGGCCTCTGTGTCTTCTCGAACCATACGAAGGCGCTTGGCTGAAGGACAGTTGGTATCGCGGCGCCCATTACGTGTGCTGCCCTTGACGCCCACCTATCGACGCCTCCGTTTGGAGTTTTGCGCGCACGTGGAAACTGGACTGCAGCGGAATGGAACCAGGTCGTCTTTAGCGACGAATCCAGATTCAATCTCGGCAGTGATGACAATCGTGTTCGTGTGTGGAGAGCCCGTGGTGAACGCTTTAATCCTGCCTTTGCTGTACAGCGACACATTGCTCCCACAGCTGGTGTGATGGTATGGGGTGCCATTGCCTACAATACACGGTAACCCCTAGTATTGTTCCGTGGCACCATGACAGCCCAGCGGTATGTTCATGAAATCCTGCAACCACATGTGTTGCCACTCATGCAACGGCTCCCAGGAGCCATTTTTCAACAAGACAATGCTCGGCCTCATACGGCAAGGTTGTCACAAGACTGTCTCCGCACTGTTACTACCCTTCCTTGGCCTGCCCGATCCCCAAATTTGTCTCCAATCGAGCATATCTGGGATCATTTGGGACGACGAGTTGGGCATCTCACGAGTTTGAACGAACTAGAGGCAAGGTTACAGCAAATATGGAACGAAATGTCTCTAGGCATCATACAGAACTTGTATGACTCAATGCCCGATCGTATCGCATCGTGCATTCGCGCTAGAGGGGGTCCAACGGAGTATTAACTCCTCCGTTCTTTTGCCTTTTTCTCTGAAATAAATTATCCTTTTCCTTTGATTTTCTTATCATTTACTTATATCAAAGTAGTCATTACGTATGTAAAATTTCGTTTCATTTTGACGACTCCTTCTTGGTGCGCTAATTTTTTTGTCCATGAGTGTATATATATATATATATATATATATATATATATTTGTTGTGGATCAAATTGAATTACTTTTAAAACCTTCGATAAGTCTGCAGCTTCTGATATAGGCAAGCCACCCCCTCCCCACTTCTAGGCCCTGATTTGGGACTGGATAAGTCCATGTATTTACTGTCTTCATAGAAGTATATCAGAACAGATCCGCATTGTCTGGCACATGCATTGCAAAACAGGGTTAACAAAGAACTTCCTTTCACTACAAAGATCGCTTGACGCCATTGGAAGAAAAGAGATGAAAGTAAAAATCGAATGTATACAAAGATGAAAGATGATTGGTTTTGAACAGTTCTCAAGCTCCTTCAAAATATTGACATAAGGAAATTGAGAGAGATTATAATACTATGTAGCAAAACTAAGGGAAGTTTTGAAACTTTTAAAGTAAATATCGAGACAAAATACATTTTTTTTCGCGTAGCAAAGCCACAGAAGTTTATCGAAGATATCAGTGTTATTCTTTTTTTAATGTATGAGACTAGATTAAGTTCACCCTTAACATATAATTTTCCTTCGAGGTATCAAAGGAAACATTCTTCTTCGAAGATAAACTAAATAAGTATGACTTAAGTAAAAAATTTTCGTAAGTAAAAAAATTTCGTTTGCAAAAAAAAAATTGTAAATCTTCGCATTAAATGAGATATTTCCGAAATACCTTTTACTTAACTTAAAAATATAATAACATTTCTGCTGAAAAAAAAAATCACATTTTTGTAATAATCAATGAAGCATGACAAAGTTTTTAATAAATAAATTTCATGAAGATAAAAAATAAATAAATTCAATATATAAGTACAAAAACTATTAGTATTGTACTGTTAATATAAGAGTTTATATTGAGATGAAAAACAGAAAATGTATTATTTCATTACTATTTAACTCATTGAAAGGTCGAAAGTATTTTAAAAATTGTTGTCTATAATATACCATTCCATACAGTACCGATAAAAGGTAACTGAATGTCAGGTGATACTTTGTTAGCATTTTTTAAAATTCACTTCATGGTTCTTAAGTAATTGAATTATTTATCTACCACAGTAAATATTTTTTTCGAAAGAAAACTATCCTATTAGACCTTATCATATCCACATACATTTAATTTTCCTAGAAACCTGAAATCCGGGTACTAAATTTTTGCATAACCTTTTTCGTTCATCGCGTGTTACTTTTCTGTTTCGAACAGTAAAAATTATACGGAGGGAGACAGACTTTTTAGAGCAAGATTTCAAGCTATGTATATCGCAGCAACAGTATTAGCTAGAGATTATTGACTAATATAGGGGAAAGTAGGGTAAGATGACGAACTCGGTATTTCTCCGATGCAATCATAGATAGCAGTACCTGTCCAGGCAATTCTTAAGATTCTAGTAGTGGGTTATGACGCCTACTACAAGTAATATAAGTTGAGATCGTTTTTTGAGTAGTGACGACTCAAATGTATTTCTTTAATCTGTGTTTGTAAATTTTGGACTTCACAGTGCAAGGAATTACCCGACTACGGTAAGTTATTTTTTGTCCTCCATTTTTCTCTCTCAAAATACAACTCGTAACGTTAAAAATCATGTATGTTATAGTTTATTTACGATAAGCTTGGATACTGATAAACAAGTTGAAATCGAAAATGGCGTTGTGGTGTAAGATGACGAGGAGCCTACCTGAGAATTAGTACTGTCCAGATTGCTGTGAACGGATTCAGAGCTACTGGCATTGAGCGTCTAGACAGCAATATTTTCCCAGACGAAGATTTTCACGTTTCACACACCACTGATGCTGTTGAAAACAACCAATTAGATTATCCTACCATTTGTCAGCAGCACATTTCATCGGTCTTTCCTCCTGAACCTACCATTTCATAAACCCTATCGCCACAGCCATCAACATCCTCAGCTCTTCCTCCACTTCCGATGGCCAACAAGAAAACAACCAGAAAATAAAGGAAGAAACTGCCTTCTTACCATATTTCTGGATCTCCCGTAAAACAAGCTCTTGAAAAAAAGAAGAAAGAAAAACAATTGATGGAACTGAAATGACAGGAAAGATTGAAAAGGAAAGCTGATACATTAGCGTCAAAGAAAGCTAAATGTTCACCGAAAGCACCTAGAAAAAGAAGGAAAACTAGAATGCTTCAACGGGATTACTGGTCATCTGATGAGTCATCAGAAGAAATTGAGCTTAACTAGTCTTCTAAATTAAGTTTATTTTTATTTTCTGGCAAATCCGTCTGTTCTGCTTGGAGCCCGACTGTGCTGCTGTTTCTGTGGGGTGTGTCTTGTGGGTGGTGTGTGTGGGACCTTGTCTGGGTCGTACGCGGGGTGGTTGCCTGCTGCGGGTCTATCTGCACCGTCAGGATTAACCCAGTAGGACTTCGGCCAGGTCGAGCCTGATGCGTGCTTTTTGGGAGTCATCAGAAGAAGTTCCATGTGTGGAGAACGACGACTCTGATACTGAAACAATATTGGAAAAAGACTGCATTATTTGCGGGGAGGAGGGAAAGGACGAATCATGGTATCTGTTGGGAAACCCGTAACGTAGGGATTTTTGTAAAAGAGTTATTGCGCAAGTGCGACTGACGGGACTTTTTCACCCTTCCCAGAATGCATCACTTTTTTTTTTTTTTTGCTTCTTCATGTCCTGTGCGTTCTATGTTAGTCTGTAATTAAAGTCTGTTTCTTATGGATTATAGTTTCTTTGATCAGTGTAATAGTTTATTTTTAAGAAGTTTATAGCTGTTCAACTGAGATAATACCGGGACCTTGAACAGAGAATTCAGGTATGTAGATATTCTATTAATGTACCTAGAATTCAGTTTAAAAGTGTTTATAAAATTTTTTGGCATCCCTGGCGGGATTTCGAAGTTGAAAGATTTGTAATCATAATATTAAAGTTTGAATTACCCTGAAAGTAAAAATGATAGAAACTGATTTAGATTTATTAAAGAAAAAAAGAACAATTTTGAGAACAAGTGTTACGAAATTGATCACTTCTGTTGAAAACGAAATGAAAAACCAAAATGTTGATTTGAATAATCTAGAAGAACACATCGAACTTTTAAATGATAAATTTAAACAATTTAACGTTATAGACTCTGATTTTGAAAAATATTTGAAACCAGTAGAGCTAGATAAAGAGTTGGAAATTATGAAACAATATCGAGATAACGTTATTCGATGTAGATTTAGAGCAAGAAAGCTAATTGAAAACGAAAGTGTTAAAAAAGAATCTCGTGTTGAAAACTCTAATCCTGTTCCTGTAAATTCAGAAATAAATTCTAGAAATTTTGTTAATGTTACACTTCCGAAGTTGTCGATTACCAAATATTCAGGAGAAATAAGTCAGTGGCTTAATTTTTGGAATTCTTTCGAAAGCGCTGTTCATAAAATGAATGTTTGGATGATGTTGACAAATTTAACTATTTAGAGGCACATTTAAGTAGAACTGCACTAAGCACAGTTGAAGGTTTGTCTTTAAATAAGGAAAAGTATAAATCGGCAATTAAACTTTTAGAAAATCGTTTGGCCGCCCAGAGTTATTAATAAATGTACACATGTCAGAGTTATTAAATATCACTCCTTTAAAGAACTCGAACGATTTAAAGATTTCCGAAAGTTATTTGACCGTTGTCAAGTCCAGATTAGATCATTACAAGCTTTAGGAGTCACTTCGGCAAGCTATGGTAAATTATTGTGTCCGATGTTACTGAAACTCTTACCGTCCGATTTAGTATTAGATTTTAACAAGAAATGCGCCGGTGATCTTGAGGTGAATGATTTAATGCAATTTATTGAGAAACAGTTGCTCGCACAAGAAACTTCTGTCGCTCAGACAGTAGGCACCATGAATCGTTCGTCAAAACAAATTAAAGCTGATTCATACTCTCAACGTGATGAATGTTTTGCTTCGGCAGCAGAATTAGTAAACACAAATAGAGTGAGTAACGAAGTAACTAATAAATGTGTTTTTTCTGTAAAGCTCATTAGAGTGCTGACTGTCGATATGCGAAAAACATTCCGTATGAAAAGAGGAAAAGTATTCTATCAGCCAACGGACTTTGTTTTATATGCATGCGACCGAAACATACAGCACGTTTTTGTCGAACAAAGTTAAGTTGCTGAGGTTGCGGTGGACGACGTTTGTTTATAATGTGCCAGCCAGAGAAAACGAGTAGGGATGATAATACAGAAAATGAAGTTTAGGGGGAAATTCAAAACAAAGATTACGTTTTAGCTAACAAATCAAACATGACGCAAGTTTTATTGCAAACTTGGTCGTACGTTTTCGCGGTAATAAGAGTGGGAAGCTTGTAAGGTGTTTAATTGATACAGCGTCCACCAAAAGTTATATATCTAAGCATGCCACTGCTGAAATGGGATATGAAGCGATCGGAATAGAAGAGATAGAACATGGTCTTTTTGGGGGTACAGAGATTTTGGAAGAACATAAGAAGTATAGAATTTATCTTAGTAATTTGAATAATGAGTATCATTGCAATTTTGAAGTGTTTGATCAAAAAACCATATGTTCTGATATTCCAAGAATTAATATAAATCCTATTTTAACTGAAATCAAAGACCATAAAATTTATCTCTCAGATACATATAAATACGACAAGGGTCTAATTTTTGAAAACTCTTCCGAAGAAATTCAAGTCTTGATTGGTGCAGATATTGCAGAAAAATTGTTTACCGTAAGAAAAACACAACTCTCATTGGGTTTAGTGTGTATGGAAACGCTTCTAGGTTGGACAATTATGGGGAAATCAGACAGTGTTAAAGTTAATGATCGAAACAATCTTGTTCTTTCTTTACATGTTAATGATTCCAAAATTTCCGATTTGTGGCTTCTTGATAGTTTGGGAATTCGCGATCCAGCTGAAACACAATCTAGACGAGACTTAGACGAGGTGACAAAAGAACATTTTGCTCAGAGTATTAAACGTGATGAAGAAGGACGATATGAGGTCAGTCTCCCTTGTATTAAAACTCATCCACCGTTATCCACTTGTCGCAATCTTGCTGAGAGAAGACTTGAAAGATGCATTAGCAGACTCCGTTCCTCGGAAAATTTAGAGGCCTATGAAGCTGTATTTGACAATTGGCTATAAGAAGCAATAATAGAGGAAGTTAAGACTTCACATGATGCAAATAGTGAACATTTCTTACCTCATAGAGCTGTATTCAAGGAAAATTCTGCAACACCAATTCGACCAGTTTTTGAAGGTTCCGCAAAGGAGAAAGATTCACCATCAATACATGATTGCCTCGATAAGGGTCCGAACATTATCGAACTCATTCCATCAATCTTGAACAGATTTCGAAAAGGAAAAATAGGTGTAACAGCGGATATCAAAAAAGCATTTCTCCAGATAGGACTAAATAAGAATGACAGAGCCTTTTTGAGATTCCTGTGGTGGAAGAATGGGGATCGCTCTGAAATAAGAATATATCAATATCGAAGAGTGGTTTTCGGATTATCCTGCAGTCCTTATCTTTTAGGAGCAACTCTTGAATATCACTTGAAACAAGTTCCAGAACATTTACAGAAAACAGCATCCAAATTATTGGAATCGTTCTATGTAGATAACTGCGTCACCAGCGTGAATGATGACAAAGAACTTTACGATTTTATTGCAGAATTACAGCTTATCCTCCGTACGGCGAAATTCGATGTTAGAGGGTGGGAGAGTTCCATTCTTGATCCTAGAGCTAATCAACGAGATAATATAGAAAACAGAAAAGTTCCAGTCTTAGGGTTAAATTGGTATCCAGAACCAGACACTTTAGGAATAGAACTAAAAGAAATAGCTGACAAAGAGAAACCTGTTGCAAAACGAATAATATTGTCTACAGTTCATAAGATTTTCGATCAAATTGGGTTCACCTGTCCTGTGACATTGGGCCCAAAACTGCTGCTCCAAGAGTGTTGGAAACTGAAGGTATCTTGGGATGCAGAATTACCAACAGCAATTGCTCGAAACTTTGAGAAATGGACAAATCAATTGAGTACGCTGAAGGACATTACTATCCCCAGATGTATTGTGCCAAGTCCCGAGACGTCACAAAATCTAACGATCCATGTTTTCTGTGACGCAAGTAAGTTAGCCTATGCCACCTGCATATATTTAAGAGTCGAGAATTTGGATGAAGTTACGTGTCAGTTAGTGCAGGCCAGAAGTAGAGTAGCACCAATAAAATCATTGACAATCCCACGTCTGGAACTTATGGCATGCAATATAGGTGCTAGATTGGCTCAAACGACAAAGAAAAAATTTGGAATGGAAAATGTAAATAGTTTTTATTGGACTGATTCAAGTAATGCTCTATGTTGGATTTAGAAAATTGAGAACTGGTCGACATTCGTACTAAACCGTGTGAAAGAAATTCGTAAGATGAGTAATCCCGAAGATTGGCACTTTATTCCAGGTGCAATGAATCCAGCCGACCTCCCGTCAAGAGGCTGTGGATCTAATGAGCTTGCGAAATCCAGATGGTGGGAGGGGCCTAATTGGCTCAGAGAATCGATGGAAAATTGGCCAAAATCAGATATACATCCAGACTTATAAATCGTGAACAAAGAGAAGAGAGTTTCTATTGTTAGCGCTACGAACACTTCTGTTTACGAGAAGCTTTTTGACAGATTTTCATCATTCGAGAAGATCATAACCATAGTTACCTGGATTTATAGATTTATCCAAAACTGTCGGTTAAGGAAAGAAAATCGAAATTTTAGGCCGATAAACGAATCTGAAAGACAGAGTAGTGAAATTGTATTACTGAGATTTATTCAAAAAGAAGCTTTTTCTGGACCCGAAGATAAACGATTGCGCAAACTTCAAGCTATGACAGATAGTAACGGTATTCTAAGAATCAAAACTCGAATTTTAAGAAGAAAAGAAATGGTAACAATAATCTACGAATGCGAGAACATCTTGAATAATCGCCCATTAACGTACATTTCTGAAGACGTCGAGGATTTAATTCCACTTACTCCATCTATGTTCCTGAATGAAATTCGAGAGTCTGGAGTACCAGATTTTGAACAACTAGACGCATCCTCTCTAACTAAAAGACTCACTTATCGTTCAAAGTTGAAGCAAGATCTTCGTATGAGATTCAGATCTGAATATCTTGGTCAGTTAAGGCAGAAATATCTTCATTTTAAATACGAAAAGCCTATTGAGATTGGAGAGGTAGTTATAGTCTCCAGCGACAATCTACGAAGACTGGATTGGCCCTTAGCAAAAGTAGTGGAGGTGTTTAAAGGTAAAGATGGACACATTAGACTGGTAAAAGTGAAAACCAAATCAGGTGAGTTCTTACGACCAGTTTCCAGACTGTTACCCTTAGAAGTTAAGATAGGGTGAGAAAATTGAATCTTTTCAGCAAAACCCAGTAATAGAAGATACAACATCTGGTCAGCACCCGAATGTAGCCAGATCAGATGATCACCAGACTGTTGAGGACAATTCCATCGTTAAAACCATATATGGTCGAACTTCTAGACCAGTTAAAAGAACTGTATATTTGAACATTTGAACATTAAAAATATAGTTTTTAAGTTCAAAGGTGGGAGGATGTTGGGAAACCCGTAACGTAGGGATTTTTGTAAAAGAGTTATTGCGCAAATGCGCCTGACGGGACTTTTACCGACTTCCCAGAATGCATCACTTTTTTGTTTTTGCTTCTTCATGTCCTTTGTGTTCTATGTTAGTCTGTAATTAAAGTCTGTTTCTTATGGATTATAGCTTCTTTGATCAGTGTAATAGTTTATTTTTAATAAGAAGTTCATAGCTGTTCAACTGAGATAATACCGGGACCTTGAACAGAGAATTCAGGTATGTAGATATTCTATTAATGTACCTAGAATTCAGTTTAAAAGTGTTTATAACAGTATCAGTGCTCCAGATGAAAATCTTGGGCATATGCTCAATGTTAAGGCTGGGATGATAATGAAGCGAAACACAGACCCTGGAAATACGATTTTTGTATATGAACTTTATTACCTATGTTTTTTCTTAATTTTTGTATCTAATTCTTTAAGTTTTTGTTTCCCTACGCGTAATCTGTCATTGCATTTTTAGTGTTATCTGTGCCTTTTTCACTAAGTTCCTAAGTGAAATTGTTTCTCTGCATTTTTGAAAATAAACCTTTATATCTTGAGTTATATTGTTATCGATTCGTCATCTGACCCACCGCCCTTAGTCATCTTACCCACCCCACCTAATGGGTAAGATGACGAAAATTACTTTCTTGGGGGAAGGGAATATTTTGCCATCTTCCAAGAGGAGATGAAATTGTTTCAAAATTTTTTTTAAACATAAAGGTTGAAAGAAGTCTTTCTGTAAATTTCAGGTTTTTAAACCACTTATTGGATTCAGGAAAAATATTTGAAGCTTAAGTTCGTCATCTTACCCCACCATCCCCTATATTTATTCCTTAACGAATATGACATCCCTTAATCTAATTGGATTACAAATTATCCCTCAGTTTATTCAGATTAATAGATTTCGATCTCTTTAGTTAGTGGAATTAGCTGAGATAAGTAGACTAGGATCCGTAGAACTCATTTAGCAGTTATTCGCTTAAACTAATTGCAAAATCTTCCACAATTGGAACCAGCGACGGAGCATGCTCACTTTCTGCGGTGGGTCAAAACAAGTAATAGATTGACCAGATCGACAGAAACAGGGAAATATTGTTTAATGTGTGCAAAATAAATTTTAAGTTTATTTCTCCTTGTGTATGTTTGTAATAGAGTTTTAGGAGTTTCATTTTGATAAAAAGTTGCCAGTTTTTTGCTACAGGAAGTTTTTTCCCCGCCAGAATTGCAAGGTAGCTGCAATGAAATAATCTTTCATCGCACTTGTTTATTACATTTTCTTATATAACAAATGACAATCTTTTCCATATATTCAGCATCATTCATAAAAAAAATTCAATAAGAACAATTTTCAATGTTTTTTAGGTACGAATTCTTCTCCTCTTTTTTTCTTTTATTGGGGGAATTAGTTTATGACATTTTCGTTAAAATTGGAAATTCCGATACAGTTCTTTCTTTTGCGGTCTGAGAGGACTTCAATACAATTTAGTTTGTCCTGAACCTTTGAGATTCTTTTTTCAGTCGCTTGGGCGTGCTAATGGAACGTTTTACTTTTGAAGTGAACACTGGGCTAGCGAGAACTATCCCAAAAAATTTTGACACTTTTCAAGGGAAAAGTTCTTTTCATTCTTTTGATTTATCACAAAGTTTTCCGGATTAAAAGCTCCAAGGCATTTTATTTGTAGCCTCCAAACTCAGTTTCTAAAATGGTGTTCCTAACAAATTGTTCAATGAATACATTTTAAATCAGAAAATGTTTGGGGTTTTACCTCGGGAAAAATACGGCAGTTAAATTTAATTTTAAAAAGCGGTAAGACAATAAGTCAAACATGCAATGACGTCAGCTTCATGTTAAAAAAAAAGAAAAGAAAGAGCAGAAAAAAGTATAGTAGGATTAGCCCATTTATAGGATGTAGATAAATTTCCCGATGATGCTGGTAAGAAATAGCTCTAACTGGCCATTTATGATGAATCGAGAAAAACAAACCAGTTTGAAATTATTTATGCCATAATGTTATGCACCAAGATGCGATCGATTTCGATCGCCATGTATCAGGTGATTTAGGATTTATCATACAAAGCTCTGACACTGGGGAAGATCACTTTGCTTGCTTTCTCTTTTATCTGGCAAAATAATTGAAAGCAGACATAAGAGAGTTATAATAATTTTCTTAACTATTATCCTCATCGCTGGACACGTGCATGGGCCACTGTAATATCAGGAGTATTTGGCGATTTTTTTTATATTTCCAAAGAAATTTTGCTAAACTTGCAGAAAATAAGATAACTAACATTTGTGTCTTTTGTCATAAAACAAGATAGGTGCGCATTTGCGAGATATGGACTTCGATTTACTTAGAGCTCTTTTTCCATTGAAACGTTCTCCAGTCAATTTAAAGGTATTTAAATTATTTACTTTATTTACTAGCAACTAAAAATATTGTTAAACAGGAACTTCTTCAGGCAACAGAAAGATAAATATTCTCTCTCAAACCGAGAGATCTCTCTCTCAATCTTATTACCTCCGATTTTTAATAACCAATCTCATTCGGAATATATCTCAGATTTTTGATTAGGAGGGCACTGGAGTTGCCCTCTTAAAAACACGACAGCATAGTGTGTCCGCACATGCTCCTTGAGAGTCATCCTCAGACTCTTTGAGAATCGGTTCGACTCTCTTGCTTGATTTCTCCAGGAGGTCTAGGGGTTGAAGTGCAACTATCTCATTTAAGTTAGAGCTCAGAACAGAGTTAGCTATCTTGTGGAGTTACTCCATTTATTCCAGTCGGAAATTGTACACTAGGGCATACATATGCAGGTGATCTCCTCGCAACATTAAAACTAGTGGATTAATCAAAATAGATTGCAGATAAGCGCTTACTGTGTGATCACTGATGGACAGAACTTATTATCTAAGGTACCCCTTTCCTATACCAATATAAGCGTTGGGAATACAGAGTAATTTCTCTCACATAGACAAATAATTTGTCCATGTTAGCCAAGGAAGCATTATTAAGATTTAATACCCTGAAAATTGTACTTTAACAATAAAAGCGCCAGAGCAGTCATTTTGACTGTTTTCGTTTTTTAACTTGGATTCCTAATAAAACCCGCTATCTTAGGAACTCACAATTTTTTGAATTTTCCTAAAAAACCTCAAAAATTATTGGTATCAAATATTAATCGAATGAAATTGAAATTAACAAAGTTATTTGTAATTATATCTAGAAGCGCCAAGAGCAGTCAAATTGACTGCTTGTAAAATTAAATACATTCATCTTGTTTTCTCTCGATAAAACAACTTTTCTTGGGAAAATATTTCCCCTCCACACATTCCTTTCATTAACTGATTCTTTACAACAAGAAATACTTCCCCCTCCCCCCCTCCCTCTCTACCGTCCACCCCTTTTTGGAGAAATGTAACAGTTCATAGTTTTTAGTAGTCCATAGGTTCAGAAACGAAAGCTGGAAAATAGGGAGCACTAAATGTGCTACGAGAAGTATCGTTTTCCAACATCATATGCAAAAAGAAATGTCGGGGACAACGTGTCCAGTACTTGGAGGTTTTTTATGGATGAATCAATGTCACGCCATACAAAAAAAAAATACACGTAAGCACAGGCAGTTTTGAACAACGAAGAAAACTTGACAATAACTTCAGAAGAGCTTGATGCTTTTATTGGTATTTTTTATGGAAAAGAAGCATACGGTTGCGATTATATGGATTACGATTTTCTATGGAGTAATGCATGGAGTCCTTCTTTTTTTAGAGAAACAATGTCTCGCAATCGTTTTTGAGATATAATGAAAAAGCTAAGGTTTGATTTGAAGTCAACTAGGACTCAGCGTATAGAAACTGATCAGTGTTCTCTGTGTTCTGACATTTGTAATAATTTTATAGAGAACTGTGCTAGTTCATATAAGCCAGGAGAAAATCTTGCTGTGGATGAATAGTTATTTCCATCCAAAGCCAGGTGTAAATTTATACAGTATATGCCGAATAAACCCGACAAATTTGGTATAAAATTTTGGATGCTAGTTGATGTAAACTCGAAGTTTATGTGCAATGCTTTCCCATATCTTGGAAAAGATAAATAAATCAAGGGATGAAACTGAAAGCCTTCCTCGAACTGTAGTAATGCGTCTTATAAGCCCGTATCTGAATAGAGATAGAAATGTGACAGCGGACAACTATTTTACCTCACTATCATTGGCTAAAAGACTTAAAAGAAAAAATAAAAGTTTTGTGGGCACAGTAAGAAGACACCGAAAATAAATTCCGCATAAAGTAAGGATCCGCTAAAAGTAAATCAAAATCCCAGCTGTATGAAACTGTTTTACTAAAGAATGGAGAAACTACAATGACGGTCTATGAAGGTAAAAAGAATAAAAATGTCTTGCTACTAAGTACCTTGCATCCAAAAGTAAATGTAGAATCACATAATAAGAAGAAACATCCAGAGACAGTTGAGTTCTACAACAAAACCAAATGGGGAGTTGATATCGTTAATCAGATGACACATAAATATTCCGTACGGGACACGTCACATAGATGGCCAGTGCATGTTTTTTATAATGTGCTGGATTTGGCAGGATCAAATGCCTGTGTTATTTACAGAGGATAATTGGTTTAAAATATTTCAAGGCATAGCTTCTTATTTGAATTAGAGGAGGAGTTAAGAGAACTTCATTTGAAGTGGAAAACAAGCTCAAGATTGATCCAGGAAATTTCCAATATTAGCATTAGGCTCTCAAAGAAAAGACATCAATGCCAGATTGGACACTGTAACAACAATAAAACAAGTGATGTGTGTAAAAAATGTTCATAATAGGTATGTGGAAAATGCACTTCCAACGTTGAAAAATTTTTGTTGTGTAAATATTGCGAAAAGCAATAAAATGTGTTTTATTAAAGATAAGTGAAAATTCATAATTTTTTTAAAATAAACCATTTTTTATTAAAGGAGTTCTTAAAAGATATAATCTAAAATAATGAAAAGTATTTTAAAGTTAAATGGCACTGAATACTGAAAATCTAGCATTTTTAGAGAGAACTGTGAGCAACGAAAACTCTTTTAGAGCTAACGGATGTTAACTCAATTTTACAAGTATTACAGAGTCCAAGGGTAAAAGCCCTTACATAAGCCCTTACAAGATATATTTTTTAAACATTTTCTATATCCATAGTTTAAAAAATGAAGTCTGGATTTTTTTATGATATGACCCAATTTGTATGTTTGCGAGATGATTACATTGCCAGATAACGTATTTTTATACTATACTGCCTATGCCTTACGAGTACCCTGATGTACTTTTGTACTTTAAGTGTACTAAACTCAGAACAAAATTTATCATGATTTGCCATCTTCGAAATATACATTTAAAATACCTTGAAAGAGATTAAAAGGAAGTTTTGTGTGTCTTTTTCTGCTCTATTTTCATCGTCATTAGGACTTTGGATACAGCGTAAAATTTTGAAAATAGTTTCTGTAGAGATAAAATAACTCTGAAAAATAATTTAATTTTTTTTTTAAATTTATATAACTTTTATTTTTCATTACCCTTTTAAAGTGACTGAAAATTTTGAAAGAGAAATTTTTATTAATCCTGGTGTCAACTGATGCTAAAATCTTTCCTATACACACAAGGGAAAAATTTATGCTATTAGAACTACTAGTTCAGCAAATGTATCCCAAGCCAAACATGCTATATACATTGAATTTAAGATACTTTAAAACAAAATTTCAAATATCCAAGTATTCTTTTATAAATGTATAATTTATCTTTGTATAAAAGCGCATCTGAAGAGAAAAAAAATCGCTTCAAAATGCAAACAGAAAAAAACATTGTGTTATGTACCCCTTAAAGTTTACATCATATTCTCGAGACTGCTGTATAGGCAAATCTTAAAAACACCCAGAGATAAATAAATTCATGCTTAAAGGTATTACAAACGAAACAAATATACCTTAAGCTCGCATCTATTCGATAAAACATAAAACAATTTGGTGAATCTTTAAATTCCTAAAATTAATATTTTTTTTTAGACAAAACCCGAAAATTTCCGAATGCATTAAAATACAAAATATCAGCCTTTCAATTTGAGTTTGTATTGAATAAGTAATATTTGAAGTAATAAGAATTTTCCTATTTCTTTTGTTGTTAATAAAAAATTCTAAACATATGTTGTATACAAGCCGATCCATCGTGGCGCCTGAAGCAAGATTTAAAAACGACACCTTTTCCAATTTTTCGAAGTCAGCGCTTCTTAAACTTTTTTTCCTATATGATCCCTTTTTATGATCCATATTTGTTGTGACCCCAGGAAATAAGGATATAAAGATAAATATTTTCTCATAAATAATTTATTTCTTTGGTAAACAATATACATATGTAAAATAGTAGTGTATATGAAAAATAGTAGTAAATAAAAAAATATATGTCTTAGATACTCGTGGAGGGCGACAAGAATTAAATTCATGTATCAGAATTAAATTTTCGCGACCCCGGAATTTCACTTTTCGACCCCACTTGGGTCGCGACCCACAGTTTTAGAAGCTCTGTTCTAAGTAATTAATACTATTAAAATAGTCTCAATAGAATAGTCTTTATTAACGGACATTTTGGGAAACGTTTGTATTAAAGAGAAAGGATATTTTTTATTTATTTAAAAGAAACGTTAAAAAATGCCTAAATAAAGCAGAAAAAGTAAATAAATTTGATGACAATTTGTTATGTCATAATTGCAGCAAATGGATCGATTCCATCTGCTGCAATTATTGCTAAATTTATCTATTGCTAATAATTTGTTGTTGTTCGTATATAACTCTTTAAAATGTTCAGCTTAGGAAAACTGTACTCGGCTGCTTCTACATCTACAGGTAGTAGAATCATTGGAGCTACAACAACGTTTGAAAAGACGCATTCAAAATTTGAGGGGTTCACAACCATAGTGGACCAAGTCCGTATTTTTTAAAAATGGAGATAGTTCATGTTGGAGTAACTTAAAAACATGTTCTGTTCACTGCCATAGTGAATCAAATGATTAATACGTTGTCACAAAACGTTACACATACGTTACACAAAAAAAACTTCAAACCTTGATTTCTTCAATTTAGTTTAGATGGACTTGGTTCACTATGGTTGTGACCCCCTCTTTTATTTCTCATAATCTCAAATCCAGCCGTTTATAATAAATAGCGTAACCATTTGCTTATATTTGAGTATTTCACGGACTCTGTCATATAATAGATTAAACTATTAATATTGTTTCTTTATTCGTTAAAAATTTCTTATTTTTGCTCTGTCTGATTATGGTGCCTATATCAATTCTGCGTCCTCGCGTAAGGGACCGGTCCTGGTTACATATCATCTAATTCACAAAACTAAATCAAAATCCACCCACAACCCATTAAAATAAATTTCTTTTGACAAGCTCTTATGTTTTAAATTGGGGTCCGAAACTTTGAGTGAAACAATTTTGTGACGACCATACCCTCATCCGGAATATGCACACTTGACTACAATCATGCCACCAAAAATTATTTTTTAAATTTAATATTTATAAAAAAAAAGGAAACTCGAGTAGATCTGGAAAGATGGCAGCACTAGCTTAATACCAAACACTCCAGCGTCCGTACAATGCGCAGAAAGAGGAAGCATATTTTTTTTTTTGTCGAAATAACCCTCTAGTCATTTCAAGTAGGACGTGTGAAACGAAGCGTACGAAATGGAAGTGTGTTTGGGATTCGAAATAGGAAGTCTAAAATTATCGTGACGAATGAAAGAACACACTTTTCCTAAATGTTTATCAACAGTCAAAAGCCTTGGGATGAGCATATTGCATTAAGATCAACAGAATTAGATTTAGAGCCGCGTTTGTGCGAGTAAGGTATTTCTAGCATTTGAGGCTGATGTTTATCAACCAAAATGTTCCTATTCTGCACGGCTACGAAGAAATATAAAATGCTGCGGCATATCTGTATTTCGAGAGAGTGTTCAGTATTTTCGCATTTCGATAACTGTATTGAAACAAACGCTAAAATTATGAGATACAACACAAACTTTATAAACAGAATTTCTTTTGTAAACAACACAGCCAATACACGATATAATCCTCCCGAGGCGCTATAAACATTTTTGCATTGAAACTATCGTGGCATTCAAAAATCTATTTTGATATGCAGAAAACGAAATTCAAAAAAAAGTATTTGCTTTGATATCTGTTGATAGATAAAAATTGAAATGAATCAATCCTATGGCGCAAATAAATATTTCAATTATATAGAATTACATAAATTCTGTAAGCATGGATATATCCATAATGTTATAAGACTATTAAAAATAGACAAATCTTATACGTAAGGGCTTCTTAAACTGTAAATCGCCTCCCTAGTGTCATGTAACATAATTTAGAGGTCGCGTAAACTTTGGCAACTGTTTGAGAAAGGAATTACTTGAACTCGAAATGTCCCTTAGTCAGACTTTTCCGTACTGGCTAGGAATAATTTCGAAAACCATTTTGATTTAAAATAATTAATTAAAATCGAAAATCATGTTATGAATACAGAACACATAAATAAACCGATCGTTTCTCCCACTAATTTCTTCAATTAATCTCGCTCTAATTATCAATTAAATTTCTTTAATTTATTACCATGTTTTTATTAACTCGCTTTCGTGTTTGGTTGTTTGTGAGTGTGTTTGTCCCGTACAAATCTTGCAATCGATTTTTAACTAACTTCCCGACTAGCTAGACCTTTGAAACTTTCAGAATAGCTCAGAACACGATGACAATGCATTATTTTAAAACATTTAGCCATCTTTAAGCAGAATTAAATTCATTTTCAGTTATTTTCAGTTAATTTTGTGTTGTAGACTGGTGCAGCAATGCATTAGCCAGGACGGGAACGAAAAGTTAAACGCAAGTTAACTTCCAATTAACTTCATTTCCTTTCAAGTTGATGGGATAATTCATCAAAAAAAATTTTTTTTAAGTATTTATTAATACATAGAATTGTCAAGTTTATATGATTCAACAGAAAATTTAAAAACATGGTATATAAAAAAGTTCTTTTTATCTTGTAATTATTATTAGTTAATGTTTTATTAGTATATTTATTCTATGTATCTATGTATGTATATCTGGGGTCGCGGAAGACTTTCCTGAGAAAAAAGGGGTCGCGGTTGGAAAGAGTACAATGACCCCTGACCTTCACACAACATATTTGTACTCGTTTGTACGGATGTATGTTTAAAATTTATACATCAATGAAAAAAATACAGTGTTAAGTATGAACATGTGGTGAATAGTTTTGAATCAACTCCTTATTTACTGCCAATAACGGAGAAAAAATATTGTAACCTAAATTTCATTTACATAATGAGAATCCTCTGGAAGAATTCAATTTTGGTATTATTACTCATCATTCCGAAACTCATATTTGACTAGCTGAAAATCCGCACTTCGCTACGGAGTACATTGAAATTAAATACAACTGTCAATATATGCAATTAATGCCAAATAAATAAATATATATGTAATATATCCATTACATTCTTCCTTAAAATGCAACCTGAAAAGGAAAACTAGCTCATATTTACATGGCTGGAGCTAGACTCAGCCTGAAAGGAATTAAAATTTTGAAGCAGTCGGGTCGAATCGTTTTATCACAGCTTTAAAAATACGTCCATCCGTGTCAGATGCTCGGAAGCGAAAATACCACTTTTCAACCTTAAAAAACGTGTCTGTTATTTTGAATGGCCAGCAAAAAATCGGGGCTCGCGATGTGAACCCACGCCTTTCTCCAGAAGTATACACGTGTAGATATGCAAGGTATGCACTTTATGGGAAGTTTTGTTGCTATGGGTTTTAAAGCGATAAAGTAATGTTACTGGGGATTGGATTTAGGAAAGGGAATTTAAATGCTATAATGGAGGGCATAATATTTAATTTATTACAAATCTCGCCCAAAAAAGGGAAAATCGTCACGTTGAAAGGTGACATTTTCACTAACAAAATACAAAAGAACTCTTATATAATAAAAATGCGTACAGTTGCAATCAACATAATGAAAATTACCTACATCATAAAATTACATTCCTCTAAATGCAACATTGGTGGAAAGAAGTCACGACAATCAGCAAGGTGGGTGAGAATTAGAACACATCAGGGTTACAGAGTCAAGAGCTTTGTCCATAACCCATCATAAATTAACTTCACCGAAACAAAACCAAGGTTAAATCTTTGAATCTTCAATATAAATCTAAATTCACTCTTATGACTTCATTGCACCAGCACACAAAATATATGAAATTAAAGATAATATACAATGAAATTTATAATGAACACTTAAAATATATGGAATTAACATAGTATGCAATGAAATATATAATTTTTAATACAATGTGAAATGAAATTCAAATAACTGGAATATTATTGGCTAATATAATCTAAATAACTTTTTAACAAATCAAAGTAATTTATTCAAAAATGAGTCCCAAAATAACGTATAATTTGTGTAGTCTTTAAATTCAGTTCAAATTCAAGTCGTTATACATGGTTTATCAAATAAGTCCTTGTTATTTGTGGTGTATATTCAGTGTCTCCATTTTACACATGATTTCAAAATTTCATGGTTTACATCGATTATACATAGATCTCCATTTTTCATATTCCTAATCTCGAATACTTACATCAATTTTAAAATAATTCACAATGTATAATTCAGAAGATATTTCAATAAGTTCAAATTCAAAACAACATCACTTTAGACACTATTATTACAAATTGATTTCTTACATTATTTTGAAAGTTTCACTTCAATTACAGCATAGAATTTAGATACCTGTCAAGTTTTCTAACAATACATAAGATCATAAATTAAAAAACTCAAAATAACTTGTTATAAACCCTTAATTAAGTAAATAGGCATCATTTGCATATTAGGTAATTTTCAAAAACATCATGTGCTTTAACATCGTCACTAGTTTCAATTCAAAATATTCAAATTCTAAAATCATTGGTACCTATCATGACGTAAGTGATAAACCTGAAGGTGAAATGGGCTATCCTCTGTGATGTCTAACGTGAAAGATTGTCAGTGATCACGAGGGTGCTGTGATACAAAGACAGCAAGAGGTTCATCCCTCTGCGGGAGGAACTACCCCTTGTGCTGGCAAAAGGATTCTCCGGTGTCAACAAAAATAATATAACTCAGATCATCAACACACTTGACAAAATTAGGGGTAACCTGTGACATGTCATGTTAGCCCTAACATTGAAAAATTTTTTCATTAACTTAGCACATCAACATTCCATTTTAATAAATATTCTTTTAAAATAATTCAGATAGTAATTTGTGGAAGGCAAACTAGGATCAAAAGTTCTCTAAATAAATATAATTAACTACATAATTTAGGTAGGTATCTAAATCTATTAAAATTAGGTTATCTTCATCATGTGTCAACAAACTTCATTACAAATTGAACTTCAATTTTCCCTATTATTTGCAATAATTTAAATTTCAATGTTCAATACTCAATATCCAAAACAGTGTAATATCCACAAAAATACTATTCTGTAAAATAACACAAATAAACCAAATTATTTTCTAAATACCTGCTATCTTTAATTTCTTATGTAAACACTAATTTCAATTAAGTAACCATAAATTCTTCATTTTTTATTATCTTAATATGTGCATTTTGGTATGAATCCTTTTGTTATATAACATCTACATATTCTTATTTATATTCAATATATTCAAACATATCTCTCTTTATACTTTTTTTCCCTATTTCCTATTTATTTATCCTCTATTCTTTCTATTTTGAGAATTTCCTGGAGTGGGCGAACATTTATTAGCAGACGGGTGTGAAAAATCAACCGTGGTGTATTATGATACCCTAGCAGCTATTTGAAGGACGCTCCGTTTATATGAAAAACTACGCCTTGAATTTCTACATTTTACACCAGAAAATATCTTATAGTACTTACATTCTTGACTAACCTTCAACATAATATATTCACGGGGATTCAAAACCATACTTTAATACTTCAATATAATAAAACAAATCCTTAAACACTTATAATTTCTAAAATATTTTACAAAGATGAGAAAATATTAATGTGGGTAATTTAAAAACTCAAATGCAAAAAACATTGATTAAAATATGGAAGAGAAATGAGGAAAGAAAATACTCGACTTATGTTTACAGAAGCTCCGACTAATTATATTTATTTATCACTCATTATTGAGGCGAGAAAGGAAAAAGGATAAGATTAAAAAATTTAAAAAGAATTACAATTCCACAAACACCCGATTCGTCTGAGCGGTTGATGACTAATTTTATTTATTACCGTGGAACATAACCTTCAACTATGTGTATACAATAACGCGCACGCTGGCTCTCGACCCATGTTTATAGTAGGAATGACCTACTTTACTCCGTAATTAACTAGATATTTAAAACTCCGTGCGAGAAACAGATACTTGAAAGAACGATCTGCTAGGTTTGAAAGGGAAAATACTAATATTAAATTTCTGAACAAAAACATGATAAAATTTACGTTTGTAATTGATTTAACTAACCTTTTTAGTATCAACATAACTTATACCAGTTGTACACATTAATTATAATTTTACATACATAATCTATACACTTTCATAAAATTATTCATTAAGAATAATCAATTAATCATAAAAACAGATATGTGAAAAGTTATGCAATTTTATAGACAATTCGTCTTACCTTTAAGAGTCCCAATTTAAATATTTATTTATTTTTTATTTAGTTTTATTAATAATTTTTTCTTCGGCATAACATTTAATTTTATGGAAATATGTCACAAAAGGTTACATAACTTCAGCAAATCCAAACGTTCGTAGGGGAAGGAGTGGGAAAAGTCGGATCCGGAACAAGTTGTTGACGCAGGAGCAAACATTTTGCTTCACGTTGCAGCACAAGGGCCAATGAGGAACACCAATCGCAAATATGAAAAAGACATTTTGACGCAAGATTCTTTTAAAGAAACGGAATGCACGAAAGGAATAAAATGCACAAATCACTGAATTTTGAAGCATCCCCGTTGTAGACAATCTGGAGCGAAAAATGTGGTGGTTCACACGGGAAACAAAATGGGCGTCATAAACAAGAACGCGTAATTATTTTACACTGGGCACAAATTTTGACGGCCACGACATGATCTGGGACGTAAAGTGTTGGGATACTCGCAAAGGAGCACCCATCCTGCTACACATATAAAACTCACATATAACACACATATTCCTAGGATGGACTCGAAATCCGTTGCAGTTGATCCGCACATGAAGAATCCTGTCAGACTCTATGTAATATATCCGTTACATTCTTTCTTAAAATGCAACCTGAAAAGGAAAACTAGCTCATATTTACATGGCTGGAGCTAGACTCAGCCTGAAAGGATTATTGAAGTAGACAAATAAATAATTAATTTTGAAGTAGACTGGTCGAATCGTTTTATTACAGCGATAAAATACGTCCATCCGTGTCAGATGCTCGGAAGCGACGATACCACCTTCCAACCTTAAGCGCGAGAGGCGAAAAAACGTGTCTGTTATTTTGAATGGTCAGTAAAAAATCGGGGCTCGCGATGTGAACCCACGACTTTCTCAAGAAGTATACACGTGTAGATATGCAAGGCATGCACTTTGTGCTACGTTTTGTTGCTATGGGTTTTAAATCAATAAAGTAATGTTACTGGGGATTGGATTTTGGAAAGGGAATTTAAATGCTATAATGGAGGGCATAATATTTAATTTATTACCTATATATATATATATATATGTGTGTGTGTGTATGTATGTAATTATGTATAATAAATACGACGATCAATGTATACAATTGATGAAATATATATATATATATATATATATATATATATATATATATATATATATATATATTTATAGAAAAATCGTAAGGGATATTTTTATAGACAAAATAATGTAGAAGAAAATATTCAAATTAAATTTAATAGGACATACTAAAGAATATAGTATAGTTAATATAGTACAGTTTGAAGAACATTATATCTTTTACCATATTGTAATATTTTTTTGGATAATGTCCAATCGTCTGCCGCATTAGCAAGAAAAAAAGATAATTTTTTTGTCTATTTAGTTGTTATGCACGTGACGATAAATTTATTTGAAGTACCAGAAAAAGAAATCATGTGATCAACATTTAATAAATAATATTCTAAAAATTAATCTTTAAAAATTCACCAAAAATCAGAAAATACAGGTAAAGATTCGAAAAAGATCTCATTTTAAAGGAATTTTTATGATCTTTCTCGTGATTGAAATTTCATAACCCTCAAATTATTCTTTTAAATGCAAACTTAAAAAAAGTTACTAAAACAGCTTTAAAATTTTAATTTTAAAAAATCTAAGAGGAATTTTTCAAAATTCTTTCTTAGTGCACCCCTACACTATAAGAAGAATCGTCATGCAAAATTGTAGCCCTTTAGGTCGAGCGGTTTGGTCTGTGCGTTGTATGTCAGTCAGTCAATCAGTCAGTTAGTGAGTCTGTCAGTTACGGAACTGTTTTATACATATAGATTATCTAACTTAACAAGTATAAAGTGATTATGCTGAGCGATGGTTGTTTTTTGCAGTTGCACATAAAAACCTTTACCATTTTTTTATCATTAAGCTTGTAACAGTCCCGTAATGGTGCTTAGAAATCCAAATACAGGTAGTCCCTCCGATCACGGAGGATTAAAACTTCTTTTTACTTGCATGCAACTTAGCTTCTCCCTCGGGACTTTCTGGAGAGAAGAAACATCGTGTTTACCTCCAGGCTACTAAATATTAGTTACTGTTATCGTTAGAATTACACAAAACACAAAAAAAGATACCAATACACCAAACTAATCCACCAAAACGACTGTTCTGAAACGCATCATAGTTTACTCGTTTAAATTATCATCCCAATTTAAAGTTAATACTCATCTTATAGAACAGTTCCGTAACTGACTGACTCACTGACATACAACGCACAGACCAAAACGCAGGTCCTAAAGTGCTGAAATTTTGCATGGCGATTCTTCTTATAGTGTAGGGGTGCACTAAGAAAGATTTTTGAAAAATTCTTCTTAGATTTTTTAAAATTAAATTTTTAAGTTGTTTTAGTAACTTTTTTTAAGTTTGCATTTAAAATAATTATTTGAGGGATATACAATTTATATCACGAGAAAGACCATAAAAATTCCTTTAAAATGAAATTTTTTTCGAATCTTTACCTACATTTTCTGTTTTTTGGTGAATTTTTAAATATTAAAGTTTAGACTTTAATTTATTAAATGCTTATCACGTGATTTCTTTTTCTGGTACTTTAAATAAATTTATCGTCACATCCATAACAATGAAATAGACAAAAAAATATTTTTTCCCTTGCTAATGCGGCAGACGATTGGACATTATCCAAAAAAAAATATTAAAATACACTAAAAGATACGATCCTCAAACTGTACCATATATTAACTGTACTATATTCTTTAGTATGTCCTATTAGATTTATATTGAATATTTTGTTCGACATTATTTTGTCTATAAAAATATCCCTTACGATTTTTTTATAAATATATATATATATTTTTTTACATCAATTGTATACATTGATCGTCGTATTTATTAAACATATATATATATATATATATATATATATATATATATATATATATATATATTTATTTATTTATTTATTTATTTATTTTGTGGAACTAATTGCATACATTGACCGTTGTATTTAAATTGAATGTACTCCGTAGCGAAGTGTGGGATTTCAGCTAGTATATATATATATATATATATATTTACTAGCTGATTTACATATATATATATATATATATATATATATATATACGAGTTTTAACTTTCGTTGTTGGGACGATAATATAAACGAGTAAATTATGATTATTAATGAGAAACTCCTAAAAATTCAAATCCAGAAAAGCTAAACTCGCTAAATTTCAGGTTTGAATGTATCGATTTTAAACGGTAAAATGATATTACATGTAGGAATTAAATATTAAACAATTTCAAACAGTGGTAACAGGTAGTCATTCGTGTTAGCAATGAATAATATTTAATTAATGTTTGTTGAAGTATATATGTTATAAAAGCAGAAATTGTCTTATTAGTTCACTAAAAACGTTTTAGAATCAAATTTAAACGGATCAAACTTTTCTCATTTTAGGAGGAAAAATACATATGGACAGTCTGAAATTCTCTGGAATTAAAATCTACTATTAATGTACGCAAAAGCATGGATTGTCTATGATTTTCAGTATATTTTAAATTATCTTACCTTATGCGAAGCAGTTGAGGTCATTATAATTAAGTGATCATTACAGACGATGCGCAAAGGAAAACTTAAAAAAAAGTAGAAAAATTGTATTTTTACTGCTTTAAGCCACAAATTATATTGAACAGGTTTTCTAGTAGGCATTCACCATTATTTTGATCTGCTCTAAGTATTCTGAGACAACTCTGAATTCCAGATCATATGTTTATTTTTTTTTCATGCGTGTGTAGTTTGGTGCTCATGTATACTAAAACTCATTTTTAGAGAACACCTTCTCCTTTTGTATAATACTGGTGATTTTTACCTATTTAATCAAAATCAGCTGCTCTGTAGCGTTTTTCTGTCACGTTTATCCATTACGTTTTTGTTAATATAAATAATCCAACAGATATAGATAAAAAAATTATACTAAAATAGACAAAAAACAAACAGAAATCAAGCACTCTGGGCATCCACGCACCAACGGCAAGATTCTGTATAAGTGCCGGAACTGAACCATAAAACGACAGAGGTAATCGACAGGTCTCGTCATCAGGGAGCCTAACCATGTCAATTACCTCAAGGAGAACTTTGTGTGCTTGCTTGTAAGGTGCGTTGAGCCCATACAGTAAGTTGTGTTTGTCTTTTCATTTTCTTCTTGACTAATTGCTTCTTTGGGGGACTCGGGGCCTTGGGATGTCTTTTGGGCTTACCTGCATCCTATTCAGAAAGTTCCCCTTGAGGTAATTGACATGGTTAGGCTCCCTGATGACGAGACCTGTCGATTACCTCTGTCGTTTTATGGTTCATTTCCGGCACTTATACAGAATCTTGCCGTTGGTGCGTGGATGCCCAGAGTGCTTGATTTCTGTTTGTTTTTTGTCTATTTTAGTATAATTTTTTTATCTATATCTGTTGGATTATTTATTTGTTTTTTCATTATGGGGATATGAAGCTTCTGCGCTATCCTTTATTGAAAATGTTTTCTTTGCAGGATATGTTTTATGTTATAGTGATTTAGCACTCTATGCTTGAATTTCAATTTTGTTTATTTCTATTGTTTACTTTTTAAAAAGTTTTTGTTAATATGTAATTTAATTGCTAATCTTTCTTTATTTCTTTCATATGCTCTAAAAAGAAATACATAGAAAGGGGAAGGATCCTTATTCCAAATTTTCAACTTCGTTTTATATATATATATATATATATATATAGAGAGAGAGAGAGAGAGATCGTTCACTCCTTTCAACAACGTTATATCTAAAAAAACGGGATTTTTCAGGAGAATGATTTTAAAGTTTAAAAGTAGAATAAAATGTATTAAAAAAAATATTAATTCTGCTCTCTAGCGGCAAAATATTGAGCGGTGAGATATGATGATCTTGCAGGGATATAATACTCTTCCAAGGAATTCAGAAAACAGGCGAAAGTAAAAATCGCCGACTTTTCCCATATGATGTTGTTGAAAGGAGTAAGCGATATATATGTGTGTGTGTGTAATAACACACAAAATGAAGATTGAAGGAAGAAGAGTGATGCGTAATAATTCACAAACACAAGGGGACTCAATCGTGGAGCCGATTAATACAGGAGGCACATGCGCAAATTCGTCTTAACTTAATTAAAGAACTTAATCACGCAACATCCAGGACACGAGTTTCAGCAAATAGCACACATGCAGGATGATACACACAATGTAGATTAGATCAGCAGTAGTGGCCACATCGTACATACAGAATAAGCATATTAGCGGACTTAAGGCCTGTTCACATAGAATCCGCCAGCGTCACCGTTACTCGTATTGACACAATTTAAACTAATCACAGACCTTAACAATTCCGTGGCTCATCGTTTAGAGTCTGAACGATGCTGGCGCTAACGGGTTCTAAGTGAACACGGGGAGCAGGGTGAGAAAATGCGTGTTTACACGGGACGAAGCTTAGAACGGAGAAAACGGTTGATTTACATGATAGCTGCTAAGTTGAGAGACTGGAAATGCCTCCCCTTCAAATTTATATAAAATGGCTATTTGCTGTTTGACCACCACCAGGGTAAGAATTTTTTAATTCGTTAGACTTTATCACGTGCTGTTTACCCGCCAGCTTTTCAAGTGATTGCAATTCAGTGTGAAATAATCGAGATTGGGGGCAAGATGGGGTTTCGACAATCTCTGATCAATAGCATTGTTACTGGGGCTGAGAAATTTCGAGTAACTACTAAAGAGTCGACATGTGTCTTAAGGACTAGTATAATTTATCAAATACATTATTACTAGATCGCATTTTTAATAAGGGTTTGAGCTTGTATAGAAAACTGAATATCGAATACGTGTAAGAGAAATTTACCTTACTAACACATACGCACACACACAAACAAATAAACAAACACACACACACACGCACACACACACACACATATATATATTCATATATATATATATATTATATATATATATACAGACATATGTGTGTGCATTTATTTATTTATTTAACAGAGGAGGGGTTGTCAATATCAACTGCAGGAGCATAAAATAACTTTTGACAAACTCCAACAATGAGATTATGCCTCCACCTGCCGTTTACCTCTCTGTTTATAATTTTATGCAATGCATATCTGTCAAAATATGAATAATATTGAATAGTAAACTTCAGATCTGGGAGCAGAACATTAATGAATTAAATTTAAATTTTCATGATTAAACTTTGTAATATCATTATTGAATGATTTATGAAACATCATGTTCGCTAGGTAACTCAACTGTAAGCTTCCTAAGCTTCAAATTTCGTATCTTTAAATTCGGGTTTTAAAATACATGATATATTTATATATATATATAGTGTTAGAATTAATGAACAAGATGGTAAATACCCTCAGAAGGATTTCTTGGATTTCTTTAAATAAAATATTCCAAAGTTATATTCTAACTATGTTAAATTAATGATGTGTATAATATGAGAAACTATTGATTGGAAATATTTGCCGCCTAACATATGCCCAAATGATTTAAAATTCTATAGTATATTATTTTAGTCATTCAATATTTTGAGTATTTATTTAAAAAAGTTCTCTCCCTTTATATATATACAGAGTGATAATAATTGAAGTTCGACTTTCAAAGAGCCATAAAAAAAGAATCCTGGTCAGAATGACCTGAAATTTGACCTGAATATACGTGAAGAAAGGGGAAAGGTTACGGCATAAGGAATAAAAATAGTTCGAAATTTTAGCAATAGACGGCGCTTTATTCGTTGTAACGTAAATGGGTTCGTTTACCAGTGACATTTGAATCCCAATGCGACGGCTATTGTTTGAGTTGCAGGTTAAACCAACTGTGATGCTCAATGTTCATGACTGTATAGGTTTTTCACTGAAAAAATGACTTTCAAGTCACTCAGCAGTTCTAGAACTCTTAGTTGAAAGCCCGTTCACCACTACAAGTTGCTGCTACATCGGATGGGAAAAATCGGTTTTTAATTGTCTCGAGACTTGCTCAAGAAAGTTCAATTTGCTGTGAACAGTTTTCTGTCAGAAGTTGAAACCGGACCAATGGTGGACTCTATGAGACTGTTTTGCGCAACCACATCATTCCAGCACTTCAACAGCGTGCATGTGTGGGTTGCAAAATTTTTATGCGAGATGGCGCTCCTCCACACAGTGCAAATCCAGTGAAGCAGCTCCCCAACATGCATTTCGGAAGTCTTAGAATTATCAGTCGTCATTTTCCAACAGCCTGGTCGCCAAGATCACCTGATCTTAATCCTTGTGATTTCTGCCTGTGGGGTTATCTGAAAAATCTTATATTCGGTGATCTAATTGCCAACTTAGCTGAATTGAAGACAAGCAATGCGCAACACATTCACAACGTCACCACTGATACACTCCGATCTGTTTTCGAACATGATGTTGCTCGGTTTCAACTTGTTTCAGAAAACGGTGAACAGCCTATTGAAAATATCTTGAGCAAGTCTGGCGACAATTAAAAACCGATTTCTCCCATCTGATGTGGCAGCAACTTGTCGTACTGAGTGAGCTTTCCACTAAGAGTGCCACAACAGCTAAATGACTTGGAAGTCATTTTTTCAGTAAAAAATGATACATTCACACACATTGAGCTGTATAGTTCGTTTAACCTACAACTCAAACAATAGCCGTCGCATTAGGATTCTCAAATGTCACTGATAGCCGAAACCACTAACGTAATGACGAGCAAAGCGCTATCTATTGCTAAAATTTTGAGCTATTTTTCTTCTTATGCCATACCCTTCCCCCTTCTTCGCGTATATTCAGGTCAAAATTCAGGTTATTCTGACTAGTGGTTCTTTTTTTATAGCTTTTTGAAAGTATGACTTTAATTATAATCAACCTGTATGTATATATATATATATACAGTAGAATCTCGATTAATCGTTTTCAAGGGACCGATTGAAATGAACAATAAATGCGGGAAAACGATAGATACTGAAACATAACAAAGCAATATGATCATTGGGACTGGATAAAATGAACGGTACATGCCGAAAACGATGGATGGAGATTCCACTGTATATATATATATATATCTATATATATATATATATATATATATATATATATATATATATATATATATATTTATATATATATATATATATATATATATATATATACCGGGTAGACATAATTAAACTGACAGTGCTCACAGTGTTCTGTAGCGCGATCTATTTGCGAGAATGACGCCACATTTTGTAGGAAGATTAAACAAGACGGGGGACGAAGGATTCCGCGAAAAAATAAATTAGTTCCAAAAGTCACCGCTAGGGGAATATTTGGCGCTGTGTAATAGAAAATAGAGTGTTAACAAATGCAAATCAATACGGAAATTACCTTTTATTTTGCATTCAAATGAGGTTCAATGTGGCTGCCGTTGTTGTGGACCACATATTGCATTCTGTGCACAGTATGCACAACAGCAGAAAGTAACATGTCTGCAGGAATCTCCCGTACAGTCCGTGATATGCTATCCTTCAACGTAGCGAGGTCCTGGACCACTCCTTGATAGACCTTGGACTTAAGGTAACCCCATAGCCAGAAGTCGCATGGGGTAAGATCAGGCGACCGAGGTGGCCATGCAGTTGGAAAGTAGCGGCTAATGACTCTTTCTGTTGTGAATTTCTGTCGTAGCAGCTGTTGCACCCGTACAGCAACGTGTGGAGGGGCTCCATTTTGCATGAAAATGATTTCCCCCATTCATTGTCTTTGCTGAAGTGCCGGAATGACAAAGCTGTTCAACATGTGGCGATATTTCTCTCCGGTAACAGAACAGGTTTCCGGTCCTGTCGGGGTAATGTTCTCATAGAAGAATGGACCTACGATACATTCCGTTGTGAACCCACACCAAATAGTTACCTTTGGTGAATGTAAGGGAATTTCTGTGACTGCATGTGGTGATTTGTCATCCCAAATTCGGCAGTTCTGGGTATTCACAGTTCCAAGTGGGCCTCGTCTCCCCATAAGATTTTCCACGGCCAAGCATCATCCACCTCCATTCTGGCAAGAAAGGTGAGAGCAAAAGTCAATCGCTTATCATGGTCGGGGTACAGTAACTCCTGTACACGGCTGATCTTGTACGGATAGAAGTTGATAATCTTTCGTAAGATTTTCCAAACCGTACTGTTAGGCATATCCATATTCCGAGCTAATCCACGAGCGCTAGAGGTGGCAGCAAAATTGTCTGGTCCTCTGTCGACAATCGCCGTGGCAACTGCTTCGATTGTATCCTGTGGTACAGGTTTCCGTCCTCTGCCAGACTGAACCTTCAGAGAACCTGTTTTCTCAAACGTCGCAACCATTGCTTTTAGCCCATTAACTGACACAGGACCGTTACCTTTACGCATTTTTTTGTGCGTTCTAAAAGCACGAAGAGCGGCTGACGCGTTGCACTGGTCGAGGTAAAAGAATTTGACCAGTAACGCACGCTCGACTAAAGAAGGAGACATTGCACATAAACTTTCAATCCGATTGATTCGAAACGTAACACATTGCCTTTTAAAACCCAAGCAGCTGGCACTGTGCCAATGGATGTAACGTGAAATTTGAATAAAGAACTTCTGCTCAGCGTAAGTGATATTGCAGATCACGAGACTTTATCGGTGTTTATGTCGATTTTACGCTTTTTTAAATGTGTTGCCATATTGCACTTGAACTAAATAAGAAAATGCGCATAATAAAAGGTAATTTTATTCCGTATTAATTTGCATTTGTTAACACTCTATTTTCTATTACACAGCGCCAAATATTCCCCTAGCGGTGACTTTTGGAACTAATTTATTTTTTCGCGGAATCCTTCGTCCCCCGTCTTGTTTAATCTTCCTACAAAATGTGGCGTCATTCTCGCATATAGATCGCGCTACAGAACACTGTGAGCACTGTCAGTTTAATTATGGCCACCCGGTATATATATATATATGTGTGTGTGTGTGTGTGTATAAGGATCTGTACATCACGGATTCCTGAACGCTGGTCATATTGTAAAGACATTCATATCGCGAAGTGGTGGAGATGGTACACTCATTATCACAAAGAATGTTGTAGTCTTTGACACCGAGGAAGGAACACTCGAGGTTGGGAGAAAGATTGATTATTCTTCAATAATGTTGAAGTAGAGTGAAGACATTAGGTCAGTACACATCGACGACGACATACGGCACAAATGGATGATATTATGCAGGACATTTTAGCAGACATCAAAGTACATATAACTTGGCCTTGGGAAGCACAAATATACGGCACCGGAACCAACCGAAGCTTGAATATATACCCTCACATTGTCGGGATGGACAGCGGCGGCATATATCGCGCGAAGATAACCAAAAGTGAAGCAGGGGCGACACCAGAACAGGGCATAGAGCAGATAGAAAAAAAGCCCGCTAAACTATTGCTCGGCCTTTAAATACTATGAGGGCGCAGCGTATCCAGGATACCTTTAATTGGCTAACGGCGACCATATGACCCCTAACCATGTGGCCATGACTTAACGCCGCCTGTCTTTCCGAACAGGATCGACATGGCGAGATAGACGCGTGAGGGCGAATCATGTTTAATGTTTTGCGCGCGTTTGTTTAAGGGATAATATGGTTGGTTAGGTCGTTTATTTTTAGATCACAATTTGGAAAAAGGGAATGTGCTTTATTGAAACGGTAATAGTATAATTTAGAATACACGCTAGATTAGGGCAATTAATAATAATGGGGCGTTATTATTACACACACACAGATATATATATATATATATATATATATATATATATATATATATATATATATATATATATATATATATATATATATATATATGTGTGTGTGTGTGTGTGTGTGTGCGCGCGTGTGTGTAAGTAATTTCATTCATTCAGTTGTATGTATGATTAAGGCAGATTTGCAGAAATGGCCATCGGAATTTTCCGGGAAATTGGAAAATTAACGACATCCAATTGCAGGACAACACAAAGTTAGGGAAGAGCGTAGTCTCTCATAGCTGACAAAATTGTATAAAAAGCCCGGCAATGTCTCACATTCAGCGTATAAAAAAAATGAACATTTTCTGAATTCGCCACCAGGATTGAAATTATTTATTTGGTTAGAATTAATCATTTGGCTTATACTCGTGTATGTCTCAGGATTTTTGGAAATATTCCAGATTGGGTCTCGCGTGCGTTTCGGAGTTTTATTAGTAGGTAAGAATTTGAAAAACAGGCCTTATTTATTATATACAAACTTAATGAGATATTCGGGTCGTACGATATATGGTGAGGTTTTCGAACAATACTAGCATCGATTTCGGGATTGTCATATTTCAAGTGCCTGGAAAAGATCCCGCGACACATGCATTAAGTTCAAATATAAATGATCAATTATATTATTCATAGATCGGATTTTAGAAGAGGGGTTGTGCTTTATTGAAAATATAATTTAGAATATGCGTTAAATGTAATTTTGAAAGGAACTTTTTTTCGTTACCTATATATATATATATATACTAGCTGAAAACCCGCACTTCGCTACGGAGTACATTCAAATTAAATACAACGGTCAATGTATGCAATTAATGCCAATATATATATATATATATAATAAATAGGACGATCGATGCATCCAATTGATGTAAAAAAATATATATAAATTTATAAAAAAATCGTGCGGGATACTTTTATAGAAAAATAATGTAGAAGAAAATATTCAAATTAAATGTAATAGGACATACTAAAGAATATAGTACAGTTAATATAGTACAGTTTGAGGTACATAATATCATTTATTGTATTTTAATATTTTTTGGGATAATGCCCAATCGTCTGCCGAATTAGCAAGAAAAAAATGATAATTTTTTGTCTATTTAGTTGTTATGCACGTGACGATAAATTTAATTGAAGTACCAGAAAAAGAAATCATGTGATCAGCATTTAATAAATAATATTCTAAAAATTAATCTTTAAAAATTCACCAAAATTCAGAAAATGGAGGTAAAGATTCGAAAAAGATCTCATATTAAAGGAATTTTTATGATCTTTCTCGTGATGGAAATTTCATAACCCTCAAATTATTCTTTTAAATGCAAACTTAAAAAAAGTTACTAAAACAGCTTAAAAATTTAATTCAAAAACTCAAAGGAGAATTTTTCAAAAATATTTCTTTGTGCACCCCTACACTATAGGAAGAATCGCCATGCAAAATTTCAGCCCTTTAGGTCCAGCGGTTTGGTCTGTGCGTTGTATGTCAGTCAGTCAGTCAGTCAGTCAGTCAGTTACGGAACTGTTATATATATATATATATATATATATATATATATATATATATATATATATATATGTGTGTGTGTGTGTGTGTGTGTGTGTGTGTATGTATATATGTATGTATATATATATGTATATATATATATATATATATATATATATATATATATATATATATATATGTGTGTGTGTGTGTGTATGTATATGTATATATGTATGTATATATATATGTATATATATATATATATGTATATATATATATATATATATATATATATGTGTGTGTGTGTGTGTGTGTGTGTGTGTGTGTGTGTCTGTAACATGCCAGGTCAGACCCAAGAAGATAATCGAATTAGTGAATTACAGACTTCACATGTCACATCGAAATGAATTTTAGTAGGCCGGGTGGACAAAAAATAATGGAGCTATTCAATCCCGCACATTTTTTATTAAGCTAACAACGAATCGTCTTCAGTGAACAGTTACAGAATCCAGGAAACCTCATCTATCTGACCACAGGCCCTTATATAACTTTACATACACGACTTGTCATGTGACAATGCAAGCGAGCAGCGATTCTCTGTGTCTGGATCTCTGGGCTTGTAAAACTTATATAATGAAGAGGGATTATCGCCAAATTTACAGGTATCGTATAGTATCTGACGAAATCAACTCCTTTGTTCTTAAAGTGTAAGTGAACAAAGTAATTAATCTACGCACAAGGACATTTAAAAAGAATAAAGAATTTTGAAAGGGTTTTAGGGTTTTATATGTTATATATACATATGTTATATATATATATATATATATATATATATATATATATATATATACATATATATACACCGAAGTGCCACTGAATTAGGGATACCTACCTAGTAACGAGTTGGACCTCCTCTGACCTTGATAACGGCTGCCACACGACGAGGCATAGATTCAACAAGTTTCTGGAAACGTTCCACGGGAATAGCTTGCCAAATATTGGCTAAAGCTGTCCATAATTCAGTAAGGTTCTTTGGTGCTGTGTGGTGGCCTTTCACGCCTTGTTCCAAAACATCCCAAAGATGCTCAATAGGATTTAAGTCTGGGCTTCTAGGTGGCCAATTCATGACAGAGGAATGCTCATCCAACCAGCCAGTAGTCAACCGGGACTTGTGAGAGGCACAGTTGTCTTGCTGGAAAACTCCATTACCGTGCGGATAACAGAACAACATAAACGGATGGAGGCGATCACCCAGCAACTCTACGTACCGAATTGCCCTTGTACAGTTCCAGCCGTGCATGCAGGATCCATGGCTTCATGAGCCTGACGCCATATTCTCAGCCTCCCGTCGGCGTTAAGTAGTCGGAATCGAGACTCATCACTCCATGCTACTCGTTTCCAGTCCTTTACACACCAGTCTCTGTGCTCTCTTGCCCAGGCAAGACGTGCAGCCCGATGGCGAGTATAGAGCAATGGTACTCTCGTAGGTCGACGGCTCCCGAAACCCATACTGTGAAACGAGCGTTGCACAGTCCGTTTACTGACTGTACGACTGGCACCGTCATTAAACTGGGTGGTAATTTGAGCTAATGTTTGGCTTCGCTGGCTACGTACAATACGCCTGAGCCGTCTCTTACCACGCACTGTCAAGGCTAATTGTCCTTTGCAGTTTGCCCGATCGCTAGTTTTTTTTCCACCATCCATGTATTCTCTACTCCATCCATGTATTCTCTATTTTTTTCCACCATCCTTGGTATACTCTTGACTCTGTCGACCTTGAAAATCCTAGCTGTTTGACGATTTCGGAAATTGAATGGTCCATGCGTCGAGCACCTACGATGTGTCCGCGTTCGAAAGCGTCTAAATCAGGCAGTTTACCCATACTGGCAATTCCAACAACTAATTCAGAACAACCACAGTACGCGCTATATATGCAGTTACCACAGCGTCCTCACTTGCGCATACATGATGCGTTGCGCTACACAATTTGCATAGGCTTTGCTATCCCTAATTCAGTGGCACTTCAGTGTATATACTATATACACACATTCACATACACACAAATACCTCCTTTATAAAATGTATGTGTGGGTAGAATAAAAAAAAATACTGGCGGTGAGTCCTAATTTAGTATTAGTACTATTTAATCAATTATATTTTTCATGCTTTGTGGGATCGAACTGATTTTATTGGTTTTATTTTTTCAGAATTTTTCATTTGCATATTTGCTTATATAAATTGTTAGATTTTACAGTTTTATTTTCTTTGAATTATTTTTAAAATGGTTTTTTATCGCAGCATTGTGACCCTATCTTTTGAAGTAACAGAACTTTTTCGAAATCTCCATCCTATAATCAAAAAAGAGATAGTCTAGTCTTTAATTCTCAACTCGCGGTGAATCTCTGACTGGAAAGTGAATTAATACTCAGGTCCGACGAAACAGGATGGGATTGGTCTCAAATGAGCGAAAAGGCGTAAGACCTAGGTGTCCTATGAATATTCTACCGGACTTCATTTCGGCTTTCCAACACCCTGTTTCATATTTATTGCGCAGAGTTATATATGTTCTAACGGATTTACAGATGTCGTATACGGCAACTCTGGAAGCGACTCATAAATATCTCTGAATGTCTTTTATTGCTATGTGAAATCTCGGCAAATCAATATCTGTTGGTTCTCCAAATATGCTTTAATTGCATATGAACGCTTTACTAAATTGATACTAAATTGATATTTTAATCTAAATGTGAGTTCAAGTAAATATTTTTGATATCTAGTTTCTATTCCCACACGAGTGTGCATTAATAAACATTTATTGTTTACTTACAATTTCCCTAATGTTTCCCCGAAACGTTTATTAAAATAAATAATTAATGACTGCATTCGTGGAACGTTTACTTTCTATGACGTATTTTCCAACTCGTAGACTAATTTCATAAAAATGTCTGTCAAGATAACCACTTTCCTACAAAATCGTGAGAAGTTTTAAAGATTTCCGATGTCTGGCTGTAGATACATATATTTTTCTTTGACATTTAACAAATGACTGCAGATATATTAAATTTCCAACATTAACTAATGAACAAATATTTTCAATTATAAATACTTTAAAGTCTTTTAATTGCATATTCTCGATTTAAGGATTTAGCTCGTGAAGGTGGAAAACTGGAAGACCGTGCTTTTGAAAATCTTTCCCATTACTCCTCAAGCAAAAGTAATATTTTTCTTTAATCTGGCGATAGATACGTGTATAGAACATTATCAGAAAATGGACATCACAACTTAGTAATCTAACATCACAACTATAACAATCTAACTCTAACATCACAACTACTATAACAATTTAACATCACAAGTTTAAGTTTTTCAATTTCTGTAAAGTTGATTTATTGGGGGAGAAAATCGTACTCCTATGAATTGCTCCTACCTGACAAGTGCATATTTTCACATCCATAACTAAATTTTCTATAAGCCTATTAAAAGTTGCTTTCATTAATTTATAATTTTTTAAGGATACATGTAAGATAAGCTCATTATCATCAAAAGCCTACTAAAGGTATTTTTTTGTATATTTATATAGTTTTTTATACATAAATAAGAGATGAGCGCAGCAATATGAAAATCAGATTTAAGTCTTTCCTTTGATGGTTTTTCTTACTGTAAAATTTATTTTTTTTGAATTAATAATGAATACGTTAGTATGAGGAATATCCTATTGAAGAAGCATTTTCTGTACTCAATTTTTATGGGTTATATATAAGATAAGATAAATATATGCTTACAGTTTTAATAGGGTAAATATAAGATAAGATAAATATATGCTTACAGTTTTAATAGGGTAAATATAAGATTTGCACAGTATTTTTGAAAAATCATAAGTATAGGGCTATTTGAATGACCGTTTCGTAAACTAATATCTTTTCATGGGTTCATATATCTTTGGTGCCTGGTATAAAGGGCTCAAGTCAAAAACAGTGATTTAAATATATCAAGTCATTGGCTTTTATACCAAACCTGGCACAATAATATCGACTTGAGTCTTTTGTACAAAGAAATGTAATGTTGTATACAAAATTGATAGACTTAAGCCTTTCATACAAGTCAAAAGATTTTTTTTATCAATGCTAACAAATATCTAAAAGTCACTTTTTTGACTTAAAAACTTTATACCGGGCACCATAAATATATGATGACCTCAATATTTTTAAAGATGGTTTTCGTGTACTCATAGGTTTTCTATGGTTAATGTAAGATAAACTCAGTACACTTGAAATAATCTTAGATATATTTTTTTAAACTTTTTTAATATGCTCTTTATTCCTTTATAATTTGTTTTTAAAAATATATGCATGATAAGCTCTACATTTCAAAAATCCAATTAAAGGTACATTTTCTATAATCGCTAGGGGCTTTTTGTATAATCATCTAGGCTCGCTGCGCTCGCTTTTCGTACGGGGCCTTCGCCCCCTAATGAGGCTTACTCGTAAAAAGGCATAATAAGGCTTAAAAAGAAACTGTTAGAGCTAACAGCGTGATATATAGGGGTAATTCTCGGTCAATGTAACAGCTTCCATACGTTTACTGTTGTCACCTTTATGCGAAGGGCTTTTCATCACTGTTGAATTATCAGCTTTAAAATTCAATTAAAATCGAAATTTTAAGATAGAGACTTGAAATCAGGTATAAGAATAATAAGCTTTCACCTTCCAGATGGTGTAAATATTTTCTTTGTAAGATAAAAACTCGAGGAGCATCGATATTACGTCCACATACGAGACGATATTTCTTGGAAAACTATCTTTCATTTTTTATGAAAATATTAGTCTGTTTTAAAATAATTTTTGAACAAATGAGGTCTAGTTTGAAAGAGAAATGTCTGTAGTCTTAGATTGTAAAAAATCAAAATTCTACGACCATTTTTTGGCGAGTTATCGTAATCTGAAGATGAAAAAGTCAATATTTTCCCACAAGACAAAATTAAAAAAAAATAAAGTCCGAAGAAGATGAGACAGGTCTTGCTTTGATCCCCCCATTTTTCTGCTTCCATTGGTATAGCTCTCGACCCAATAACCCCAGCGGTTTCAGAGGAGATAGCTGTGACAGAATTGTTAATTGTTGGTGTGATTAGTACTTTGCATTTATATGATAAAGAGTGATTACTCATATGTACATACATAAATCAATTTATTAAACATAATAATAAAATACATACACTTATACATTTTATGATATATCAGGTGCTTAATAATACCAACATTACAAATTTATTTATCAACAATTCTTAAGTGATGTATATCTATGGCAATATATGTTAATATTAACGGTGACTTCCCCTATCATTATCCTACGCGATCATCTAATTTATCATTATTCAGTGAGCATCTAATATGGAATTACGAAGTGCATAAAAAATCCCATACCTGTAGCACTTCTCTCGCCCGCACAGTTGTGAAGTCGCTTTCTTCACTATACAATGGGCTCTCCACTTGACAATAGCGGGGATGGCTGGATTGCGCTTCTCTCTTATTGGTCCACTGGTGACCGGACTCTACACCCTTGGGTTATGGCGTACGCTCGACGGGTGATTTCGGCACGGCTCATGGTCACTTCCCCGCTGAACTGGATGGGTAACTCCTTCTAGGGTTAAGGGCTGGTTGCCGCATCTTGTCCTCTCCTTTGGGCGGCAAGCGTGCGTAGCTGGTTCGGGTCGGAGCTGGAGTCTTTCCGGGTAATTGGCACTTCAACGGGCAGTCATTTCACGCACTGGAACAGGGGGCTTGCGTCTGTTTCTCCAATAGTCATTCAGGTGGTTTCGCCAATACTTCTATCTCTACTTCAGACTACTATCACTATGGCCGATCGTCACATCTACCTGCTTCTTTCGAGCTCAATCTACATCTCTTAGGTAGACTACGTGTATCAGTAGGACTGCCTCTCTATGCCAGGTTCAGTCTGTAAGTGAATCTGCATCACTATCTATCTCCCTTACTAACGATGGGGCTTACATACCCGCCATGCTAAATCAACTGCGACCCTTTCAGCTTTTTGATTCTGCCTGCGCCTCTCGATTTCTCAAATTGAATCTACTCTGCTCAACTTTTCTCACTCTGAACTTAACTTCAACTCCTTCACTCTGGGCTTCCATTGGTGGCCACCTTCTGACCAATGGGCGAACCTGTACCTATATTATTGGCGCCATGTATATTTTATAATTATTCTTCTCCCAATCTTAATTGAAGCTGGCCCATCCCTGTTTCTGACGCCCTCCTTTCTGGGGTTCCGTCACACTCCCAAATTCTCATGACTCCCTTCGACCTCCTATTGTGCTCCTAACGAAGTCAACATCATAAATTTCTTTATCTCCCTTTTTTATCTTAACTTTTGACCCCTTAGTTTCCAATTTTAGCCTGCTTAGTTTATTAAATCCAGCTGGTCCCTTTTCA
Organism: Dolomedes plantarius; assembly: GCA_907164885.2. Lineage (NCBI taxonomy): Eukaryota > Metazoa > Arthropoda > Arachnida > Araneae > Dolomedidae > Dolomedes > Dolomedes plantarius. Next base: position 158,615,261 of record OU015492.1, read on the forward strand.
CTGTCCGTATTTCCTTTCAACTTGGCATCTCTCGTCTTCATTTTCGCGTAAGCAGTTCGTTAAATCCAGCTGGTCACCATTTATTACCCTTTCTGAATACATTCTTCTCATATTATATTTGTGCCTATCTTTCATCTGTTTCATTTGCGAAAACTCTGTCGCTCACACTGCGACAATAGCATGACAAGCTTTTGACAGCGGCGGCAGCGGGTGTTACTTTTTTTAGAATAGAGAGATACTTTTTTATAGGTTAAATATCAGATAAGCTCTGTTTTATTGAAAACCTACTTAAGATGCTCTGTGGCTTATAAAAACATAAGATAAAAATTGAATTTTGACACTCGATAATCCGTATGTTATTAAATTATTAAAAAACGTATTAATATCTTGATTATCATAAATCGATAGAGATTATTCAATCACAAAATTGATACTTTTTTCCCACTCTTGAAATTATTGAGTTACTCTTAGCTAATGAACTTCTGGCTTCCATTCAGATATCATGACTTTTAAGCCAACAACCTGTGTTGTGATTCTGTCAAAGTAATATGCTAAACTACTGATATTAAGATAGCTAGCATTGAAAGCATTTTGAAGTCCAGTCTATTATCGGCTTGAGGCCCATAATTTAAGATAGGGATATATGCTTCATTAATGCGTCATTTCAAAATGTCATGCATACATTGCCACATGTCTCGGCTCATTAAAACAGTGAAACACAGCTGGACTGAAATAGATATTCCATATAGAATTTACACTCCGTCTAACATATCATCAGCAGTTCTGAAACTATACCATCAGCAGTCATGAAACTATATTTCGCTCATACTACTAAACATAAGGTATCCGACAAGTACCTTGGGGGGGGGGGAGAATTTCTCTAAATCATTAACCATATTTCATTTAAATAACAAAATGTATAAGTGTTAAAAAGTATACATTTTTTGGAAAGAAATTAGTATGTTTGAACAATATTAATTACAAGATTTTTCCCATTCTTACAAATTTTTCTTTCATTCTTACAATAGGGATTTATTTTAGTATTATCTAGACATGCTTGATATTAATTTACATTTAATAACTCATAACTCTTAAATATGAGCAATCTAAATGAAATCTATGAAATCTACATGCTGTAATTCATGAAAAATTTTAAATTTCCAGTTGAGTTTAAAGTTTTTCAGCCAACAGTACAAAGTTCAAGCAAAATTTTTAGGAAATGTTCAGTGTAGGGGAGAGTTACACAGATGGGATACATAATATGCGATTTTAAAATTGAAAGATAAAGAAAAAATGAATTATTTGTACATATATTACCTTTTTTTTAAAGTTTCATTTGTCAATCAGCAAGAAGTCACAAAAATATTATTTCATTTATTTATTAATAAATATTTTCATTGGTATAATGATTTTTTTTTGTCATGCCAAGAATCCTTTTCTATTCTACCATGTTTTTATTAACTTGCTTTCTTGTTTGTGTGTGTGTTTGTCAAGTACAAATCTTGCAATCGATTTTTAACTAACTTCCCGACTAGCTAGACATTTGAAACTTTTAGAATAGCTCAGAACACGATGACAATGCATTTTTTTAATACTTTTTGCCATCTTTAAGCAGAATTAAATTAATTTTCAGTTAATTTCAGTTAATATTGTTTTGTAGACTGGCCGGAACGGGAACGAAAAGTTAAATGCAAATTAACTTCCAATTAACTTCATTTTCTTTCAAGTTGATGGGAGAATTCATCAAAAAAATTTTTAAAAAGTATTTATTAATACATAGAATTGTCAAGTTTATATGATTCAACAGAAAATTAAAACCCATGGTATATAAAAAGTTCATTTTATCTTGTAATTATTCAATTTGTACTTCAGGTTGGATAAAACAGGTAACTTAAATTAAAGAGCATTTTATTCAATATGTACCTTAAGCGTTGCCTTTAGCTACATGCTAAATTTCCTACAAATCTTTAAGTGTATTTTAAATCTTGTAGAGAATGGGGATTCAAATTAGGAATACAGTAAAATTGGTAAACTTAAATGTCATTCAGATAAGAGTTTGGAAATCACAGGATAATAGTCAATGTCATTCTCGTGTCTTCCGCGCCTCACCTTATTGTCCTACCACTGTAGAGGGGGGACGTACCCTCGTTGGGGTGTTTTTAGAGCAGTCTGCTGGTGGTCGCTCGGAGGGAGCGGTGCAGACCAAATAGCTGGAGTGGGAGTGGGACGCCTTAGACGCACTAGGTTTTCGTTTGATAGCACTCAGAGTGAGATGACTGAAGTAGTTAGTTAAGGCTGCTATGTATAAACCCCATTGGATTCGCTCACCTCAATGTTAACCTATGGAGAAAATTTGTCCACGGATTGCCGACTTGGATTCAAAGATTTTTTTTTAAAAAATTGTACTCCGTCATAGAGAAAGAAATTTTACATTTGTGTACATTTTTCGTATTTTTAAAAAAATGCAATTAATATTTTTAAATTTAAATTATTCGGAGGAAAATCTGGTATAGTGTGTTTTAAACGCTCATAAATTCCTTCGGGGGACGAAATTTATGAAATGAATCCTGTAGCGCTTTGTAGAAAAGTTCAGCTATCTGAAAATACCAATTTTATTTGATTATCAGCATTTATGTACCTGTAAATAGTTGACAAAAATATATTTTAAATAGAAAATTTGGGGGCAGCGCTTAACCCCCCCTATAAAGAGATAGCCATTAAAATACCTCAAAATGTAAAGGGGGGAGAGTGGAATTTTCGAACTGTCAACTGGACTCCTCCCACCACAAGAGTCTGCAAGAAGAGGAAAAGGGAAATACGATTTTTTTTCTTAGTACATAGAAGCCTTAATTGTAAATATTAATGTAAACAAGTTATGTAGATAGTTGAGTGCAGTGCTTATGTATTAGCATAAAATAAATATTGTGAATATTTACTCCTGTGGTGCTTAATCTACTACCGTTAACATCCTGAACAATCGAATCATAAAAGAGAAGACGACAGTCATCAAGTGTTATTCAGGGCGACGAAAAGAATGTAATAACAAGTTTTGATTTTAATTTGATCTGTTATTAATCTGAATAAGTAATTTGATTTCAGCCTGATTCTATCCTGAAGTATTTAATCTATTATTTAATTTGATCTGATTAATTTTGTCTGTTATTTGTGCTCTTTCAATGCCTCTCGAGTGTTTCGCAGCTTCCACGACTACCAGATTTCATGAATCCTCCGTTATGTACAGATCATTATATATATATATATATATATATATATACAGAGAGTGTAGCTAATTTATACAATACAAAAATTCAGCTTATGTATTTCATATGTATATAAAATACTAAAATCCTTCTATTAATTCTTGTGCAGAGAATTTGCTTCGAACATCAGTGTCCCCAACTTCCATACCACCAATGAAGTTTACAGTGTTAATTACATTTGTGTGGGGTTGTGTGTATTAATAATTAGAATGTATTTAATCTTTAAATTAAATATATTTATTTTGTTTAAAATGGACAGAAAGTTTTAAAATGTTTTGATAACATATATTTTCAAGGCTGAAAGAGATTTGTGACGTAAATGGTGTTTCAAACCATAACGGCAGTTTTATTAAAATTCAGCTTATGTTTAAAATATATTGCAGACTTACAATTGCAGAATCATCCAATCTCTCGGAAGCAGAAAAGAAAAAAAATGAAATTAAAAAGTTTTTTCCTTGAAATATGACTTGTGAATAATATTTGTAGTACTATAATTCGATATATAATCGTATATTTTTCCGCCTTTGAAAAATGTGGTTGTCATTGATAAGATCTTAAATATACGATTTTTTTCTTATGTACCAGGAGATATAATGTATTTTCTTTGATAAAATAAAAAGTATATTCAAATGTAAAATTATTTTTATGTTCTTGTTCTTTTCTCAAATCAATCAATAAGTATCCCTCCACTTGTAATCGGATTATAAATCAGTACTCATTTTTATTGAAAAAAACAAACATTTACATTTTGTGTATATTTTTGAACAGGATAAAATATTTAGGATTAATATTTTAGTAATATTTCAAAATTTGCAACTAAAATATTATACAGGATTAATATTTTAGTTGCAAATTTTGAAATTATGTTTTTTTCCTTCCATTCATAACATGACAGAAATGCATTGTAAACTTCTATACTACCATGATTTACATTATAAAATATTTGTATTTATTTAGGCATACGGTATATATCAATTTTATTTCACTCTTATACCTTTTACATTTTCACAATTTCTGTTATTTTGTGATACACGCATTCTAATATTTATTCATGATTCGTTTGGAATGATACTCATCCATATTCATAGCAACCTTCTAATAAGAATGCTATTTTCCTCTACATACTTTTTTCAGATTTTTCTTCGCGTGATAAGGCTGCTAAAATATGATGCATACTTCTTGTTTCTTATTCCTTTTTAAAGAATGTTTTTCAACTTTCTTTTTAATGGGGTCTGGGACATATTTTGAAAATTTTGAGTTAAAATTTTGAATTTTTTTGTGATTATTAACCATATAATTTGTAAACAAAATCACATCATAAAACTTCTCATAAAATTTTTAAAAATTTAAAATATAAAATAAAAATAAAAGTGGGATAATTTAAAATTGTTATTACTCGAAATATTATTAGTCGAATTTCAAAATATTTTTCATTTAACTAAACAGAAATATATAAGTTTTAATTTTGATTCAGCGTTTTTTTAAATAATAATTTTAAAAAAAATTAAAAATATCTAGATTAAATTTTTTTTTAAATGATGTAACTTATTTTTAAAAAATCATAGTTTCAAAAGTAAATATTTTTTCAAATTGCTAAATTAAAATTAAAGTAAAATAATTGAAAAAGACATGTTCCAAGTTTGAACCATTTATCTTTAACGGTTTTTTAATTATAACAATTTAAAGACGAGAAATGATGAAAAAATCCTTCATGCTGAAAACCGCATTTAAAGGTTTAAACACAAATTAGCTACTATGTAAAAAAAAACAATTAATATCCCCTGTTCTAATTAAGATAGACACATGATTTAAACGTCGTTTTGAGTGGAAAAACACAAATAATTTTAATTCAATAATTTTTTTTTGAAAATTTGAAGAATTTTGTCTCCTGGGACCCTCTTAATTCTTCACTATTCCTATATCTTCCTTCAAAGGAAACATTTTACATCTTAATTGTACCTTTCTTGTGAATTGTATCTATTAAAACTAAATTTGTGGTTTTATTTCTGCGCTGCTGTACTGATTATTTGAAAAATAAATCGAAACGACTTTTGCGCCTATACATTTAACTTAGATTTCTTAAAATTAAAAAGGAAATGGAACATAATTGTTTTTTCTGAAATTAAAATTAGAAATAGTTTACCCTGTTTAAATGTAATATACGAATTTCATTAATAACGCCGTACTACTGTAAGATGAAAAAGTTAGTTTTGTTCCATCAGACAATTATAGCATTGAGTTTAATATAAAAAAAGAACGAAAAGTTTTGTAAATTTAATATCTTTTACTACTGGAATAATCGAGATTGAATTATTCAAAGGTATTTATTTACTATTAAATGTAACTTTAAGTACACACACACACACACATATATATATATATATATATATATATATATATATATATATATATATATATATATATATATATATTTATTTATATTTATTTATTTATTTATTTATAGTGATTTCCGCTTATAAGAATCACGTTTGTTATTACTGTTTTTGATTCTTATAAGCGGTTGATTCTTATAGCCGAAATTTAGGGATTTTGGATAGGAACACATACACCTATATATACATATATTAGATAATTTACTATAAAATACTCTTTAATTTACGTTAATTATCTTTTATTAAAATTATTTTTAGAATTTTAAAAATACAACTTAATTTCTAGACCTATAAGTAGATACACGTGATTATAGTAAGAGAAGAAAAAAATCCAAAATTTATTACAACATACCTGCTTAAAAGTTTAACATTTCAACTACAGGAAGGGTGCAAGAAAAAGTTTTCTATGGTAGTTTGACGTAATGAAGTTTTCAGGAATAATAAATGAATAATAATTTTTAGAATTTTAAAAATACAACTTAATTTCTAGACCTATAAGTAGATACACGTGATTATAGTAAGAGAAGAAAAAAAATCCAAAATTTATTACAACATACCTGCTTAAAAGTTTAACATTTCAACTACAGGAAGGGTGCAAGAAAAAGTTTTCTATGGTAGTTTGACGTAATGAAGTTTTCAGGAATAATAAATGAATAATAATTTATTATTCATTTATTATTCCTGAAATAAATAATTATTATATAAATAATAAAGGGAAGGGTGCAAGAAAAAGTTTTCTATGGTAGTTTGACGTAATGAAGTTTTCAGGAATAATAAATGAATAATAATTTATTATTCATTTATTATTCCTGAAATAAATAATTATTATATAAATAATTATTTTTTTATTATTTATTAAATTCTAAAAATAATAATTAATAAATAATAAATGGTAATATAGACGGTTAAATAAATGTCTTAAATTGGAAAAAAGACAGCTACATATAGCAAAAAATTATTGGGTAATATACAGGGTGGCAAAAAAAAACTTTGTCAGTATATGGACCTCTAGTGGCTGTTCCGTGCAATCGATCGATATGAGATTGCATATATTAGTTTATACCTTTTTCAATACCAACAGTCTCAGATCAATATTCACCTTCTAGCTTACGTTTCACGGTTTGATAACATGCTGAATCTAATAATGTCACCTTTTTCTAAGTGATAGTAGACCCTTCTCCGAAGATTTATGTGTCTCAGGGTTCAGGAAGCCGCAACCAGGATGTGGGAGGTGAGAAAAAAAGAGTCCCTGTCTTTGTCAGTGGAGAAAAGTGAAATCGGACCCCGCATGGTTAGGATGCCCCTGGATCAAGCTAATAGGACAGTGTTTAGCTAAAGCGTTTAAAGGGAAACTATTATGTTATGTCTAACAAAGAAAGGGATGCATTTTACGACTGTATTCCATCCCATCTTATTGCTCTTTCTTTTAAAAAGAATAAAGAAAGAACTTCGTACCTTTTGAGGGTTTAAGTGGTTTTTTTTTTTTTTTTTTTTTTGAAAAATGAAAGGAAAGCGAAGAGTGTAAAATGATTCTTAAAACCGGTGGATTGATTATTTAAAGCGAAAATTTTAACATGGAAATAATACATTTGTTTTTGTTTTTGCGATATTGATTCTTATAAACGGTTGATTCTTATAACCACTGATCACTATAAGCGGTGGTTACTGTATAAAGATAGATATATATATATATAGAGAGAGAGAGAGAGTGAAAGAATTAAAAGCAACATTTACCTACATATCGATCAACAATATACCTTTATCCTGCTTGTCCAAGTGATACGAACTAGGTTTGGCACGCTGCCAAAATTATAACTCGCGAGGTATGGATGGACGTTTTTAGCGTCGGAAATTTTACTTTTCTGAGGACCGTTATGGAGTAAAGAAATCTAACGTTAAAATAAACTTGATTACAAATGTATCTAAAGTAAATAGGATCAGATGCATCATAATTTCCTTGATTTCAAACAATATCAATGTAAACATAGAATTCGTCTTCATCTGGAATACTTATTTTCTTTGAAACTTACCTCTGATAATCAATTAAAGAAATTTCACACTTTTCATGTTAAACTTTTGAATGATAAAAATAGGATAATATATTTTCTCTCTTTGTATGAATTTTCAATTTTTTTTTCAAATAGTTCATTATATTTTAATTAATTTTTATTTCTTTTACATGTACAAATTTATTGTACATACAAACGCATTTGCTACACTAAATATCATATATTTACGCTTAAATATCATATATTTCCTCCCCCGGACAGTTTTCGTGAACCATTCCCTGATTATTTCTTAATTAAATCCCGGAAGATTTTATTTATACATCCATCTTTAGTTTTTTATGAGGTTTATCAATCTTGAATATCTTCCCCAATTCATAAACTCATCTACTTTAATCTGCGTGATGTACGAGAACTCAGTTTAAACTATCATCCTATTTCCAATTCGTTTGTCCTTAATTTTTATCTCTTAATCTTCTTTTCGGAATGAACAAAATGGGAAGTTATAATCCTTCCACTGATTATGCTACTTACTTCCCTATGAAACATGTATTTTACAAGGATAATCTTTTAACCGAAACAATATACGAATCCTCTTAAGCATTTACGTTCAAATAAATATTTCAATGGAAATATAGACTTAATACGGAATTATAACCCTCGTTGACGTTTTTGTAACATAAACCTTTTCAAATTGTGATGTCACGTTCATTTAATTTTTTCCCAAACTACATAGGTTTAACAAGGAAGACAAATGAAATGTATTACTTCTTTATGAAATTCAAATGAAACTTTAATGAAATGTATCTGTATTTAAGATTTTAAATTCAAAATTTAAAATGATGAAAAGATCATTTAAATAAAATTACAGTAAATTTTTTTGGAATTATCGTTTTTATATTTTATAATATTAAATAAATATAATAATAATTTTCAATTTAATTTATTTGTTCACTTCTACTTTCAAAAATAAATAAGATGATTTATCATTATTTTTAAGGCATCATACATGCAGTTTATCTTATTTAAATTTCTTAAGTTAATTTGGACTCTAAGATTTTTAGAATTTATGGATTAAGATTTCAGCTAATTTGGAATGGGAATGGACTTAACGGATATGGAAAGGAACAGAAGGTTTTGCATATTCTTTTAAAATTCCCCTCTTTAAAAACTTGATTTAAAAACTTAAACCTTTCCTGAACTCGAAATTGAACACGATAGATTAAATCATTTAAGACTGTCAACAGTATTCATGAAGCTAATCGTTTTAAACGAAGTGTATACACTATTTAATTTTAACAAGTCGTGGGGTGTGGGCAAAACCCTAACTAGCCCCGTAAGAAATAACGGGGCGTGCAGCATCACTTTTAAAAAGATAGTTGGAGAGGATTACACCTTGAATTAATAAAATTTAAACAATAATTTTACTTAATTTTAGTACTAGTCATTTATATGTGGATAAGTGGGATTAATGTTAGATTTGCTTAATAACACGAGTACATTCATGTTGAGTCTCAATGTGTTATTTTACACAACTATTGCCTTTACATCGTGGAAACGATTATATTTTAAATGACTGTCCAGAGAAAAACTATTTTTTTACTCTAAAACTTTTCAACTATGTTTTCATTGATATTCTGATATACTAGTTGTTACAAAAGAATATTAAATTGATATCTTAGTTTTTACCCAGATTTAAAACAATAACAAACCGTATATCTTGGCTTTCTTGTTTAAAGGCAATTATTGTTTCGACTTTGAGTTCAGATTAAACTCTAGATTTTAAACTTTTCTTTCTTCCAGTAGAAAAGTTGACATTTAATTAAGAGCTGGATTCATGACCATGTCTTAGAAATCTTGTCTTTGTTTTAAGACGCAATTTAGAAATAGATTTTCTCTAATAAAGTTGTACACTTTCTCTAAACTTTTATCTCATACAGAACTATAAATTTTATCTTGGAAGTTCATGTAAAAAAACTTTTAATACTGCAGTTTTCTAAAACAAATTTCAAACGTATTAAATATTGTTTCTATTAGGGGCTCGAGGTAGCCTAGTGGTAGAGCGTTGGGCCTTGGACTTAAGGTGCTTTGTTCGGATCTCGACGAAAGGCATTAAATTCGTGTCAGACTGTAGATGGACACATTAAATCCGTCGACCGGAAAGTCCTACTATGAGATCAGAGGGGGGGGGGAGAAGGTATATAAAATTTACTATCCACTCTTTTAAGGTTAATTATAAAATTAAACTATTAAGTTTCTGACACACATCGAAGATCTTTGTGCATTATCACGAATATGTTTTGTGTGCATTTATAACTCCATTACTCAAGTGAGGTTTTTCAGTAACTACAAACGGCACCTGTTTATCTTTGGATAAAATTAGACTTTATGAAAAGAATAGCTTTCAGAGCATGAATATTCGACTATTTTTATTGGTTAGTTTTAACAATATCGGAAATGTAATGTACCGTGAACGTACTGATAATAATTGCTTATTGCAGCTATGACCAAACCTCGCTGTTAAAAGTAATCGGCCATATCTTTGTGACTTCGGGGCCTTTCTAAACTTCAAAGCTGACATTTTTATCTCTCTGACATCTATTTTTTTAAATTCCGAAATCTCTAGTTGGGTAAAATAGAAATTTCTGAATATTTCAATGAGAAAGATGTCGTAGTCTATAGTTTAAATAAGATTATTTTCGAATCTTAAAAATTTGTAAGTTTATTAAGTGATAATCTAAACAACACAGAGAGATTTATATTATATTTGTTGCCTAAGTTTATGATTATCATTAATGGATTAAAAGAAAACTGTCGATATTGCCAGTTATATCTTTAAGCATACGTGCATTTATTTTGTTATATTAAGACACATTTTTCCCGTCTAATTAGAGATTCATATTTGTTAACTAAATAGTTTTTGGAATTTCCTGCATTGAATCTCCACTGGAAGTTTTCCCAATTAAATGCACTTTATAAAGTAGTATTAATAGTCTTTTTTTATTTATATTTGTTTTTCTTAATATGATACAGATGTTTTACCCGAAGTTTTCAAAAATTCTTACTATATTAATTTCGTTTTTTAAAACAAAATTGTTCCCTGGAAATGGTATAAAATTTGTTAGTAAAAAATCATAAATAAAATATAATTTGATTACCTCAGATAGAAAATTACTGCTAGAAAACAAATCATAGCAGTCGAAAATGGTACTAAAATATCCTTCCGCACAGCACGCGTCCAATGATTGTTTGTATATAATTTAATTAACTTAGTTAAAAAAGTTTAAAAAATTAATTTGAAGGATACTTTGTTTGTTATTTTATGACCTGATACGCTGACGCTTTGTTTTCTCAAAATGATATAATTTGCTTGATATCACAAGAACATCGATACATCTCAGTTGAGCGATTGACATAATAGCCATGTGCTTGGCATTGGAAAATGATATATATCACAGCAATCCATGTGTATAATACCAAGATTTAAGATAAGTTCATATTGTATTTGAAATTATTAACTCATGCGTGAAAATAGCTTTTATACATCCAAATATCGATGCTGAAAAGGGATTAATATTCATACAATCATCAGCAGAATTTTCAAAAGTGCTAGAAAATAACCCATCTTTATGGCTATTTACTGAAATGTAATGTTTTAGAAAAGAATCTAAAGGTTTATTTTAAGATGTATAAACTTAACTGTACTCATGTAATAGTTTCCTTTACTTTTCTCATTACTGAAAACCGAATCATTTCAACTGTTACTAACATTTCGTTAGTTTGAAAGAGCATAGAAAAATCCTTACGTCTAAAGGAATCTCAATAAATCACGATACCGTTTGCTGATAGATCAATTGCTGAGTAATATAACTGACCATTTTGCTCATGCTGATGCCTATAAACAGGTCTTCAAACAGCGTTTCTATGACAACGAGGAAGTTATTTGGAACTTGTTCAGTGAAGCTTGCCCAGCAGAATGACCGGTGGAGGAGAAAGTTTTGGAAAGAAAGAGGTTTTCAGTTCTTCGCGAAAACTCGAGTAAGAAGCTGCTTTCTTTTATGATTCCAATAATGATTATTTAAGACCTAAAAGGGGTCTGTAGGGAAAAAAATGAAAACTGGTGTATATAACAAGGTAAGAGTTCCCATTTTTTAAAATTTATATTACAGTTTTTTTCACAATTGAATGGATCATACAGTTAGTACAACACGTTGATTTGAAGGTTTCTTGCTGTTTTCACGTGCGCATCTTGAAGCAAGTTTGCGCGTTTGAGCTTTTTAGACCCTTTTAATTAAAAAAACGGTGATAGTTTTGATATCTACAATTTTTAAGATGGTTTTTAAAGTATTATAAAGAAAACAGTATCAACAGCTTGTAACAAGTTCGTGACTAATTTTACCTTACAACAGAGTCATAAAATTATATAAAAATATTAGCTCAAAAATTTTATTATTTAATAAACACTGGAAAACCACTAAAGCTCGTATATACTGACAATAAAATATCATTTGTACTTTAGACTCCTAAGTTAAAGAGTTAGGAATTAGGTTCAAACGTTATTAGAGATTTACTTTACGTATTTCGATCGTAGATAAGAAATGTTCCGACTAGAATACTTCGATAAAATAGGCACACTTAAAAAACCAAAAATTTAAAAACATTTTCTAAGTTAGTATTCTAAGTTAGTTTTTCCTGTAATTATAATCGCTATTGGCTTGCAAGCACATTGAGGAAAACTTACACGTAATAAAAATCTTCTTCAATTATTCATTTTAATGTGATTTTGAAGAAGCGTTTATTACGCATGATCGTTAATGCAAAATTATTTAGCAAAGAAATATAATTAAAGGTTATCATGTATTTTTAATGTTGTTAGCTAAATACATAAAATAGAAAATTTTCTTTCTTAATTCTAAAAAAATTAAGTTTTTCTAAGATAATTTAAGTTTGGATTTTTCAAAGAGAACTGTTACTTTTTTCTGACCAAATTGTTTAAAATATGATATTTCTTGAAGAATTATACATTTAATCACTTCCAGAAGTTATAATTACTGCAAAATATTTCAATATATTTTACCGATTCCATTGAAAAATGTTTCATTCATTCATAATACACCAGACATTTACAATATAATAATGCATTATAAATGTGAGTTCCAGGAAAAGTACATCTAGCTTCAGAATTAAATTAACTTTAAATTCCTATGATAACATCATAAAGGCTTTTGAAAAATTAACATTAGAAATTAAAAGGGAATAACTTTAACTTTTTTAGCTTAAGGAAACAGATTTTTGATACCACCCACTTCACTTTGGAACAAAATGCATAATTATATTTTAAATACATAATAAAATACTGAAAAGTTTATTTACAAAAGTATAAAGTTTGTATTTTTTAATAACAGCTTAAATAGTTAAGATAATTTTCTGCTAAATCGAAAAATATAGAGTCAAATAAACTGAAATTGTATTTCATGAGGAATTTTATTTTTAAATTAAATGTTTTCATCTAAGTTAACTTTTAACTTATAATTATTAATTTTTCTTTGTGTTTGAAGGGACCGGTGCAATGAACTTTAAGGTTACAAAACTATGTCTTTCGTGTATGCAGTACTCTCTCTGTTTTTTATGATATCAAAATCAATTTAAATAGTTACAAAATTTCAGAAAACTATAATCATAGGTAAGGCATTTAAGTAGGGTTATTCTAATGTAAAAATCCTAGAATTATTTCTACCTCAGAGCAATCAAATTAACTAAGTAAATTTGTTTTTAAAAAAAAATTCAGATTATGACAAGCTGTTTATTGGAACTTTAAATTTTAAGTCCGTCTTTATTAATTTACTTTTAACTTTAAATGGGGAATTAAAAACTTAAGTTACAAAATGATACAGTTAAGGCTTTTAAATGATTAATTATATTTTAACTATCTCTACTTTATTTGTAGTAACCATGAATATATCAAAACAGAAAGCTGTTTTCATATTTTGTATTCGAAAATTTCTATGCGTATATTCTTAAATGCAATGATATGATAATAACAACACTAACCTCAGTTCTTTCAGAGATTTTGAAATTATCTCCAACTGTACGAATCTGTGATCCAATCTTGATATTTAAGCTTTTAATCCCCTCTTAAGATGCAGAGCATGTCTTGTGATTTTGGATAAGGAAATATTGAAACAGAAAAATGGTTCCTGTTAATTGGTTTGATACGCTGTTCTGAATGCCACAAACAAGCCCAACGTTTCTGGAGTGACATATGATTATGTGAATCTTAATTAATGAAAGGATAGAAAAAAAGTGTGTAAAAACATATAAATCCTTTTAAGTTATCGTAAATGATCATGAGTTTTATCATGCGTATTGTATTCTTTTCGTCCGAATAAATTTTAATTCTTAACTAGTGGAAACTATAATTGAAATTCAAGTCTAACACTCTTACAACATAGTAAAACTCAAAGTGAATTTTTGAAAACATTTGAGAAGAAAAATATAAAAAAATTTAATGAAAAGTAATCCGGTAAGTTTATTTATTACCGGATTCATTTTCACGCAATTATCGGGTAAAAGCATGCAAAGGATTGAATGCAAAACAATAACCATAATGATCATTGCTTATATGGCCAAGTTTTGCTTCAAGCGTTAAACTTCATAGGCATTCCCCCTTATTCTTTCATTAAAGCTTTGCTGTTTAGACCACTACTACTAATTGTTACATTTTATTACCTCGTGGGGTTTAAGGTTAATTTATGTATGTGCAGAATTTCAAATATTTTAATAAGTTGTCAGAAATTTAGGATAATTTTTCCAACAAAAAATGACCCCTCCCAAAAGAAACCAACTGCTGTGAGTCTCTTATAAACGATGTTTATTTAGACTCTTTATTGCCCTTTAAAATAATTTGAATGGTTGGAAACATGCATATACACATACAAATCATTGCAGATATTAAATGGTAACTATCACAGATCTGGACTTTGGTTTCCATTCCTTTAAAGGATTTGTGCCTCCATGTTAGATCCTATAGAAAAGTATTTGAATTGCAGTTTCATTAAAGATGACAACATGCATATATCAACGTCAGTATTGGAATAGACAGTCAGACCTGTAAGTATGCAGTTGCTCACTTTTAAAAAAACTAAGAAAGTTCTCAGTAGTGAAAGTAAAAATAGCTCCCGTTCGAAAGAAAATAAGGACATTTTACACTCATGTCCATAAATTAAGGTTAATGCAAGCTCTGGCAAATAAAGTTTCAGAAACAAAACATACGTGACTTATTCATAAAGCCCATTTATTAAACAAAAGATAAAGAACATAAAAGATGGTGTATGTATGATACCATTCATAAAAACTACGATTTTTGCTCCCTGGAGCAATTGTAAAAAATATCTCCTTTACAAAAACTTAATATTACATGGTTGGTATGATGGTTAATACTTTGTATGTCTCACATGCGATGAAATACTGTCCGTACAACGCCTAGGCATGCTGAGTATCAAATTATCGAGCTGATCTTGGGAAGATTACTCCACTCAGCAAGCAATGCTCTCCCAAGTTCCGGTACACATGTAGGAGGTGTTTGACGGGCTGCAACTCGTCGGCCAAGCATGTCCCACACATGGCACCTCTAAACATGCATGGCACCCCTAAACAAACTTATATGTTGTTCCAGAATGATGTCCCGATAAATGTGGCCGTTCGTGGTTCCGATTTCAACATGCAGATCTGTTCTGCAGCCCAGTATAATTCCACCCCAAAAGAGCAATCTTGCACGACCGTAACGGTGTCGTTCAATGATGCTGTGTTGGTGGTAACGGGTACCTGGCGTTCTCCATACTAAAGTCCGACGTGAATCAGACTGCAAGCTAAACCTGGACTCGTCGGAAAACATCACACTAGCCCACTGTGACGATGTCCAAATTGCATGTTCTCTACTCCAGGCTAATCGCTGCCGACAATGAGTTGCCCTGTGCTGAACACATCTGACAGGCCTGCGAGCATATAGACCAATATTTCCCAAACGTCTGTACACGGTTTGCCTAGAAACTGTGGTACCCGTGGCTGCAGATAGCTGACGAGACACGTCGGATGTTGTGCTCTGTCTGCTTCTTTTGGCAGTTACTGCCAAATAACGGTCTTCATTCGGCGTTGTAACTCGGGGGCAACCTATACTGTAACGTCTACTGACATTTCCATTATCTTGGAATCATTGCCAGAGCCTAGAGATGACACTTTGGGCAATCCCAAGTTCCTCAGATACTTCCATCTGAGTATGCCCACATTCCAGGCGGCCGATAATTCTACCACGTAAAAAATCCTGTACATGCGTCCTCTGTGTCATAACTATTCGGTTATGGCACTGAGCGGCTTACAGAACGCTTGTGAACAATTTTACTTCTTTGCCACCATTCCTTATATACCCCTCTCTTACACTCTCGTCATTGTGATGTACTATCGGCGTCATCTGGTGGCTTCCTGTAATTTGCATATTATTCTTGAAGATGCGTGTGATAATTCTACAGGTGAAATTTTTACTTTAGAGTTCGATTTCCGTGTGATTCCGAATTATCCTTAATTTATGGACATGAGTGTGTATGCATACATTGCTTTAGACTTTAGAAGCGCATTTGGGTTGATTTCACTCCCACAATGAAGTCATTTTTCCGTAGTTGAAGACGGAATCCCCCCGTTATTTTTAGGGCACTTAACTCAGACCATACTACAGAGGCTGTTCACACATTTTTTAGACGATGTATATTGTATTCACAAAACTAAATTACATAAAATTCTTGTGTTTTAAATGTTCTATTTGACATCCCTTATTCTGAACTATCTTTCGACACCGCAATTTCCAGGATAATAATGCCTTTTGAAGTGTCAGAAGAGGTATTCTATCCCATTCCTCCTGATCAGCTTTCCAGAGTCCTGTAAGGGTTTTGGGACGACGTTTGGATAATGCAGATTTTAAAAGTCCGAAAGCACAAACATCCATAGGTGATACATCGGGAGATTTAGTAGGGATATCAGTGAAGGGTATGGCCTTTATACCAGTTTTTTGTTCCATTTCTTTTGTGAAATTTACAGTGGATTTTGATGTGTGACTGCTAGCTTTGTCCTGATGGAGTCTCACAGATTGATGGCACTGTGGGTAAAGCGATGGTATTTCATTCAGAAAAATTGGCGATAAAATATGTTCCTGATAGTATTTGGAGTTAATCTTGACACGTTTTTCCACTCTCTTTATTTTTAACTTGCCATTATAAGAAAAACCAGCAACAATCATGAATCCCTTAGAAAAACTTTCTTTCGATTCTTTGAACCATATACTTAAATTTGTTTCTCCCCTTTTATGATATTAAATGGCTCTTTTTTTGTTGCAATCATTTAAATACACCCATGATTCATCCATTGTGACAATTGTTTTCCATTTTTCTTTGGATAAGTGTTTCTCATACAGAATTCTGCAGCGTGTCCTGCGTTCAGCGATATGATTTGGAAGAAGACGATGCCAATTGCGTTTTTTCGCTTTCTTAAGATTTAAATCAACGTTTATCATTTTGTTTACAGTGGACACCGATCATTTTAATGATTTTGCAACTGTCCTTTGACTAGGGGCATTTTCTTTTAACATTAAACAACGTACCTTTGCAATAGTCGAAGATGTCCTTTTTTTCCTTGGATACATGTTTGGAATTTTTGTCCCTCTTGAGGCTCCAATTTGACGTTTTTTTCCTTTCTTGTTGACGATATTACCTATCGACGCTTTAGATATCACAAAATCATGACTCTCACATCGTTTTTGGATAACGGAGTATGCATATTTCTCTTCGGAAAGAGCATAAATGTAGCCTTCGAACCACTGCTTTGTTAAAAACGCCATTTTGAATAAAAACAAAACTTTCAAGCCGCAGACGATAATTTTGACTTTTAAAAACATAGTACAATTGCAATTATTTTTTTTTGCAGCAAACGATTTTTTATTACGGCTTACCAAAATCGTCTAAAAAATGTGCGAACAGCCTCTGTAATGATGTCATCTGATATTAATGTCTTTGTCACCCAAATCGCCTTTCTTGGTTTTAATTCTACAGATGGCAAAATAGCGTTATTTAATGTTAAATTATGCATCAGCTTTTCTGCCACACTTAACAGAAGTTTTAACAGCTACATCGACTGAGAGGTTCGGTAAGAATCCTTTTCATCGTTTCCTTTAGAGAATTTACAAATTGGGATAAAATCTTGCGTTGCATAGTGATAACTTTCTGCTTGAGATTTCTCTTTTTTTCAAACTACTTCAATTGGATTCTTCCTTTTCGGACAATGTTCTTTACTTGGTTGGTGAGAAGGTAACGGTCATCTTTTGTTACCCGAGGGCTAAATCACTCGGGAACTACAGCTCAGTTCTTTATGAAGTTTATATTTTAAAATAAATTCATTTAAACTACTGTATACATTTTTAATGACTATATGAAAAGGTAACTTGTTTACAGCTCGAGGATTTAAGCTGTAATAAAACTTGCTTTTTGTCCTACAAGATATGCTTTTTGCCCTAGAAATATTTTTATATAAGATATAAAGTTGCACAAGCTGTCGTAGATTTTTTTAAATGGATAGAATAAATTAAGTAAAAAATGCATATCGTCGGTGTTCTGTAAAAAGGGCGAATATGTATATATATTTACATATATATTCGTCCTTTTTCAGAACATCTACGATATAATTTTATTTCACTATAAGATGAAATTCGTGGAATCATAACTTCTGGATGCAACACAAAATATGAACGCATTTTCGACCAAAATATATATTATTTCAATCGAAAAGTAAATAATAATAATCATTTAAATACCAGTAAGATACAAAAGAAAAACAAATATCCATAGTGATTCCACACATGATTGTTACATTTTCATATCTGAAGTTTCATAACCTGTATGAAGATTTAGAAGCACTAAAATGTATGAATTCCGCAATATGCAACGTAGGTGATTGGGCCACCAAAAAATAGGCCTTGAATGATGGAGTACCTTCATTAATATTATAGGATATTAGTATAATTTTTTATGTAAACCTTATATATTGATATTCTAATATAATAAATAAGGTTTAAATCAAAAACACATACCGTCCATCGTAACTGCACCGTGATTGCTTTGACTCACCGAGTGTCATTAGTTCCATTTCTTCTATACCGTACCACTCATCTACTGGTAGGCATAAAGTTCAGAAACGAGTGGAATACTAACATCTCCACTTTTCTCAGATGTAGAATGCTCTTATAAATAAAAATAAAGTTACAGATTTTGTGAAGATTGAGATGTTCATATTATAGTTTTTTCGCCAAGCTTAAATCTGTCTTTAATCTGTCTTTAATCTCTGTGTTAATTATATATTTAAAGTTTAAAATATATTTCGAATGTGGATTAATAATAAAAAAACTGGATTTTTTCTGCTAACTCTGGGCATTATATTTTAAACCGATTATGAAGCTGTGAATATTACCTAACAACAAAACAATTGATTAATTTGTATTTTACAAAATATAAATAACCATGTTATATTTCTAAAGGAAACATAACAGATCCCTGCAATTTACATATAAGATTTTCATAAAAAATAATTTTAACTTAAATAACTATATAAGATAACTTCAAGGACTCTATAAGATACAATTTATGACTGCGTGTATTTATAATTCATAAAAGATACATTTAGTCTTACATGGTATCTTACATTTTATCTTAATCAGTTTGCAATAATAAAACGATGAAATTATAATCCTAAAAATAACAGATATAGAAATAGACATTTAACTACAGTCATTTAATTTTTCTCCAGTTGTTTTTTTTTTTTACTTTAAAAAGATTTTAGCAAGAAATTTACATTTCAATAGACGTTAATAGGTCTGCAGCATATTTTATCCATATTCCATTTCGAAAGCTCTGGAGAAAAGTGAACTCTTACTTTTTCTCATTCAAGTATCTCATTTCAAACATAAAAAGATGCATTCAATACATTTTATATGAGGGTGACGATACATTTTAGTCCACTAAAACTTTAAAAAAAATTCTCGAATTCATCTAATGTACACATATAAAACATAGAAAATAATCTTTTACATCGAACGAAATGTTTGAAATGCATTCGTCAATAATATTCTTGATCAAATAGCGAAGTTCGCAGGAATTTCATACCGTTTCTTTTATTATAGATGTGACGTCTAAGAAAATCGTTCTTAGTAAATATAAATGCAACGGAAACTTCATAGATAGATTCGTGATATAAAAGCTCAATCAATCATACTAAGAAGGATCAAATATTACTTAGAAATGTGTGAAAACTACTATTAAAGAATGAAATAGGATACGGTATTTCCATATATATATATATATATATATATATATATATATATATATATATATATATATATATATATAACATTAAAAACCCCATACCATTTTAAAATCTAACATTATTCTAAATTCCCTTGGGTGTACGAGCTAAATTTCGTTTTTGATTCTAAGTTCTAATAACCTCTAGAGAAAAAATTAAATGGCTGCCTGTTAATCGAAAACTAAACTTGCGTGGCGTGGGTAGAAAATTAAATGCTCTAGCGCATTTGTCACGCCTTTTCCTAACTTTTAACCAATTAAACCTTACTACGATCACATGACGAGATAAGTTTATATAAGGTTTGGGATCACGTACATGTACGCTTTTTGGATCATGTAATTGCCTTGAGAAGACGTATTCTCCGACGAAATAAAAACTAGTATAATGCTGTAACTTGCTGCGTCGAGTATTATTATAGCCACGACTACACCATCATTTCCTGTGATGTGCTGGACGCCCATTCTTTCCTTGGGTTGTCCAGTGTGTTACATATATATATATATATATATATATATATATATATATATATATATATATATATATATATATATATATATATATATATATATATATATATATATATATATATATATATACATACACTATCTGTTTACTCGGCGTTGCCCGTCTATATATTTTATCCCAATTTGATATTAGACAGGAAAATGAATGAATTCTACCTATAGTATAAGATCGAAGTAATTTTATTTACAGGTATTTAAAAGTATATGTACAGTATACAAAGTATAAATTAAAATTACAAATTCACTATAATGTTAATTTAACTTAAAACTTGATTATAAACAACATTTTTACTCCCCTATTCATCTCAGCGACCCCGAAAACTATGGATTTCACACTACTCTCGGCCATTTTGAACATTCTGTTTTCCCCCTGCAGTTTTAGCAGTTTTCATTTAGCTTTTTTGCATGGTTTTAACACTTAGGTTAAGATTACATTTTGAATACAATAATCTTTTGTTTGTTTCCCTTGTGGGACACCACCACATTTCTTCAGAAGGTGTCATTAGATTCCCTTCACAGATTGAAAAGTTTCTGGTAGCCTCACCTTCGTCAGAAAAGTGTATGATGTTTTTTTTTTCTAATAGTCAATAAAGAGCCTAAAGAATAAAAATAACCATTCAGGAAATGAAAAATGTGTTTAGGGTTCCAAAATGTCTTTAAAAAGTAACTATGTTATTATGGTTGAATTTCTATTCTAACCTTAATAATATTGATTACTCTTTATAATATTAATTACCCTCTATAATGTTCACTAATCTTAATAAAATTGATTTATTATTAAGGTTAAAATTTCTATTCTAAGGTAAAATTTCTATTCGAATTTCGTAAAACATGCTACGATAGGTAAGGGCATTCTAGTACATATTAATATTAGATACGTATAAAAAAAGACATTACTGAAGAGCAATTACAAAATTGATGCATCCGTTTACATAAAAATAATTTTATTATGAGTTATATATTCAACATATAAAACAAATCTATAAAATTTATTGAAACATGCGGAATCTGATACTGATTGTAAGTACTATTACACATTAAATATGCATATATTTGTTTAAAATTTATCTTAATATTTCTGCTTTTTAGTTTTACTTTAACAATGAATTATAATATTTAATTTATCGAAAATATTTATTCACTTAATTTATGAAATATGACTTTTAACATTTTAAATTTATATGTTTTTAAAGCTTACATTTAAAAAGACTTTCTATAGTGATCGAAATTTTATTTTGATGTTTAATGTATGAAATAGGTTTTTAAAGTTTGAACTATATTTTAAAATATATTTTAAGCCTTTATTTAATTTAAATATTAAATGTTGAACATGTTCTCTCAAACTATATAAATATTCAAAACTATTCTGTTAAGAACTTAAATAGTCTATTTATTTATTTTTTTTAATTTAATATATGCTTCAGAGCATATTCCTTTCTTTTAGATATGCATTAGAATAATTGTTAGAAATAAGATGATGCAAGTTCATTGGAAAATAATTTTTATTATACATGGGTTCTCTTTGTTTTACATATGCCGAAGTTTTTTTTGTGTTCTTTTATATATTTTCTTTATTTAATAGGCATTAAATGTGACTGTGCATATTTAAAATAATGTCTCGCAATGCGCTTAAAAATGCCTTCTACTCTATAATGTCTGTTCTGCTTCCATAATTAATTATTAGGTTAAACGAATTCACTCGGTTAGAATTTGGATAAAATTAAACCTCGTTTGCAATTTCCTCTAGCATGATATGTTGCAATATATCTGCATTTGTTTTCTCGCCCATCTTTTTCTTATTAAATAATTTTTCTTCATTATTTAGCATTATTTGGGGGGCTATTCATTCAAAACAAAATAAAGATCTGTAAATTCCAATTCCTCGAAATATTTCATAATAGAGCTGTGCTATTTCATCATCCTCGAACGAGTTGTTTAAAATGTATGACTTATCTTTTGGGATAGTTCATAACAGGAGTTGAATGTACGGCAGACAAAAGTAGCGTGATAATAAATTTAAAGTCACAGCTTCATACGATAATCATAAGAAACGTGTAATGAAAGACATAAACAATCAACTGGAAGGAGCAATTTGGAGGACAGGAAAAATGTAGTAGTTAACAATACACACACACACACACACATATATATATATATATATATATGTGTGTGTGTGTGTGTGTGTACTAGATATTTACCTGGCATTGCCTGCGTATTTATTTATCCTAATTTGTTATTAGACAGGAAAAGGAAGGAATTCTACCTATAGTGTAAAATCAAAGTAATTTTATTTACAGGTATTGAAAAATATATGTACAGTATACAAATTATAAGGAAAAATTGAAAATTCGCTATAATATTAATTTAACTTAATACTTGATTCTAAACAACATTTTTAGTTCTCCTATCATCTCAGTCACCCCGAAAACTATGGATTTGATACCACTCTCTGTCATTTTGGACATTCTATTTTTCTACCTTCTTCCCCCCCCCTTCAATGCTGATAGGGGCTGAACTTGCACTTAAACGACATCGGGAGTGTCCCTACTCATCTCAACGACCCCTAAAACTATGAATTCGACACTCCTCTCGGTCATTTTGGACATTTTTTATTTTTCACCCCTTCTCCTCTCCTCCAATACTGATAGGGCTGAACTTACACTTAAATGGCATCGGGAGTGCCACTTTCATCTTAGCGACTCCAAACACTATGGATTCCACACCACCCTCGATCAGTTTGAACATTCTAGTTTTAACCCCTTCTTCACCCGCACCCAATGCTGATGGGGCGGTGGGGGGCGGTTGAACTTGCTATTAAACGGCATCGGGAGTATGGCTATTAATCTCAACGACACCGAAAACTATTAATTTGATAATAATATCAATATTTTTGAATATTTTTACATGTCACCCCCTACCGCCCTGCATCCCTAGGGCTGCTGAGGATGTCTTACCCTTCCCTCAGTGTTTCTTTCCAGATTGTTAATTATATGTGTACCAAGTTTGATTGAATTTTCTTCAGGCGTTCCAGAGTGGTGCTGGAACATACACACGCACATACATCCATTTATATATATATATATATATATATATATATATATATATATATATGAATGTATGTATGTATGTATGTATGTATGTATGTATATATATATATATATATATATATATGTATGTATATATATATATATACATACATATATATATATATATATATATGTGTGTGTGTGTGTGTGTGTGTGTGTGTGTGTGTGTGTAAACAGTGAGAGGCAAAAGTATTTGCACTGAGAGAATTTTCGATATAGCATCAAAAAATTATATTCAAAATTTGACAACAGAACAAGTTTTTTAATCCTCAAAAAACTATTTGTTGAAGAAAATACCATGAAATAATGTTTGAAATAACGAAGGAAGAAATAATAACATTTTAAGAACAAAGAGGTTGTGAACACTCATAGTTTCCGTTTGCTTACACAAATAAAAAGTATTTAGTATAAAATACACTGGCATCTGTAATTGCTTTGGCCTCAATAATGGCTATAAGTCTTTTTTCATTGAATAAACTAGATTTTTAAGTGCTTCATTAGCTATTTTAACCCATTCACTTTCGAAAACTGATTCTAGTTTAACTGTGCTAATAGTGTAATCCTTTCGAACTGGAGTCCAGAATGTTGGATTAATTTTCAATAAAATTTATTCAGAAGACCGGAGAGATATAATTAATCTTTTGACATACTACAGCAGTCATTTTCGGGTAAAATGAGCAATGTGCTTAAGATCATTATCCTGCGGGAAATAAGAAGTATTTTGGACTCCCAGCTTTTGGGCAATAGACCGTAAATTATGCCTCAAAGCATTAATAAATTACATAGCGTTCATATTTCCTTTAATAAAGTGTAAATTACCAACATCACAGTGTGGCACTGACGCCATCGTTTTGAACAGCAGGAGAAATGTTCAAGGTTTCAACTCCGTTGTAGGGCGATGCCAAATAGTTTTATTGTCATCTGAGTCAAAAAGGCTGCATTTGCTTACATAAGTAAATGATATATTAAAAAAAATTGTTATTTTTCTATGTACGTTTTTGAAAAGAGAAAGTGCTTCTTCCAGGTATCTTCACTCTTATATAGCTTTTTCCTCTGTACACTACAGAGACAATTAACACATTTTAAAACATTTCAAGCACAAACGCGTTTATCTGTTGTTTCAGTAATTATTTCAGCACGTGTTTGGGCACTCTTACGAGGAGTTTTTCACACCTGTTGCAACAATGCCTAGCCGATCTTTGTCAGATAACTTTGCGGACTGACTTCAATGGGCTATATTGTTTGCAGTCCTAAGGGCTTCTTACCTTTTAATTTCATATCTAACACTAAAAAAGCATTTTTCAACTTCTTTCCTGGTGTCGAGATAACTTTCATTTTCAAAATGCCATGAAATAATACATTCCTTCACAGAATCAGAGAGTTTCCTAGCACAATTAATCCA
Source organism: Dolomedes plantarius (assembly GCA_907164885.2). Taxonomy (NCBI): domain Eukaryota; kingdom Metazoa; phylum Arthropoda; class Arachnida; order Araneae; family Dolomedidae; genus Dolomedes; species Dolomedes plantarius. The sequence continues at coordinate 158,640,328 of OU015492.1, forward strand.
GAGTCAGTAATCGAAAATGAATGGACAAAAATAGATAAAGAAAGAACTCAAAATCTAGCTTATTCAATAAATAAAAGACTCAAAACTTGAACGGGCACTATTAATTTTGCCCGTGGATTACATACTGTAAACTAATGATTTTTTAAAGCAATTGAAAACTATAAGTGTGCAAATGCATTTTGTTTTCCTAACGTGTTGTTATTTCTTCCTCTGTTGTAAGTAATACATTATATCAAAGTTTTTCTTCACAAAAAAGATTTCTTATCTATTTTTTGAGGATTGGAAAAACTATTTTTTTGTTATAAAGTGTCATATATTTTTTCCTTGCAAATATATTAAAAATTAACTGTGTACAAATACACTGCTGGCCACTGTAAATGCAACACCCTGAAGGAAACATGCAAATAACATGAAATTTACAACATGCATTAGCGGAGGTGAGATATGCAAATGATTAGAATTTCAGTGCAGACGCACATCACGCGCGCCTGTGGCGCCACTTCAAAGCGCGATTTAAGGCTTGGAGATTTCGACGATTTCAAGTACGGCAATTGTGTTTTTCTTGTGGTTTTTTCAAAAAAACGATCTATTATGCCTCGTCGAAAACAGCGATCATCTTTTGATAAAGTATCCGAGTTCGACAGAGGAAGGATAGTGGCCTGCCGAGATTGTGGATTATCTTTCAGGGAAATCGGTAGTCGTGTTGGACGAAACCAAACAACTGTAATGCGGATATGTGATCGTTGGATGCAGGAGGGTACGACGGACCGGCGTGTTCGATCGCATCCACCTCAGCGCACCACTTCACGTGATGACAGGCAAATTGTGCGCATGGCAGTGACGGATCGCTCAGTCACATCACGAACCATAGCACAGTACATGCAGTCTGTAACGCATCATCCAGTGTCTGCGCGTACCATTCGACGCCGTTTACAGCAGAGTGGTCTGTCCGCAAGACGTTCATTGCTTTGTCTACCCTTGACGCAGAACCACAGACGCCTCCGCCGCCAATGGCGCGATGACAGAAGGATGTGGACGGCAGAATGGAATGAAATTGTCTTTACTGACGAGTCACGCTTCTGTCTGCAACACCACGCTGGTCGCATTCGAGTCTGGAGACACCGTGAAGAGAGGATGCTGAACAGCTGCGTTATGCACCGCCACACTGGTCCTGCGCCGGGTATTATGGTATGGGGCGGTATTGGATATCACTTTCGCACACCTCTAGTACGCATTGCCGGTACTTTAAACAGCCATCGCTACATCTCCGAGGTGTTGGAGCCAGTTGTCCTTCCTTACCTTCAGGGCTTGCCCACAGCCATATTTCAACAGGATAATGCGCGACCACACGTGGCACGCATTGTCCAACGGTTCTTCGTCAATCGCCAGATTGAATTGCTTCCCTTGCCGCCTCGCTCTCCAGATCTTTCGCCGATAGAAAACATGTGGTCCATGGTTGCTCTACGATTGACCCAGATTCCATCCCCAGCTGCCACAGCAGATCAACTTTGGCAACGTGTGGAAGCTGCTTGGTCTGCTGTACCCCAAGAACTCATCCAAAGTCTCTTTGAATCAATGCCGAGGCGTGTGGCAGCGGAGATCTCCAACAATGGCGGCTACTCTGGCTACTGATTTTGGCAGGAACCACACTTCACAGAAGTCTATAAATTTAATCATTTGATACTTGGTCAACATGTTATCTACAAAATAAATTTTGTTGTAATATCTCTTGTCTTTCTTGGTGTTGCAATTTGGGTGGCCATCTCTCTTAAAAAACCATCTCTCTTCAAATATTAAAGTTTTAAATGAATGACCATGAAGTTATTTGAAAAAGAATTTCCTCCTTTATAAAAAACCTCTTTTTATTATCTATTAGTGCTAAATATAATTTTAGTTTTTTAATCAGTATAAATCTATTATAGTCCTTTTTTGTGAGACGTGTGGGCAGTCTTTCGAAAAATATTCGTCTTATTTATAATTTTTTTCGTTAATGGGAGAGAATAATATGCCCATGAAGTTTACTACAAATATACTTACATATAAATGTAAATTTATCTATCTAACAATCTTTATCATAATCCATCTGAAATCATACTACCTATATCTACCTATCAATGTTATAAATATAGCGGGAAATATTTTGTTGATCGTTTACCTCGTGAAACTGATAAGTAAGTAAAAAACACGGTAACTGTTTCGAAGAAATACTCCCCATTTAATGTGAAATCAGTATGTCCTTTAACCGATAATAATACCTAAGATAATAATACCACTAAGATAATAAACCTATAATAATACCCTAGGTAGTAACCGTTAATATTGACGAAAATTAATATCAATATAATTTTAATGTAATTTATATTAACTATTGTTTCTACATGAGATAAAAAAGTATGATGTAAACTTGGATGACTTGGTGCTAACTGCAAAATATCTTACTGCCAATCCTCAAAGATTTAAAACTTAATAAAGCAGAAAACTATCTCCTTTATGCTTAGGATAATCTCTCTAAGAAGATTATTTTCTACAATTCTGGACACCTATTGCGTCAAAAGACAGCTTATCTTGTCTATTTCGAATATAATGACAGAATCCTTTGATAGTAGGCTTCAAAAGTTTAGTGTGAACTTTACATTATAAATCTATGTTTAATAGAAATTTTATCTGCAAATGACTGTGATTCATTATTTTACATGCAGTTATATAAAACTACAGGTATATGTCTTAGTTAAGAAATGTATATAATGTATTATATAAAATAAAGTGATATATTTGCTCATAAAGTAATTTTTAAATATTTTTGCTGTTTCACTACTCCTCTTACATTTCTAACTATGCTTTAACAGGCTTCGGTGTTAAGTAACATTAATTGGCTTAAAACATATCATAGTCATTCGATAATAATATTTCAGCTGTATTACGTATTTCAGTTTCGACGAAAAATATATTCTGAAAGAAACTCATGAATAATTAATCGCTTCCCCCCCCCCCATTTCTGATGAAACTCAATTCGAGTTATTTCAGATCATTATCTCTAAACGTTAAACTAGAGGAACTTTCTAGGATATGTTTTAAATAACTTAGTGATTGAATGATAAATATTTGAATAATATATCGCTAATACTCTGTATTTTAGGTTTCTCAGAAGCATTTCTATAGAATACTATATTTAGTGGATCGCTATTGTTGGTGAAAAATAAGCCCACATATTTAAGATCTATATCATTGAATGCAATACTCTGGGGGAAACTCTTTAAACGTGTTTTAAATAACGTAATGACTCGTTCAGTTAAACTTTGTTATGGTGGTACAGATCCTTACCTTTGAAGAAATTCAATGATGGCAAAAATCTTGCTGGGAAATTAAAAGATTTTCCTGAAGTCAGCGAGAATCACAAAAAACAGGGGTAAACTCATACACCAATTTGTCTGAGATATACTTGAATAATTCATTTTAAACATCCCATAAGTTACTAATTATAATATTCATAATTTAAATTAAATTTAATTGTATATGATCAAAATGACAACTACAGTCAATGTAATTAACGATACAATAAAATTTAAACCTTCAAAACTTCTTTTTTATCATTCAGGCACATTCCATAATGCATTGTTATGATCTTCTAAGAAAACTTAACAAATCTTTCGGAATGCAAATGTTCAATGATGAAATAGATGGGACAATAAGACAGCACAACTGAAATAATAAATACATTTCTCTTTCGAAAATTACACCAAAAATTTTTGTACCTGAAAATCCCGTAATTAAAGTATAATTGCCCCACAAACACTAAATATTTTGTTTTCTTCCCCTCCCACCATTTACCTTGAATGACCATAACAAATGAATAAATGAAATATCTTACGGAATTTTCATTTATCTTTATTCCTTTAAACACCGAGTTACGGTTTATTTTTATCAATACACTTTTGTTATACTCACTTCATTTTATTGTGAAAGTTTCGAATAATGTCAACAATACCATATTTTACTTCCTTAAAAGATAAACAGCAAGCAACGATTTGAACAAACCAAATAACAGCGAAATCAAAGTGATAGATAAGATTCAGAGGGCAAAAGATTTTTACTAAAATTTATGATTTAAGTGTTCTAGTTGAATATGTCATTAGGCTCAGAAACAGATCGAAAATGGACGGTCAGAAAAAGTTTAATAAATTGATAGAGTTGTAAAAATATCCCCATGTGAAAATAATGTATAAAACATGAACCTGTTGATGACTCTGAAATCGAACTCAAAGAACGTTTAGTGGTGAAGTGCTCTTTTAGGAGAGGAATGCTTCATCGTGGGATCATAAATCACTTTCAATGTATACATTTTAATACTTACTTAAAGGAAAACACGTCAATGAAACAGTTGAATTGCTGTGCGTTGTTATTTTGAGAAGTATCAAAAACTCAGTTGAGACACTTGTAAGTTGTTATTATTTCACATGTACACTAATTTGAAATACACTTGAAGAATTCGGTAAACCGCATTAGTAGTCTTAAAATATTCACCCGATCTTGAGAAAGACAGAATGTAAGGAATGTTATACGGTTTGACTGAAGGCCAAATTAATGGGAAAACAAACAAAATAAGAGAATGGATCGTCTCGCTAGAGCTCTAATTTAAATAAGGTTTGTCAGAATTGTAATAAAAGTCGTCAGTGCTTAATTAGTTTTGTGTTATGATCTAACACTTACCTGAAATAATAGAAAATAGATTAGTTATGAATTCAGTTTAAATTGAGAAAGTGTCCTTCGTCTATATATAGCCTGCCGACCATCTGTTTAGAGTTATTTTGAGTAGACATGGTTATTTTAACTAACCTTTAAGAAAATAGTCTCTGCGAATGTTTCAAGTAAATCGCTCGCAATTTGCTGCATTTGATTTATTTTTCTACTATGATAACTCTCAAGTAAAAGTTTTTACTACCAGATGCCAAGAGTCTCCAAACCTGGATGCTAGTATTTTACCTGCTGAATAACTCAACAATGCGGAAGCTATGCTGTTGTGTTTTTGGTTTTTTTTTTGGGGGGGAGGTTTCTTTTATCATATTCTCTTTCTTTTTGAAGTGAACGACATTGAATGTTGCCCCCATATTGTTTTTATCAATAATTTGGAATGTCTTAGAAGATATTAATAATTGGTGGACGTTAATTTGGTTCCCTGATTTTTTTTACCAGCAGCAACATTTGTGATTTAATGCTTAAGACTGTTGTGTACTAACCCTACTGGATTCGCTCACCTCAATGTTAACCTATGTAGAAAATTTGTCCACTATTGACAGCTGTATAAATTCTGATAATCCAATAAAAATTAAATTTTAAGATATCCTGAAATTTCTGCACCTTCCAACAGGATTCATTTTATAAATTTCGTCCACCAAAGGAATATATGAGCATTTAAAACATACTATACCAGATTTTTCCCTGAATAATTTCAAATTTAAAATACTATTTACATTTTTTTAAATGAAAAAGTCCCAAGATATCAAATTTCTTTCTCTATTGCGGAGAACATTTTAATAAAAATCCAAGTCGGCAATCCTAGGATAAATTTCACCATGGATTAACATTGAGGTGAGCGAATCCAATAACGTTAGTACACAGCAGCCTTAACGGGCATTATCCTTCTTTCTTGTGGTCGGGCACCAATCTAACATCCGACCTACCATGTCAGGGATACGAACATGGATTTTCAAATCCAGATTTTTTTCAGAATTTAATATTTCTGTTCGTTTAATCATCCCCTATACTTTAGGAACTCTAATTTCTTAATGTTCTTCTTCACAAGGTCAGAAATGAAATTATGGTAAGTGAAAGCGATTGTATAATATAAAATCGTAATATAAAGTCTTATATGTTAATGGAAAGCTAATTCCATTTTATCAAATAATATGATAAAATTTACGGACACGTATGAATCAATTTAATTATATTTTCAACACTTTCTCTGATCATCCTTGAATACAGCTTATATGCATTATTCTTGATTATCATCATCTATAAGATTTTCTCAAGTTACCTTAAATAAAAAAATCAGCGTCGTTTCTGCCAGATTCAAGAAATATGGGAGCAATTTTCAGCAATGTATGCAGGTAAAAAACAAAGAGGCAATTTGCTTCATTTTTCCTGGATAGACAAGATTAATTTTGCCTTCCATCTTTGCGAGTAGAATGTCCCCAGGGCTTTTCTTAACATTATCTCGAGAAAATGAGGTGATTTAAGAAACCTTCCTCATAGTTAAGAAGTCATATTTTAACTTTTTACTCTTTCTCTCCTTATTACGTGACTTTATCCGGAAAATTTAAGTTAAAATGCAGTATGTCTTCAACTTTTGTTCATTTAACAGTTATCAAACTCTAAAAAAGAAAACTTGAACCAGATCATATGTATTTTATACAATTTTTCCTCTAACTCTCTCACTACCGTTATTCGCATTTTATGAAATTAACTGCAAATATACTGAATTGAATACGTACTATTAAAATAGTACTATATTTACCTTCCATATTTTGGATTATTTAAAAAACGGCGCAAGTTAATATTTATTGAAAACAAATTTATACGCTTTATCAATTCTTCTTGTATAAGCGAAAATTTTGTAACAGTAAAAGAAATAATTTAATTATATTTCAGATTTTTAACTTTCATGAATATATATTATCTCAGTAAAGAAATATGTTAAGTAAAATTTATAAAATTACTTACTGACACATCTTTAAAATCCTATTAAGGATTTTTAAATGATCATTAACAATAAAAACTTAATCGCTTTTAACTATGCAGACAAGTTATAGAAGCATTTCATTATCATTTTTATCTTGCTTCCAAATTCGTACATCCAATGGAACAAAACTAGAGTTTTTTAATAACATATTTTATTAATCTAAAATGTTTATCTGTTTATGTTACCTTGTTGAAAATCGATAATTTGTATATTTTCCCCTTAGCCGCATGGTAATGCTTTCAGGTTTTGATCGTATTAAAACAACCTCAAAAACTCATTAGATATTCATTACCTAACATACTCTCTTCCCCTTTTTTGCTGGTAAATGAAATCTAACTTGTCTTAGATCAACTACACCTGCAAATTTTATGACATCAAACAAAGGGAATACATTAATGATAAAAAATAGCTCAAGGGGAAAATATTTTCTATGAATGTTGAATGCGAAAATTTTATAACGGTGCAAGAAATAATTTAATTAAATTTTATTTATTTATCTTTGATGAATATATATTATCCCAGTAGAGCAATGTGTTAAGTAAAATTTATAAAATTACTTTCAGGCACATCTTTGAAATACTACGAATGATTTTTAAAGGATTATTAACGGGAATAAATTAAAGGCTTGTAATTATGCAGACTAAGTTGTATTAGCATTTCATTTTCATTTTATCCTGCTTGCAAGTAGGTTTATCCTATGGATCAAAACCAGCGTTTTTTAATAACATATTCTATTAATTTAAAATTTTATCTGTATATCTTACCTTGTTAAAGATAGATAACTTGCATATTTTCTCCTAAGCCGTATGGTAATGTTTTCAAGTTTTGATCGTATTACAACAACCTCAAGAACGCATTAGATATTCATTACCTAACATACTCTCTTCCCATTTTCTGCTACTAAATGAAATCTAACTCGGCCTATATCAAATACACCTATAAAGTTTATGACATCAAACAAAGGAAATACAACAATATGTGAAGTTACCTGTTTTCATTACCTTAGTTTGCGGTAACTTATATACTAAAACTACGAACTCATCATTAACAAGATGCAGCGAGGTACACTAAACTCTATTTATTACAACACAATTAGACTACATAAATACCATACTCAATTACTAGCAGCCAACGGGGAATTATTTATCACGCGTGTTAATCCCGGTAGTTATATTACTAAGATTCTGCCAGAATTCAGCCACGCCACCGCTTGTACATACGCCACACTAACCTTTCTGTCTTCACTTTATAACCAGATCGATGGAACGATAGCTAACTTCCAAATGCCTTCGGTAAGCTTGATAATATCCACCTGTTGTACGGCAAAAGAGATCTTCACTTCTCCAATCGTTTTTCGTTCGCCGCTCACCTCCGTTCGACCTCGCCTCGTGGTGTTTTCCAATTTCACTCTCGCATGTGTGCGCTATCCACGGGGATTCCCATCTAGTAGAAAAGCGCCGCTTATTTGAATTCGCTTGTTTCTTCTTCAAATGGGAATTTATTTAAATCAGAGGGGGGTTAATTTTGATTCAATAACTCAAAAATCATAAAAAATAGCTCAAGAGAAAATATTCACTGTGCATTTCTAAAGACAGTAACAGTGGATTTTCCCAGTGAGCCAAACGTTTTCTATGAAACGAGGAAAAATGTGGCCAAAGTAATGCATTGGCATATACCTACAACTAATTTTTATAGGCTCGAGGAAGCCTAGTGGTAGCGCGTTGGCTTTAGGTGCTAAGGTTGTCCGGATCAAATCCCGACAAGAGCCATTAAATACCTCTGTGTCTACCTCCGTGTCTAGGCCGGATATAGGGACGTTATTTCCGTAGACCGGAAAGTTCCTCTATGAGGTCAGAGAGGGTGAGAGAGGGTACGATCCCCCAGATGCCGGTCCTGGGGAGTGCTTGGTTAAAATTAAGGTGGCATCTGTCTAAATTGCATTCCGACCCTTGTGGTGCCATTGTAAACTGGAGCCTCACCCCTCAGCTTTTATGGATCTGGTCTGAAATACTTTCGACCAGGGAGTATTGGAAACAACAACAACAACTAATTTTCATACAATTTTCACTCTATTTTAAAGGAAAAAAGAGTGCAATTAGTATTTGGCCTCTATCTACAAAGTTGTCTGAAAAATTTAGATCCAAGAAGTTTCATTCGTCTGTTAGTTCGATTCATGGGCCGTGAAATATTATGGAATAAATTTAAACACTAGAAAGACGGCTGCCGTCATTTTGAAGGTTTCGGACATACTATTGAGCGCTGTGTCTGTATTTATGTCCCCGGGCTTCTGAAATGTTATGACTTTTTCTAATTTTACGCGAAATATGCACACACATTTACAAAATTATATTCGGTAGTAAAGAAGGGGAGTAAATGTGCTGTATACCCACTAGGACTGAAAGTCGTCAATTTGACGGCAACATAGAAAACGGGAAGAAATCTTTAAAATAATACCGGAAAATTGTTAGTTACTTTTCATCTCTTCCCGCTTTTGCAAGTAACAGAATTGGCTCTTCGGGAACTTTGGTGTTGAAAAATAAGCACTGCACAAACCATGCGTATTTTTTTACGGATAAACCAAACCAGGTTGTCAGCTCGGCATACCTGTATAAAAATATATCTAAATATATACTAATTTATTACATATAGGTAAGAAATAGTTCAAAATTTAAAGTATTTGACCACTTGAAAAAACATCAAATATTTTATATTCTTGATTTCATTTTTAACTGTCAAAATGACGACATTCATTCTTTTTAGTAAGAATAAAATTCCCGTCTTTGTAGTGTTGAAGATCAAAAGAGTTCCCTATTGAGTGTTCTAGGCAGTCTGTATATTATTGGGTTCTGATACCTTGCAGTCAAAGGCATTCTCATATTATCTTCGCTTTTTAGAAATCCTCAACAGTGATATTTTTCACAACGTAACAACGTGAATGAGAATGTGGAAAGTTCATGAACAATGCTACTAAAATTGAACTATGGTTTTTTAGTACCCTTATCAGACCTGAGATATACATATATATCATTTGCATCTACAAATTGTTCTTAACGATCCATCGACAATATTCGGAAATGGCAAACAGAGAAAACTATGTTGAACTTCAACACTAAATGCTATGAAATTAACACACTATGATATAAAGACCTATTATGCCATAAAATTAAAACGATTTTTCTCTCAAAACTATAAAAGAAATACAAATATACATAAGACATGCATACGTGACTCGTACAAATTATTATAGAATATCTGCTAATTTACATTACCAACGTATAAAGATATATTTTACCCAAGCGGTAGTTTCTGATTAAATTCGATATTGCTATTCTCAATTTTTTAAGCCAAATCGAACATTCTTTCTCATTCAATATCCAATGATGCGATACTTTATTCTAACTTCCAGCTGAAACTATACAAAATAAGTACTTCACAAAATTTGCGGTTATGAGTTTTAGTATTGTTTACTGTTTTAACGATCCAAAAGAGTAAAAAATACACTGTATGGAATAATACATTGTATTTTACGAAGTTACGAACTCACTAATGCAGGTTAGATCCCAACACAATGAAAAAAACATAATAAACGAAAACAATTTAGTACACGTACAATCATGTAAAAAAAATTTTAGATTACCGTAAAATTTCGAATATTTATAACAATTGTTGAGATGTGCATATAAATATGTATATATTGTTTTATAAATTTTAATGATTTTAGAAACAAACACACACACACACACACACACACATACATATATATATATATATATATATATATATATATATATATATATATATATATATATTTCAAAATTATCTAACCTGTTTACATAAATCTGTTTTTAATAACATTATTGTAAATCAGTTAGTTCGTATAAACAGGCTATGTTCTAAAGACAATAGGATTAAGCATATTTTAGACTTGAAAGCTGTGCTAACACGTAATAATTACCCCGAAAGTCTATCCAAAAACATAATTGGTGGTTTTTGTTTTAATGAATAGTTTGTTCTGTTACATTAAATATGTTAAACATAACAATAAGTTAAAATATAAAAAATAACTACTAAAAATAAAAATAAAAATAAAAATCATAAGTAAAAATAATAATAATAATTAAAAATAACTCTTAGTAATAATAACAATAAACTAAATTTTTAAGGGTATAATAGTCCTAAAATACGGTAACCTAAGTAAATCTGTAACTGAGAATCCACTACCTCCATGGTTGCAAGTTTTGTGAAGTCAGTCATCTTGCGGTTACAAGTACTTAACTTCCACTCTGACTAGCGCCAGGCTTGTTGTTCTTTGGTTAAGTACTATTATTCAATCTTTATTCAATTTTTAATCATTTCTTCTGTTATTCATGGATTGTACGGTGTCTGAGTGTGTTTATTGTATAGATCATACTCATCGGAAACAATCCATTGGTTTTTAGACAGCATTGACACCGCTGATGAAGAAATGCTGTCTAAAACCCATTTCATACTTTTCTTTTCATGTTGTTTGTTCCTGGCTGCACGTACTTTTAGATCTATTACTGGTTTTCTCTATCATCTTTATCTTATTTATATATATATATATATATATATATATATATATATATATATATATATACAGTAATAACTCGTTTATCCGGACTAGTTGGGACCATAGGCAATCCAGATAATCGAAAATCTGGATAATATGGGTAATATGGGTAATAAGCAAAACAACATCCTTAACTAAGCAGACTTAATGTTTATAACGATAAAAAAACTATGCTTTGTCACAAAATTACAAAGTATTGTTTACAAGACATTAAAAAATATAAAATAATTTTTCACATCATTTCTTAACAAAGAACTATTAATTCTAGTAAAGATTTCTGAAACTCAACAAAAAGCATTTTGTTACCATAATTTATTGTACAATCTATGCAGGAACTGTCCATTGAATCAAACTAAAAAGCGAATATTTGGAGTACTTGTAGTTACGTCCTTGCTTTCATAGTTAAAAATTAGTATCTAATGTGAACATTAAATGAAAATAATGTCTACAAATTTGATCAGGATAAACGAGGTGTTACTGTGAATATATATCAGTGGTAGGGAGAGTCGTTGTTTGATTTTGTTGGATATGTCATATGTCACCGTAGATCAAATTGAATCGATAAATAGAGGGCTCAGAACCTCTGACTTAAATAATTCTTGGTTCAAACAGTTGACCTAAAAATATCATGAATTATTTTACTGCTTATTCTTCAAAAAAGTAAAAACATTTTTAAAAAACATATGCTTTTTCAACGATTTCGTCTTAACTTTTATTCCAGATAATTCAGGTATATTTTCAGGAAAGCTTTATGAACTACGTAAAGTGTGTAAAACAATACATTTATAATATTTAGATCGCTGTAAAATAAGGAATTCTCGAAAGAATATACAGTACAGGGCTTTGTAAAATTTAAATATTTTATAAATATGCCTGGGAGCCTTAAAGAGAGTCGCTCATTGTTTCTGTTTGAAGGGTTTATATGTCGCTGTGAATTCAGTTTGATCTACAGCGACGTATCACCTATCAAACACAAATAGAACCTGTGAAAAAGAAAAAGGTTCATAATCATTTACTTTAAAGTTACCTGGTTCAAATCGCTGGTTTGATTTGAACCAAACACAATGAACATTTTTTTCTTTTTTATTTTATTCCTTGAAGAAAGTTAAAGAAAAAAGTATTTATTATGCGACACGCTGTTATTTAGCCCATTACCTATTTCAATATATTTATTCCAAATATTTCAAGTACGTATATCTACTGGGTTATCTTTGAATAACTATACTTCTAAGCGCTCAGTTTTCGAAAGCATATGTAACATTCGACTCATTCCTGATATCTTAACATACAATGAATTCAGTTGACAACTGCTTATCTCGTATTAAGTATCATTCTGCGATATGCATACTCTTTCAATGCTCTCTGAACAATCTTAACATATTTGCACTGCTTCGTTTCCACCAGATTTCACTGTCAGATACCAGAAGTAGATAATGCAATGTAGAGGCTGCTGTTCCTAATTTTCCTCATCGCACTCGAAATACCATCGAGTGACCGTAGCAATTGCGGAATCTGTTTACTGATTTCGAATCAGCGGGTCTGCCATAAACACAGATGCTTAACCTGTGTCTAAAATTGAATGCAGACAGAATACAAATAAGTTTGGGGAAATTACAATAAACCCACAAAGGTTGGTCTTCACGCTTTGTGAAGTATTAGGGACACTTTTTAGCGATTGGACGCTTTCTCAAGTTCTTTCTTTGGGGTTTTTAATTCGAATAGAGTATCTCCATAAAAAAATAAAGACTTGCATATTTTTTTAATAAAAAGAACGTAATAAAGTTTGTCTTCAAAATAAAGGGATTTGAAGTAATTATTAAATCTAAATACATCTCACATAAAATTTTACTGGTTTTACTAATTATATATATAAATAAATAAATATATATATATATATTAATTAAATTAAATTTAATATATTGCACAGAGAAATTTTAATTCAACAAATATTTTTATTTCATTAACATGAAAATAGATTTGGTCTGCAAATATTCTGTGCCTACTTAATGAGAATGACAATTAAATATGCATATTAAGATCTCGAAAAAAAGATTAATATTATTAGTATATAATGTTAAATCTCATAATCAGATTTCAAAGGAAAAATGTTTATTTTCTTTTAATTTTAAAGGATGTTTTCAAATATTATTATCAAAATGTAAAATATTTTTATCAAAATGAATGCATACATTTCTCCAAAAAAATGCAGTCAATGAATTGAATATTTAATATAACCTAAAAATGGTTACTCATTATTACATTTATTATTGCTCTGTAACAATTTAATGTCAAATAATTAAATACTATATTAATATATGCGAATAGTATATTAATATATGCGAATAGTATTTTCAAATGTCATTGAAAGAACACTTATAAATTTTAAAATATATATATATTTTTCATTCATTAAATTAAAACTATATAATTATAAATGAAGTCAAACATTAAATTTTTTGTGCTTGATTTACTTCCATCACATTAAAATTTTCCTGTGCTTCATTTACTATCATCACATTAAAATTTTCCTAAGTTCTTACCAAGTAATCAAATTTTCAAACTTTGTAATAGGAATTTGCACGAAATAAATCTTATTAGGAAAATTGAAAAATAAAATTGTCTAATAAGAATATTGTTTAACAGCTTTATTATTTGAGGATTTTTTAAATTTTTTAAAAGTGTATAAAATCAGTAAAAGGATCTTAAAACTTAAATCTGAGCATCCAGAATCAGTGATCTGTTATCGGCTTATCTCATAGAAATTTTGTTATTTTCTTAACTTGATAAGAAAAATATATTCCCTGATCCAATGCATTTTTTCTCCTAATGAACTGAAGAAAATAGTCAAGAGACGTGGTTGTGTAACATAGTATTTAACGTGTCGTAACTTTACACGATTCTAATGAGCGTAAGTATGACAATTATTCTTGTCGCAAATTTACAGAGTTGCTAAATAATGCATAAGCGCCATTATTTCGAAATCAATTGTCTTTGAGATAAAAATAAGTGGCTTTAGAAACCACTGAAAATTATCCAAGGAGAACTATTTCAAGCATAACAAATTCTTCGGGAACACTGAATAAGCAGCTTAAGTGAAATGAAGTATCTGTATGACGTTTTGCAACCTACCTTCATATTCATAATAACAGAAATTTCATATAGCTGTCTGAAAATCAATAACGTATGGTAGACATAGTTCCGAAAAGTTAATTTTCTGAAGTATAGTTACGGAAAATTATATTTACTGATACCTTTTAATAATAAAATCATCTATAATTCCCTCTCAAATTTAAGAAAGAATTTCCTTACTAAAAGGTTAATACATAAAACTTGCTTTTTATAATGCGATTCATCGGTGGAAATTTTGCAGGAAAGAAATTTGAATACTTTAAATGAGTTTGAAAAATGAAATTGAAAGGTTTTTCATATAATTCCCTGCGTTATCTATATTATGTATAAAAAGTTCTGGATTCTATGAAGAATTTAAATATTTCATATATAACAAAATATCCGGATTATATTAACTATTACTGAGCTCAAGATATAAGAGAGGCGAAATTAAATTTTAAGAGACGGGATTCATTTGCTAAAATCCTCCAGGTTGTAATCTTTCATGTATTTTTTTTTAAACTTTTTTTCGATATTTCAGGCTCTCAGAGTGGTCTGTATCTTCACCAAATTATAACCCAAAGATTGAATATGATTTTAAATTTCTACGAAAGTTTTATATACTTTATTTGAAAATTCTGAAATTTCACTTCACCGCTGACTGTCTTAAAGAAGTCTTTTCAAAATATTGTAATTTAATTTTTAAATTCAGGAGAGGCTCGGTTCTTTAAATTTCATTTATCTATAATTCTTTTAAAGCATAGGTTTTTTTTTATAATCTGGTGAACAACCTCTAGAATAACGATAACGTAGCAAAATATTGGTACCAAGATAAATGTTATTTGCCGATGGTGCTATTGAATTTACTTTCCATTTATTTAAAGTGATATCCGTCCAAAAGTTAAAGTGAGCATTACATTTTGACGTATAACCTTATTCTGAATCCTTCCCTAAAGATGCCTTGCTTATTATTTGCTGTAAATCAAGGTTTTTTCTAATATATTTCTTGCTACTCAATTCTTTTATAGTTCCTAGTACTACATTAAAACTGATAATATAGACTTATTAACATGCTCATGTCTTTTTTTTAATATTTATTGGTTATAATTTTAAATATTTTTTTAAACATTTATTGGTTGCTAAGCATAAAAATGAACAAATATTCAAGGCCTGTGGGTGCTTGGTTCGAAACCCGACATGTGCTTTTAAATGCCTCCATGTCTAGGCCGTATATGGACACGTTAAATCCGGAAATCGGAAAGTCCCTCTATGAGATCAGAGAGGGTGGGAGAAGGTACGATCTCCACACGTTGCCCCTCGGATTTCTCGGTCAAAATTCAAGTGGCAACTAGCTAATACGGACGCCGATCCTTGTGGTTCCATACAAATCGGAGCCGCAAACTTCAGCCAGAAACCTATATTGACCTGGTCTGGAACTGCCGGCCAGGGGACATCAGGACAACAACATCATGAAGAGATATTGGGCACTGTATTTTTATGAAGGAGATCCTGTGTGTACATAATGGAAATCATGAAATCTTTTGAAACTCCTTGGTGAGACATTTGTAGTGTTTACTTAACAAAAAATAGAGACACAAGGCATAAGAGCTTTAAAAAAATTTTAAAGTGTTTCAACTTGCGGAAAAATAAAAATATATCAATGCTCCTGAAGACTACATAATGAGAAACATGCACTTTTCCCATATCTGCGTAATTGATCTGAGAAAGTTCAGTTAGATAAGTTCAGTAATCATTAACGTCTGGTGATCACACTGAAAAAAAAGGAAATTCTACTAGGACTTCCCAAGCAAATATTTCATGTTTTTGTCCTGTTCCAAAAATCCAAGGATATATGTGAATAAATAAGTCGTCCATAGGCAGATGAGTTTTGCACAGACATCTCTATAATAAAACTAATTTTCCACAAAGAAAGCTGTTCAGTAGACAAGTTTAGTAACAAATCAGTTGAAACGATCACCTGCAATAGTGGGAATCGAAATCACTAAGAAAAGAAAAAAAAAGACTTCCACGCAGGGTTCTACCCATTACCCACCTACAAGGAGGAAATTTAATCACCTTTATAAGATTGTAAGTACGCTCGTTTTAAAACAGTAGCTGAAAAAGTTGCCGAAAATACTCTCTTTCTAAACAGCTCTTCTTTATAACCAGTTAAAACCCGTAAAAGAAGCTGTAATTTCAAAATTTATAAATAAGCTGTCGTGCTTGAAGAAAAGGTTACTTCTGATTCCGAAAATTTGATATTTACTGAGTATCTAGGTTTAGCTCTGCAAATTTTGTAGGTTAAAAATTCCTTTCCTTTCCAATATAAATATGCTTCTAATAGAAAATCTTCATAGGAGTGTTAGAACGATTAAGTCATATAGTTAAATTCGCATTTCTTTACCATTTACACTTTGTTAAACATTGCTTTTATGATCATTTAGCGTATTCTTTTGCCTACAGGATAAAGCTATAATTTAATTTCTCTATGCCGATAAAACATTCACTTTCAACATTCCTTAAAATATTTATCATTTATTCCCTTTCCGTAGCAGAATAAAACTAATTATATTTTTCCCTCTTTATGTTAAAATCTCAGCCATCTTTAATAGTAGTTACATTTAACTAAATAATATAATAGCTATGTTTCACTAAATATGATAGTAGTTATGTTTAAGAAAATAGTATTTATATTTAACTTAATAAGCCTAGAAAATTCGTTTCAGATTTCAAGATAAATGATTTTTCTTTATCGTCTTTCAAAATAGTATTTTAAAAGCTCGAAACAGTTCAAAGATATGAGAATTTCGAAGGACTTTAATGATATTCGAATTAAACCAACTTTTCCCTGAAGGCTAGTAAGAAAATTTGAAATATACTCACGAATTCATAGGAAAACTTTATTGCGCGTGATATTTTTATTAGAACTGCTGCTTTGGCTTTTTTTTGTCGCCATTGGGCACACGGCGCGCAATTGTCACTCAATGCCCTATCACTTAGATCTCGAAAAATAAGACAATTTTTGCCTACGAAATTGATCTTTCGTTTCATTTTATAATGAAACTAGCTGAAAACCCGTACATCGCTACGGAGTATATTCAAATTAAATACAACGGTCAATGTATGCAATTAATGCAAAAAAAAAAAAAAAAAAAAAAAATAAATAAATATATATATATATATATATATATATATATATATACACACACACACACACACACACACACACACATATATATATATATATATACACTGCTGGCCACCCAAATTTCAACACCAAGAAAGACAAGAGATATCACAACAAAATTTATTTTGTAGATAACATGTTGACCAAGTATCAAATGATTAAATTTATAGACTTCTGTGAAGTGTGGTTCCTGCCAAAATCAGTAGCCAGAGTAGCCGCCTTTGTTGGAGATCACCGCTGCCACACGCCTCGGCATTGATTCAAAGAGACTTTGGATGAGTTCTTGGGGTACAGCAGACCAAGCAGCTTCCACACGTTGCCAAAGTTGATCTGCTGTGGCAGCTGGGGATGGAATCTGTGTCAATCGTAGAGCAACCATGGACCACATGTTTTCTATCGGCGAAAGATCCGGAGAGCGAGGCGGCCAGGGAAGCAATTCAACCTGGCGATTAACGAAGAACCGTTGGACAACGCGTGCCACGTGTGGTCGCGCATTATCCTGTTGAAATATGGCTGTGGGCAAGCCCTGAAGATAAGGAAGGACAACTGGCTCCAACACCTCAGAGATGTAGCGCTGGCTGTTTAAAGTACCGGCAATGCGTACTAGAGGTGTGCGAGAGTGATATCCAATACCGCCCCATACCATAATACCCGATGCAGGACCAGTGTGGTGGTGCATAACGCAGCTGTTCAGCATCCTCTCTTCACGGTGCCTCCAGACTCGAATGCGACCATCGTGGTGTTGCAGACAGAAGCGTGACTCGTCAGTAAAGACAATTTCATTCCATTCTGCCGTCCACATCCTTCTGTCATCGCACCATTGGCGGCGGAGACGTCTGTGGTTCTGCGTCAAGGGTAGACAAAGCAATGGACGTCTTGCGGACAGACAACTCTGCTGTAAACGGCGTCGAATGGTACGCGCAGACACAGGAATATGCGTTACAGACTGCATGTGCTGTGCTATGGTTCGTGATGTGACTGAGCGATCCGTCACTGCCATGCGCACAATTTGCCTGTCATCACGTGAAGTGGTGAAATGAGGTGGATGCGATCGAACACGCCGGTCCGTCGTACCCTCCTGCATCCAACGATGACATATCCGCATTACAGTTGTTTGCTTTCGTCCAACACGACTACCGATTTCCCTGAAAGATAATCCACAATCTCGGTAGGCCACTATCCTTCCTCTGTCGAACTCGGATACTTGATCAAAAGATGATCGCTGTTTTCGACGAGGCATAATTGATCGTTTTTTTGACAAACTACAAGAAAAACACAATTGCCGAACTTGAAATCGTCGAAATCTCCAAGCCTTAAATAGCGCTTATAAGTGGCGCCACAGACGCGCGTGATGTGTGTCTGCGCTGAAATTCTAATCATTTGCATATCTCACCTCCGCTAATGCATGTTGTAAATTTCATGTTATTTGCATGTTTCCTTCAGGGTGTTGCATTTATAGTGGCCAGCAGTGTATATATATAAGAAATACGATGATCAACAATTTATGTTAAAAAACAAAAACTATATTTATAAAAAAAATCGTAAGAGATATTTTTATAGACAAAATAATGTATAAGAAAATATTCAAATTAAATGTAATAGGAAATATTAAAGACTATAGTACAGTTAATATAGTACAGTTTGAGGAACATAATATGTTTTACTGTATTTTAATATTTTTGAGGATAATGTCCAATCGTCTGCCGAATTATCGGGAAAAAATTTTTTTTTGTCTATTTAGTTGTCATGCACGTGACGATAAATTTATTTATTGTACCAGAAAAAGAAATCACGTGATCAGCATTTGATAAATTAAATTCTAAAAATTAATATTTAAAAATTCACCAAAAATCAGAAAATGGAGGTAAAGATTCGAAAAAGATCTCATTTTAAAGGAATTTGTACGATCTTTCTTGGGATATAAATTTTATAACCCCCAAATTATTATTTTAAATGAAATCTTAACAAAAGTTACTAAAACAGCTTAAAAATTTAATTTAAAAAATCTAAGAAAATTTTTTTTAAAATCTTTCTTAGTCCACCCCTACACTATAAGAAGAATCTCCATGCAAAATTTCAGCCCTTTAGGTCCAGCGGTTTAGTTTGTGCGTTGTATGTCAGGGAGTCAGTGAGTCAGTCAGTTACGGAACTGTTATATATATACAGAGGCTGTTCACACATTTTTTAGACGATGTATATTTTATTCACAAAACTAAATTACATAAAATTCTTGTGTTTTAAATGTTCTATTTGACATCCCTTATTCTGAACTATTTTTCGACACCGCAATTTCCAGGATAATAATGCCTTTTGAAGTGTCAGAAGAGGTATTCTATATCATTCCTCCTGAACAGCTTTCCAGAGTCCTGTAAGGGTTTTGGGACGACGTTTGGATAATGCAGATTTTTAAAGTCCGAAAGCACAAAAATCCATAGGTGATACATCGGGAGATTTAGTAGGGATATCAGTGAAGTGTATGGCCTTGATACCAGTTTTTTGTACCATTTCTTTTAGGAAATTTACAGTGGATTTTGATGTGTGACTGCTAGCTTTGTCCTGATGGAGTCTCACAGATTGATGGCACTGTGGGTAAAGTGATAGTATTTCATTCAGAAAAATTGGTGATAAAATATGTTCCTGATAGTATTTGGAGTTAATCTTGACATTTTTTTCCACTCTCTTTATTTTTAACTTGCCATTATAAGAAAAACCAGCAACAATCATGAATACCTTAGAAAAACTTTCTTTCGATTCTTTGAACCATGTACTTAAATTTTTTTCTCCCCTTTTATGATAATAAATGGATCTTTTTTTGTTTCAATCATTTAAATACACCCATGATTCGTCTACTGTGAAAATTGTTTTCCATTTTTCTTTGGATAAGTGTTTCTCATATATAATTCTGCAGCCTGTTCTGCGTTCAGCGATATGATTTGGAAGAAGACGATGCACATTGCGTTTTTTCGCTTTCTTAAGATTTAAATCAACGTTTATCATTTTGTTTACAGTGGACACCGAGCATTTTAATGATTTTGCAACTGTCCTTTGACTAGGGGGATTTTGTTTTAACATTAAACAACGTACCTTTGCAATAGTCGAAGATGTCCGTTTTTCCTTGGATACTTGTTTGGAATTTTTGTCCCACTTGAGGTTCCAATTTGACGTTTTTTTCCTTTCTTGTTGACGATATTACCTATCGACGCTTTAGATATCACAAAGCCATGACTCTCACATTGTTTTGGGATAACGGAGTATGTATATTTCTCTTCGAAAAGAGCATAAATGTAGCCTTCGAACCACTGCTTTGTTAAAAACGCCATTTTGAATAAAAACAAAACTTTCAAGCCGCAGACGATAATTTTGACTTTTAAAAACATAGTACAATTGCAATTATTTCTTTTGCAGCAAACGATTTTTTATTACCGCTTACCAAAATCGTCTAAAAATGTGCGAACAGCCTCTGTATATAGATAACTAAGTTTTTTCACTCAAAAAGGTATTCCCAAGAATGATAAGTAATAACATTTTGTTGTTATAGATCAGGGGTTTCCAACTGGCGGCCCGGGGCCACATGCGGCCCGCGGTGCCTTTTTTTGCGGCCCGCGAAGACTTCTAGGAAAATAATTTGCAGCATCAATTTAGATATTCTTACTTAACGAAAAATGTTTTTGTAAAAATCTTTATTGTTTTCAAATGCTGTTCATTTACAAAAAACATTGATTTTCCTCGAATTCCATGAAAAGTAGGGTGTCCACTCATGTTCTATTTCATACCCCCCCCCACTTCTTATTTGACTTTTTTTGTGTGTGTCTGTGTAATTTAACGAAAGTTGGCCAGTTATAATCAAGGTCATTGTTCGAGTTTCATCCTCGAATTTTTAAAAATTTCATAGTACATACTATACACAAATCCTCCAAATCCCCCTCCCTCAAGAAAAAATGTCCTGGGTATGGTCCTGATTAAATTGCGGCCCGCCACTAGACAGGTGTTTTCGATTGCGGCCCTTGGACACTTATAAGTTGGAATCCCCTGTTATAGATTATTACTTTCGAAATCAACGAATAAAAATGAGAATTCCTGAAGTAATTTAAATTTCAAACTCGGGTATGAACCTGATCCTGAAACGTTTATCTTTCAAAGCACATATGATGTATTTGGTCCATTTACATCCTGGGCCGGCAACCTTTTTTACTAGGAGGACATATTTCAGAAATGTGGGTGTTCGGCGGGCACCACTGGAGGAAGAGGAGGAAGGGGGTAATATTTAAACATGAAAATATTAATGCGAAATAAATTTTTAATTCATAAATTTTAATTTAAACAAAATAATCTTAAAATTGATAATTAATGCAATATTTCGCATTGCAAATCTGCGGTCAACTCGTTGGAATACGGCACTTAAGTCGCATTCCCGGTTCTCAGGCAATGGTCCAAATGAGTGTCAGTGAGACTGGAACGGTACTTTGATATTAAGTATTCCATATTAGAAACCAAAGATTCACAAGTATTTTCTATTTCCTAAGAAAGGAATGAACTACTCACAAATTCTAGAGCTACGATTCAAACCATACATTCTTCTATATGTGCTAGCAATCTAAATTTTAGGAAACCGATACTTCTCCGCTTAATCTAAAATTCTTCGAAATAAATTTTAGAA
This sequence comes from Dolomedes plantarius, assembly GCA_907164885.2. Classification (NCBI taxonomy): domain Eukaryota; kingdom Metazoa; phylum Arthropoda; class Arachnida; order Araneae; family Dolomedidae; genus Dolomedes; species Dolomedes plantarius. Next base: position 158,662,607 of record OU015492.1, read on the forward strand.
GGAATGTTATTGCAATGAAATGGAGAAAATGTATAAAAAATCTATTATATTTTTAAATTAAAAATGCCATATCGCAGGAATTTTTACTTAAAATTTATTTTTCTATTTCTGTAAGTCTTATGTTTAAAAAAAATGTTCTTCATAAGTTTTATAAGTGTTTAACTTCTGAATTTCCCTATTGTAGTTTGTTTTTGAAAACATTCAGTTTCCAAAGAACAACTTTCTCTCACTCTTGAAATTCTTGAGTGGTCTTTTCCTTCCCCATGTAAGAAAACAAAATAAAAAAATCCATCAAAACTTCTCTTCGTGTTTGTTTATTTTTGTTTGAGTGCCAAGAAAACATATTCGAAATCACATTTTCCCAAAGTGGATTTGAACTGAGAAGATTCACGAGTCTGCGAAGTTTTAACTGCTTGTCAAAATTCAGTCTATATCTTTCTACGCTGTCGATAGATTTAAATTTATTCAAATATGCTTTTCTCAAATGCCTCATTTCAATATCGACTTATTCTTAGTCATTTGTTTTTTTATGTTTCCGTTATGAGTCCCGACATACTAGGCTGCAAAATATGCTTTCAAAAACAATATTTAAAAAGCGTTTACATTAATTCACTATTAAATAAATATTTAAAACTGCCCATAACTTCTCCGTATAGGAACTTGCATTTTATCGTTTGAGTATTTTGTCACACAGTACGTGACTACATGAATATTTTAGCCAACACGATAAAAAATAGGATTGTTAACTGAAGCTCTGTATTAACTGCTTGAACGAAGCAATTAATCAATTCATTATCACTGACGCGTTTCTTTTAGCACTAATTATGTCTCAGCATAAATCACGTGATAATTTTAAGACAACACGCTAAAAGTATTTCTTTCATTTTCCTTTATCAGAAAATTTCTACACAGAAAACTTATCAGGCAATTTCTATTATCATTGCTATTATGGTAAAGCTTATTTCTTGTTATAAATTTCCCTTAAATTAATATTCGACTAAATCACCACGATTTAGTTCTTGATTAGAATGGCTCTATTCACAGAATTTCAAGAATGTAAATAAGACTTTTAAGAAAGTTTACAAAGTAACTGTAAAAGTCCCCTATTTCTCAATTTTTAGCTTTTTTAACTTTTGAAATGAACAAGAGACTTGTCATACTTGTAAAAATCAATGTAGGTTGTTATTTATAAGAAAATATTACATTTGAAAGTTCAAATAGCTGTTTACTTAATTTGTATATCCAACAGACGGGTGAAAGAATAAAAAAAAATATTATCCTTTCTGTTACACTTTCAGGAATCCATAATAGTAAAACGGGAGAGATATCCTCAATTTTAGTTTTTTTGAAAATTCTTAATCAGTCCATTAACTGTTTATTGACGAGAAGTAGATTAGTTTAGGACAATGAAGATTTTTATCTTATCCAAGATCGAGTCAAATAAAATGAATTCTGGGGGATTATTTCGTAAAGTATAACATTACCTAAGAAAGTATGACTGCCAGGATTTAAGCATTTGTTCCTCTGACTAATAAGGCTAGTGACGGCAGACTCAGAGAAATTTGTTTCCGTTGCTTCATAGAGTTTTAAAACTGTTACGTTGCGTCTGACATATTTCTGTATAACTAGAGCTGCATTTTTAACTCACTGAAACAGAAAAATTATAATACGATGGCACCTAGTGATAAGCAGAATTTTAAAGTCGTTTTACTTGAACTTCACAGCGTATTTACGGTCACATTATCTGTCTGGAGCCACACGTGTTGTAGAAGTTAAAATCTCTCGATTATAGTCCATAGCACATGATTGCAATTGTACTTCGCTGCGGCTGCACAGTTTCAGGTAGCTTTTAGACATTCGCATACTCAGCACATAAGGAGCAACTCTATCTTACAAGACAAAAATGATGTCAACAGTACCTTTCCAGAGAATATGATATTCGTTCTTTGGGGATGGTGATTTAAGAGGCTTCTGAACTACTTGCCTTGCAGTCGTACTATAGGCTTCTTTTGTTAGCATTACGATTCGTTTTTATGAATGTAATTATATGATTTAAAAACACAATTTACTTGTTTTTAATAGTCTAGAAGATGTGTTAGTTTATGTACTCTATGCAGACGTTCCACCTTTCCCTTTCACATTTTCGGTTAGTTGAAGAAGCATCTGAAAGGTCACAGGTTTGAGTGGGAGGTTTGCGTGTAGGAGAAAGTTGCATTAATTCTGAAGCAACATTTAAAGGACATACATGCAATCACCAAGCTCGTTAGTCCTTAGAATAAATGCCTCAGTACTAGTGCTGATTTTTTTACATGAAATCAGAAGAATGAAGACATCAAATCAGTCAAATAGAATCACCTTGGCTTTTTCATTTAATTTTCCCTCATACAAATATTTCCCTTAAAACATTATAATCATTAAAACTTTCTTTGAATACTTTGTGAATATTTAACACATAAGTTCAATTGTGACAGAGCAGTTCATTAAGAAATTTTAGAACTTTTATGTACAGATTAAACACTCTTTTCGTGTTAAGAAATTTAATTTTCAAACCTTGATTGAACCTTGACTGAAGAGTTTTGGGTTTCTTTTCAAACTTTCCAAGCAATAGTACCTAATGTCCTCTAAATATGGAGTTTGATAAATGATTTAATCTTTAAAATGTTTAAATATAATTACTTCCATTCTTAGTGTTTTTAAAAGGATGTTTTTTTTAATAAACTCCTGTCTAGACTTCTCAATGAGTTAAAAAACAGTAACTAATACACCTACTTTTCTGTTAGTAATTATTTAAGCACTTTATTGTACACATTTTAGTTCCTCTGCTGAATTTCAAATTTCTAGAGCGTGATTTTAGAAAATGAACTTATTCGTTTCGAAAATTGTTCTCTGCAACAAAGTTATTTCGCTAAAGAAAATAAACCACTGAGAATGAAGCTTTGATCCCGCACCTGCGTGTTTTTCTTTAATTCCCAGGAAAAAGTATTTCAATTTTACCTGAACCGAAGTTGTTTCTTTTAAAACTTTCACGCTTGTATGTTGTGCTCTTTTATTTCGATTCTAAGTTAGAGTTATCATCAAAGTATTCCAATATATATTTGTGAGTTAAGCTGCTTGAAGTCGATGAAATGGGGACATACAAATATACTACATTAAAGAAAACTGTTAAATAAGATTGAACCTCACGGAAATGATTAAGTTTAATGTGATATACTGTCATGATAAATTATTTGAAAATACATTAATTTCAAAGAATAACTGAAGCACGTAACTCGCACTCCGATTAATTTTATCCATAATTTTGTTTACAAGGCTGTCCTTTAGCAAACTTTTATTGTTTATAAGGGGGTGAGGCTATCTTAAACATTAGAAAAATATAGAGAAGTAAATTTTGTCTACATTCTGATTGGATCAACACGGTGTTTAACTTATATATATATATATATATATATATATATATATATATATATATATATATATATATATATATACATATATATATATATATACATATATATATATATATATACATATATATATATATATATATATATATATATATATATATATATGTATATATATATATATGTATATTATATATATATATATATATATATATATACATATATATATATATATATATATATATGTATATATATACAATATACATATATATATATATATATATATATATATATATATATATATACAAATATACATATATATAAATATATATATATATATATATATATATATATATATATATATATATATATATATATATATATATATTTATATATATATATTTATATATATATATATTTGTACATATAAACAGGTCATTCTACTACTCTATCAATTGAGTTCTCCAAATTTCGTAATTATATAATTGTACACAACTGTAAATATTCATCGCAAAACACATTTGAAGCCTAATGAGAAGAATATGCTTAAAAGAAAAAAAATACTTATAAGAAAAAAAGGAGAGAGAGAAACCAAAGTGCGAATGATTTATAGTCAGACAAATAAAATGCATCAAATAACCCTCTACAACACAGTTTGAGATTCTTTATAGAATAAATTTGTTAATCGATATATACAGGTTAAAAAAGACTTGAACTTTTCAAAGTCCTGGAATCTAATGCCATAGACGTATTCATTTTATTGCAAGAAAATATACGATCGTTCATAGAAACACTAATCTAGTAAATATGTCTCTTGATTGTTGACCCGAATTAATCGCATATACCATGATGGCAGAATCTTCATTTTAACCGTGACCAATACAGTATAAATATATCTACCCAATACAGCGTCAATCTTGCCAAGCATACAGTATGATGGTTAGACATAAATCACACAGATACGTTTAAATACACGCGTTTCTTGTTCTTTTGACAGTGAATAGTTAAGGAGATTTAGGTATTGATAAAAATAAGTCGCATTGCCTGACAGCTCTCCCCCGTACGAAACATATTGATCAGGACTTCTTGAATGACAGACTGTAATAATCGGAATGTGAATATGCGGCAATCTAAATTGTTAGGGATCACCCAGCCAGTACTGTTAGCCGAATTTATGACTCCGACGCTTCGGGGTGCAAGTGAGTAAGGCGTTTTACCGTGCAACAACACGGGCCATAAAAACATAAAAAATTAAGAAGACAGCAGCAGTAGGTCTGATTTCAGAGGTTAAGAAGCAGGTGCATGTTCCTTGAGAAGTATCCCAGACACAAACAGGCGTCAGAATTAATTAGTACGCACAAATACATTTCAGATGCAGCCAATGCAATAAAATTAGCCGTGAACGAACCTATGAACAAGGTGGCTCGTCCCTCATCCCAATAAAGGGGTGGGGTGAGCGAATGAGAAGCCAAAAAGGCAACAACCAATAGTAAAAAAAGAAAAGAAATATACCGGGTGGTTATAATTAAACTTCCCCTATAAATGGCATCCTGCAGCGCAAACGGGTGAACGGAATGCAACGAAATTTTGTATATGGGCTATACACGAGATGCGCTCAAAGAATTTAGAAAAAAAATTTAGTTCCAAAATGTCCACCAGAGGGCGCCTTTTCGGGAAAAACATGAAATTTAACATAATAAACGACCAAAACAGAATGCAGAAACAATATTAACATTTATTGACTGGTTTCTGATCACCTTGTCATCGAACCACATTAAGTAAAGGTAAGGGAGAAACAAAAACAGTTCAGTTTGCAGAAACCAGAAAAGATTAGGACGAAATTGCACAAGAGGAGAAGTTTTTAATCGTGTCCAGGACGATGTAGGGAAATCTGCTCCACGTGACCACCTTCATTCACCTGCAAATTTCCAAGTCGATGTACAGTGTGTTCAACAGCAGATCGTAACTAATCAGTTGTGAGGCTTCGCACATGAAGCGTTATGGAGTTCTTTAAGTTATTCAACATCGCAACACCTACACGATTTAAATAGCCCCATACCCATAATGTTTCCTTACATCGTCCTGGACACGATTAACAACTACTTCTCTTGCGCAATTTCGTCCTAATCTGTTCTTGTTTCTGCAAACTGAACTGTTTTTGTTTCTCCCTTACCTTTACTTAATGTGGTTCGATGACAAGGTGATCAGAAACCATTCAATAAATGTTAATATTGTTTCTGTATTCCGTTTTGGTCGTTTATTGTGTTAAATTTCAAGTTTTTCCCGAAAATGCGACCTTTGGTGGACATTTTGAAACTAATTTTTTTTTCGAAATTCCGTGAGCGCATCTCGTGAATAGCCAATATACAAAATTTCGTTGCATTCCGTTCACCCGTTTGCTCTGTAGGATGTCGTTTATAGGGGAAGTTTAATTATAACCACCCGGTATATATTCGAGTGTGAAGCATTTTAGGGGAGCCCTTTATAAAAAAATGAGAAATAACTAAGCTGCTACAGGGCCGATGAAATTACGAATAGTATAAAATAGAATGCCAGAGTGAGTCCATACGAAAGACAGAAGAAGAAAAGCGAATTTAGCTGCTGCGAGGAGCATTCCGAGGAAACGCCAATTGATGAATCAACGAATAAACGTAAAGAAAAATAACGCCAACGCTATAACCACGGTGAGATGATAAAGGAATTCTGAATAAGGTGACCAACGAGCAGAGACTACCGGAGCGAGATTTGTTACGAGGTGAGATGATGACTGCGTCGATGACCGACATCCAGTTCTGACTGACCCACGGGACAACCTAAGAGAACCATCGTAACCCTATGTACGAGATCAACCTTGAATTGTCATCGAGCAATGAACTTTTAGTACCAATATAGAACTCTTTTGACGAACTTAGTGCACAGGGACTATCAAACATTACATGAACTTTGTGAGCTCCAGTGGTGAAACGAGATTAAGCGATAGAGTCGGTAGCCCATGGGTGAGCATTTATGTTAACTATATCTATTTCACGTCCCTAGCTTATTACATACTCGCCACTTGCCCCACAATGGTCGGCATTGCTTACTGTATGCTGAATAATAAGCATTATAATCGTACTTGAATATATATATATAGATTAATACTTTGTTTGAATAAAACTACGAATTCAGCCTGATGCTAAATAATGTACGTGTAACTATATATATATATATATATATATATATATATATATATATGTGTGTGTGTGTGTGTGTGTGTGTGTGTGTGTGTGTAAGTAAATAAATTGTATATATGTATAACTAGAGTGTCTTCTTTGAGAGTTGTACCCATTTTCTTAGTTGTATGCTGAACAGATTTGGTCGCAACGTGACTTTAATTGTTCGTATACGATCACAGGCTAATGACCCCAGTTGGGGTTATTACACAGACGAGTGCTACTTTTATCTTAATCTGAAGTAATAACGGGTTTGTCAGTGTCAGATTTGTCTTGACTACAGTCACTCGATGGTTGGTCACCGCCGGTTATAACAGTTGTTATGTAGTAACTTTTACAGGCAGCTAGACAGGCATCCTTCGGGTGTATGTTCAAAACCTCCTCAAAGTTTATGTATGTCGAGTGCGTCATATATTCTAGAATGTCATTCACAAGTTGAGGATTTACTGAAATTTAAAACCCATCATAGTTTGCAATTTATATCTTGTCTATCATTTTCAAAGGATTCCCTACAAAACTTATTTCAGATATCAAGGCCTTTCTTTAAATTATTGTTTACTTCTTGTAAAAAAAATATTTTCTTGTCGTATTCCGTACAACAAAAGAAAAGGAGATCGTCGCATATATTTTTTTACAAATGTGTTATTTAAATTTAAAAAATGTTTCTCAAAAGAATAAAACCTTAAATCTATTCATATTTAGAATCCCTTGTAAAATATTTTAGCTAAAGCGTGAATATGTTTTTTCCCTACTTTTTGAAAAATCGAGTATTTTTCAAAAGAGATTTTTAGAGCAATTTAGACCATGAGAAGAGTCCCTTTTTCAACTTTTAAAACCAGAAGTTTTACTAATACTTTTAGTGTACTAACTTATAATTTATTTTTAAAAATGTCAATCATAACTCACTATCTTTTTATATGTTAAGTTTAAAACTCTTTTCCCTAAGGCTCTGTATGCATACGTATGAATTTTGAAATGAAAATCATATTAAAAAAAAGATTCATATTATGTCAGCTTTGGTTTTTCCCTTCTTAGTTTTCATTCCTTGATCGCTTTTGAATACATTACATTTTTTTCCCAAGAATCCCCTTTCATATATTCAGTTGAATAAAATCTGGTGAACGTGGCCGTCGAAATTCAGATTATTTCTAGATTCAAATATAAAATATAAGAAATGCTGTTTGTGGGAAATATTCAACTGCATCTAATATTAAAATATATTTCAATATTTGTATTTAAAGCTTTTTGAAATTGACATGCACTTTTTTATAATTTACTTAATAACTAAAAAAAATTGTTTTCTTACCAAAAGAAACTAAATTACTTACCTTTCAGATATATTCTTATATATTGCTCCTTTATAAAATAAGAGAATAGAATTTATCTATTTGTAAAAGAATAATTTCTGTGATAGAAATTCAATTGTCTCTTACCAGTTATATCTGCACATACTTCATTTTATTACTTCATACTATGGTAGTCAATATATACCACAGTTCTCCTATCAAACGCTGAGTAATCTGGAAACTGCCAAGACCGAATACGATGACTCATTAGAAGGGTTTATTTTTAAAAAGAAAAAGTGATTTCTATCCGTAATACATGTGAATAATATCCAGGTTATCATTCTTGTTTTCCCTCCAGAATGTTCATTTCCTCCGTTATGTTTTAAAGGATTAATTCGTCTTCTCTTCTGTCTACCGGAGCACGACTAGACAACGATAACACTAAATTAACGGGAAAAAGGAAACCCTGTCATGTATATATATATAAAACTGACAATAACAATATTTGCCGAAATATCGCTCTGGAAAAGTCCATGAGAAACGTTGATCGAGGGGTTTTCGACATGAGGTTTCGACATTAGGTTAAATGAGTCAGTATTTAACCTAAACACTGATTCTTCATGAGCGCATAAATAATAGGTGCAAAACAAAACACAATGTACGCCTGAAAATATCGTGTAGAAAACGTTCTGAATATCAATCACATTGTGATATTACAAATGTAAAAATCTTAACAGTGAGCCACGCTTCGCATGCTCAACACAGGAACACTAATAAATGGTATGACAACAAATGATGATGGGAAATAAAGAAGAACTCAACATCTTCCAATAATTAATAAGTTCTCATCGATATCATAAATTTGTGGGAAACAGATTTTAGATCTAGGAACTTATCATGCAAAATACAATTTTCTGTCTAAAATAAAGGACATCTGAGATATATCCGGTAGTCATATATGGACATATCCAGCACCTCACACAAAATTTCAGATGTTCAATGAGTCTGGCAGGGGAGCTCAGATTGAAAAGATTTTGGCAACAGTATATGTAGCAAGACTGGCCATTTTTGAGATTTGATTTGAGGTTGGGGTATTATATCTTATGAAATTTAGAATGTAAAATCCAGGATTTAAGATTCCAAAACTTAAAAATAGAAATTAGGCAAATACACTCATGGACAAAAAAATTAGCGCACCAAGAAATAATTGCGGGATCGTAACGAAACTTGCAATGAAGGTACATGTCGGGGAGATATGCAAATGATTAGAAATGCAGCGTGATTGCGCATTACGTATAGCCGGTAGAGGGCGTTGAACATCGTACTCTGTGGAGTATAAAACAGGTAACCAAAGCTTGTTTGAATGTGCTGAATCATTTACAAAGGAAGAGCTGAGATAGACATGCCATTACGCCGTGTTTGAAGACAATATAAGTAGTTGTCGCAGTTTGAGAGGGGGAGAATCGTCGGGATGATGGAAGCTGGGTGGTCAGCTAGGCGAGTAGCTCGTCAATTAGGCCGCTCTGATTGTGTTGTAAGGAGGTGTTGGGACCAGTGGACCCGAGAGATGTCATGTACACGAAGACCAGGCTCAGGACGCCCTCGACAGACCAGTCGTCGAGAAGACCGCCACATCGCAAGAAATGCACGCGTACAGCCAACTGCTTCATCGGCCGCCATCCAGGCTCAGGTAGCACCGTCACTAGGGACCCCTGTGTCTTCTCGAACCATACGAAGGCACCTGGCTGAAGGACAGTTAGTATCGCGGCGCCCATTACATGTGATGTCCTTGACGCCCACCCATCGACGCCTCCGTTTGGAGTTTTGCCGCGCACGAGGAAACTGGACTGCAGCGGAATGGAACCAGGTCGTCTTTAGCGACGAATCCAGATTCAATCTCGGAAGTGATGACAATCGTGTTCGTGTGTGGAGAGCCCGTGGTGAACGCTTCAATCCTGCCTTTGCTGTACAGCGACACATCGCTCCCACAGCTGGTGTGATGGTATGGGGTGCCATTGCCTACAATACACGATCACCCCTAGTATTGTTCCGTGGCACCATGACAGCCCAGCGTTATGTTCATGAAATCCTGCAACCACATGTGTTGCCACTCATGCAACGGCTCCCAGGAGCCATTTTTCAACAAGACAGTGCTCGGCCTCATATGGCAAGGGTGTCACAAGACTGTCTCCGCACTGTTACTACCCTTCCTTGGCCTGCCCGATCCCCAGATTTGTCTCCAATCGAGCATATCTGGCATCATTTGGGACGACGAGTTGGGCATCCCACGAGTTTGAACGAACTAGAGGCAAGGTTACAGCAAATATGGAACGAAATGTCTCAAGACATCATTCAGAACTTGTATGACTCAATGCCCGATCGTATCGCATCGTGCATTCGCGCTAGAGGGGGTCCAACGGAGTATTAACTCCTCCGTTCTTTTGCCTTTTTCTCTGAAATAAATTATCCTTTTTCTTTGATTTTCTTATCATTTACTTATATCAAAGTAGTCATTACGTATGTAAAATTTCGTTTCATTTTGACTACTCCTTCTTGGTGCGCTAATTTTTTTGTCCATGAGTGTATAATGTGCTTAATTAATACATAAAAGACGGCAGGACACTTCTGTTATCGACTTTCGGAAATGATACGCAATACCGAAAACAATAATTACTGTGGTGATTACCTTCGATAAGTTTATATAACTATGATTTAATGAAGTAAAAAGAGAAATCGTTCATCGGAGAAAAAGCTAAAATAGATAATTGATATTTATTGTCCTGCGGTAGAGATTTTTCTAATCTTCATTTAACAAATGAAAGTGAAAATATACTTACCTATATCGAGTAACAAGACATTTTTAATATCGCTTAGGTATTTTTTTACTTTGTAAGCGAAAATTATATTACATTCTTGGGAGAAGAGAAAAAAAGGTTTTTTCATGATATTGAATCTAGTAGAACCTTAATATCATTAGATTCTGTTATCAAGTTTATTACATTTTTTTGAACTTTAGGAATTCCTTTTCCATTCTGTTTAGATTTTTTGTTTCGTTTTCTGTACACTTTCCCTCTACAACTTGTTTTATGTTTTATAAAACTTGTAGAGTCTGTTGCCTTTATTTAGATTTGTGTATCTGCGTGAGCAAATATTTTATTAGTTATAATAAAAATATAAGATTTTACTCATCCAGGCTTTAAAATCAGAATGAAATAGGTGAATTCCTTTATTTTTCCCTCTTATAATAAAAGTTCTTTATAAGAAATTTTAATTTTCTATTTGTTTGGATGGAGTTATGGCAAAAGATAGCGATTTCTTTGAGATAATAAATTGTCTTAAAAAAACACGGAAACAATCATTAACAGAATAAGTTACCTCATACAAATATTGCGAATGTATTCCATAGTTACGTAAATATTCTACTGGATATAGTTAATATTTTCTCAGATTTTCTACTTCTTGGTTTTATTATGAACATGATAAAAAATCTAAATAATAAGTACTGAACAGGAAAAAAGTTTATAAATCAGTGGACGTACATTTCTAAGTTTACAACTGAACAACAGGTAAGAAGATTTAATCTTTGACTTTTGATCTATCTTGAACGTTATAAAAGTATCTATTTCAATACTCTCTTAGACTTATTTAAATAAGTGTGTTTTTTATAATTTTTTGAAAATAAAGGGCCATATTCTTGGTACAAAATCCTCCAAAAAAAGAAGAAACAACCCTTTTGCATGATTAAACTTAGCAATTTGCTGCTTCCGTTTCATTTCACATCTGCTTTCCTGCATATTTCCTGCATCAGTTTTCAAAAAAAAAAAGTAAAATTTCTCCCATGAAATTTTTCTTGGAAGAATCTCCAAAATTTGGCCATCATTTGTCTTTTTCCTAATATTTCGGCACTAACGTATAAAATTAACCATTGGATATAATAAATATTCTTAATTAAGTCGTAGAATTCATAATAAAGTCTCCAAATATCTAGCGCCGTATTTCTCACAGTTATTTATTTTTCCATCGTAAACGTTAATTTTGTTATTAAAGGGGGGATTAACTTAAAACCTTCATAAAACTCAATTTTTTTATTATGATTTAATTTTGAAAAATGGGATGTAAGGAATCTTTAAAAAAAGTTAAGTCGATACTACAACTAGAACCGATTTTATGGCTAAATGTAAAAATTTTTAAAAATCTACAAGCAATGCATTCATTATTCATAAAACATTATTTTTATACATAAAATAATTTCTAATAATCTCCCAAAAATTCTTCTTTTGTTTTCTTATAGATAAAGCTTTCTACAATTCACCCTAAAAAATTGGTTTAAATTAATTACAAATTAACTGTCTGACAACACATTAAGCTTGGTAGTAAAATCAGTGCAATTATACGAGTGCAAAAGTGATCTCCCCCCTTTTAAGTTCTTTATATCAGGTTTAAAAATCTATATTTTGAAAGGTTTAACATTTTTAATGTACTTTAGGATAGAATCATTTAGAAGGACATTTAAAAGGAAACTTTGTTACAACTTCATCTGTGCCTTGTTCCCTCATCCTTATACTTTATTTCATTTAAAAACAAACAAAATACGTTCACTCAAGAATTGAACACGTTTATCCTGCTTAACTTGATATATGTGCTGACCATCATACTATTGATTCATACCACAAATATATTCTTATAAACCTAAAAACTTTTTATTATAGTCTCTATCCGTAGATTGTCAAATCCGTGATTTATCCTTCAAACGGTACAGTTGGGGGTCGGATCCAATCCAAGGGTGTGTCTTCCTCCTCTTGTACGCTCCCCTCTTGCAAGAAATCTAGTTGACAAGGAACCCTACCAGATAGACCTACTATACAACTCTACTAGATATAGGAATAAGTAAATTAGAGTGTATTTGTTGAAAAACAATATTGATGATCACTAGTCATTTTTAAATTTTTTAATTTTAGATTTTTATTTCGAATTTGAAGGCCAAAAATGTCAGTATATATTATATTTTACAAATTTGGTCTCGGAAAGTTGGTTTCACTAACTTCTAAAACTAGGTAGATCAAATTTCATATTAGACCTATACAACATTCCATGTAAATGCCAAAGAATTTTTCTTTGTTTAGCAAAATTACAATTAGTTGGTCATTTTTTCTACAAAAAACGTTTTATTTCATGTAAAATATCATCAATAAATGTTATTATACAGGAAAAATGCTTATTGTGTACTTATTTCTACCAAAAACTTCATCAAAAAAGAGATCGGGTCGGATCCGACCCGACCGTATACCATCTATTTCGTCTCAAACCACTGTACCGTTTGAGAGTTAATACCTTGCCCAGGAACACGGTCATCTTGTAAAGCCTCAAAAATTTCAATTTTTTCCATGTTTTTATTAACTCGCTTTCTTGTTTGTGTGTTTGTGTATTTGTCTAGTACAAATCTTGCAATAGATTTTTAACTAACTTCCCGACTAGCTAGACATTTGAAACTTTTAGAATAGCTCAGAACACGATGACAATACATTCTTTTGGTACTTTTAGCCATCTTTAAGCAGAATTAAATTCATTTTCAGTTATTTTCAGTTAATTTTGTTTGTAGACTGGTGCAGCCATCTGTAGACCGGGAAGGGAACGAAAAGTTAAACGCAAGTTAACTTCCAATTAACTTCATTTTCTTTCAAGTTGATGGGATAATTCATGAAAAAAAATTTTAAAAAGCATTTATTAATGCATATAATTGTCAACTTTATATGATTCAACCGAAAATTTAAAAACATGGTATATAAAAATTTCTTTTATCTTGTAATTATTGTTCAATAACCTTGCTTCAATAACCTTGTCAAAACCATCTTGAATTTTGCCTAGAAAGTTAATGTATTTTACCAAACTTGAAATTTTCCCAATAAATTCCCTGAAAAATTTCTAGGCTATAATATTTAAACAATCTTTATTTTCTGGCATATTAAATTTTTTTAAACTTTTGGCAGCCACAAATAAAATGACATAAAGGATGTAAACATCTAAGTTGAAGAATTTTGATATTTTCTATGTAAACGCTATCGACCAAATTTTAGGAGAATTTCCTTGAATATTGCAGCACCTGAATATTTAAAAAGGTAGGAGAAAATCTATTTATACTGGGAAGTACTTGCTATGTGAGTTTATATGGCTATTCACACAAAACATCAATTCTGTCACACTTCGCTGGCAGCATTGCATCGGAAAGAAAAATTAAATTTACCTTTGCAGTTAACCATAAAATTCTTTTTACAGTAGCTATGTTAAACATTTAATTATGTTCATATTGCAACCTTAGAACAAAATATTAAAAAGTTTCAAAGTATTAAAAAATTTCAATAGCAGTACATGTTGCTGCAATATAATTTCTGTTTCCTTTAACAGATATAAAAGGAATTAATTTTTAACCTAAGATGTGAGTCTTAATTTGTTATATAAGAGTTGGTTCTTTACATAATGAGGTCATAAGAAAGAATTGAATTACTAGGAATTAACATGTACTATTGACTCGATCCATACCGCTTACGACCAACCGTATAACATAAAATTCTTAGAGTTGTATGTGATGAAGAAATAAACATTTCCATATGAAAGAATTCATTAAACTGCTGAACTACTTCATGCATTATAAGTATTTACTAGCAAAATTAGATTTACACTTCGCAACAGAGTAGCTCTTTAAAAAGGATTCTTTTCAGAAGTGTTGACTTTGCTTGCAAACTGCAATCTAGTTTCAAATGTAACACCGGAAGGTGTCATCTAATTTGCTCGAAACTCCGCCATTTTGATTGAAAACTTTTGTTTACATTCATTAGCTATGACGTCATGTAAACTGACGGAGGAATATCTCCAATTCCAAAATAAATAAAAATAAACAAAATAAACAAAAATAGATAAATTAACTATTGTTACCCTGTAATTGTGGTAAACAAAATGCTAATACGATTCCTTTGGCACTATGAGATTTGCCTGAAAATTGATTTTTTAGTAAAAATGTTTCCCTCAATTTTCTGGCAGGATTAAACGGTAGAGCATTGCACCTCAGATTGAAGAATATCAGTTTATTAAGTTCAGTATGATAAACATTTCGAAAATTACTTGATCAACAAATTTATCTAACCCAAACTTTTAAACAATAATATTTAAAACCTATATATATCCTACGATATTTTTACACATCAAAGAGAAATACGCACGTAAGTAAACTTCTTTTCAGTTGGCTTTTAATAAATTTATTAAATTTATATTTTAGTTTCAATTTATCGCATAAAGATAAAATATCACTTATAATAATATTAGTTTCCTTGAGCGAAGGTATGTGTAAAATTATATTAAACAATGGTTTTATTATTTATAGATTCTCTTACATTCTTTTCAATATTTACATCCCTTTTTATATTCATAGTTTTTTGTTCTGTATTTTAATTAAAAAATTATTTTTACTCCAGAGGAAAATGACGGACACATTTTTCTGGCATGTTATGATATTTCTTGCATGTCTGTTAAAAAAATACCGCATAATTTTCAATTTAACGCTTTAACAATTATTTTTGAAATATAAAGCAGAAAATTTAGTATCTTAAATGTAAGTCACACATTATTTTAAACAAGTCTCTAGAATTGAAATCCATAATTCATTGAACTGTACTACAAAATATGATGAGGATATTTCCTTCCTTTATTCATCTTTACGTTATACATGTTAATATTAGCAGTCATTGACAAATGAAATATTTAATTATATATGTGTGTGTGTGAGCACATTAAATCGTTAGGCTGGAAAGTCACCCGTGTGGTTTCCAGGGGAAGTCCCTAAGGTGTCCATAACATGCCATCAACGGGAACGCTCTGTCTAAATTGAGGTGATACCAGGAGAGGATAGTGATCTATACAGTACTTCCAATACAAGAAATTAACAAATTTCGGGGTACATTCACAATTGTGGAAATAGAAAGTGCCTGAAACATTGGAAATTAAAACTATCTATCTATCTATCTATCTATATATATATATATATATTATACATATATATATATATATATAATATATATATATATATATATATATATATATATATATATATATATATATATATATATATTATATATATATATATATATATATATATATATATTATATTATATATATATATATATATATATATATCTATATATATATATATATATATATATATATATATATACAGTGGACGCTCGTTAATTCGAACTCGGTTAATTCGAACTTTTGGTTAATTCGAACTAATCCAAAGGCCCCAAAAAACTTGTATTGGAGTTAATGTTAAAAATATCTCATTAATTCGAGCTAAATTTTTATCACTTCGGTTAATTCGAACTAAAATTTGACAAAAAAAAATTCTTTTTCTTCGTTTAATAGAGAAAATACACACTGTATTATTATTTTCTGTATCAAAATTTCTTTTCTGTGTAAAGAGGCCCATGCCTGCATTCCTAGACTGTTGCATGTCCGCTAAACGTTAGTAGCTATTGTCCTTCTAATTAGTGCTAAACGGAAAAAGCAATTTTCCTTTATTCGGATCGATTTTCTTAGAATTTCAGAAAAACTTGTCTTTACTATAGATTCTAGGGAGCTGCGTCAGTTATAACTGCAGTGCAGACAAGTTAATGTGGTATAGTTTTTCTTCCTCATTGTGTGGTGTGAACGTGTAAAAATTCAGGATGTCTACACGTGGAAAGTACAAAACCCTAACTTTGAAGACAAAGGTAGAATTTTTAAAGACAGTAGAGAATGGCGAATGTAAAACAAAGTTAGAAGCTGACTATAGAATTAAAAAAATGCCTTGTCAACTAATTTGAAAAACAAGGAGTCAATTTTAGATTCATGGGAAAAATAAAAATTTGCTAGAGGAAGGAAACGCATGGGAAATGCGTCCCAAGAAGTTCTAGAAAAAGCTCTACTGCTATGGTTCCAGGATGTTAGATCTCGAAATTTTCCGATAAATGGACCCCTAGTGCTGACAAGGCTGATGAATAGGCAATTCGAATGGGTATTGCAGATTTTAAATGCAGTGATGGATGGCTTTCTCGATTTAAGTCAAGGCACAATATTTCTTATCAAACTGTATGTGGCCACAGCTCTGATGTAAACGAAGACGTATGCACTAATTTCGGTAGGAAACTGCCAGGGCTTTTCTCTACTTACCTGCCGAAAGATATTTCTAATGCGGCCTTAATGGTCAAAGCCATAATGGACTCTATTAAAACTCTGAAAGCATTTATTTAGATGGAACCTTCCTCTGAAAATGAATTGAAATGTTTATTTCAAATCGAGAAGCTGTCTGAATAATGTAGGCATCATAAACAGAACCAAACATCCATTTTACAGTTTTTTCCCAAAGTGTAATTCATATTTTTAATAAAAGTTTACTTTATACTGCATATCTTCTGCTTCATTTTATGATTAATGTAAGTCTGTATTGCTTTTTAATATGTTTAACTTTAGATAACATAGTATAATATATTTTCTGGGATTATACATTCTAGGAGAGTTTTCTTCTTCAGTGATACACATTTAAAGTTATATATTTTCTCTTAACATCGGAAAATTCGAACTTCGGATAATTCGAACTTTTTTCTGAGAACCTTCGACTTCGAATTAACGAGCGTCCACTGTATATATATATATATACCATTCCTAATGTTCTGATCTAAAGTCTTCTCAAATTGCGATGTGACTACATTACTCTTTTCGATAATCTTTTGTAAATAATGAAAAGTCACTTCTTTTCTTGCTCTGAAAGTCTCTTCATGCAGAAAGTCGGGCAATTCCCTTCAACTGGGTCGATAATTATATTTATCGTTTAAAATGCTCACTACAGCTCAACCTTCCCTCCTCGTTGGTCATAAAGGATTCCGTCGGAAACTTCAGACAACAGACAACGCTCGCAAACTTATATTTAAAGACACTTTTTTTCTTAAAAAGAACAAATGTTAATAGTATTCTTAGCATTCCTTTTCTTACGCCTTGTAGTTCCTATAGCCTCCCAATACAGAGTTATTCAAATAATGCACCTTTTTGTATGCATTATCAATAACTGAGAATTCAGGGATATAGTCTAAAAAAATTACTGACCTCGAGAGGATTAAATACACTTTTATATTTAGTAGAATAAATGTAGCAATAGATATCTGCTATACTAATTGTTTTAGTTTAATACTTTAATAACTGTATATATATATATATATATATATATATATATATATACTATATATATATATATATATATATATATATATATAATATATATATATATATATATGTATATATATATATATATGTGTGTGTGTGTGTGTACATACACAAACATATAGTAGTAGAGAGAGAAGTGTGTCCCTTCTAGTATTTTTTTTTCATGCATTTGTGTTTATGTAGGCCTATTAGCCGCCCACATTTTATAGTGGTAGCGTCGTGAGCTGCATGCCGTGGGCTCGTGTTTAAATCCCGAATAAGGTTTGGTGGTTTCCGCGTCGTTCCCCTCATAGGGAGCAATGCTGGCTCACGTAAATGGTGCTCCCACAATGAAGTAGCCTGCAAGACTTCACCGTGAATGACAAAAGGCGTATGTCTTTTATTATCCACCGCCGGCAAAGTGCATTAGAAAGAAAAATGTAGGCCTATTTCGTCTGTGAAACTGTACACAATGAAAATAAATATTCTATTATGAACCCGCATTTGTGCATAATTTATACTTAATTTAATTGTACTATTAGCATGTCATCCCAATTAACAATTATTGAAGAAAAGTAAATTGTTTAAGATCTATTAATAAATTAGACCAACTTATCTCCTCAAAATATCAGAATCCCAACTTAAATTAGGAAGCTAGGGGTATTATTGGCTATTAAATGAAGCTAGAACATGTAATAATTAGAATATAGTGGCTTTTTTATTTATTTTTTTTTTTTGCTAAATTATTAATTTGAGAAATACACTCTGACACATGTCTGAGAATAACTAAAGGACACGAACTCAAATTTAATATCTAATGTTACCATTTAATTTCTCTTAATATTGCTTAACATTAATTTAAACACTGATTACAAACTTTTACAGAAATCATCATATTAATTGTTTTCATACATTAAAAAAATTATTAGAACACATAAAATTCAAGTTACATATTTTCAATTTAGTACTGTGCTCTCGCCTGATAAATATAACACAAATAATTATGACTTACCACCACCTTCGTTTTAGAAGAAGCATCTGATCGTTTCTACTAAGTCGACCAGCGGAATCGGCAAAGCAAGAGAAAAATGGTGGATAGTTCTCGATCGGACCACCACGAGGTCCTCTTCCTGTCGCTACTTATTCTTCGACTCACTAAGAAAAAACGTTTCTCAAACTTTTTTAGAACCGGGGTGAGCAGAGGTCAGCTATATCCTCGAACAAACACCTTTCAGCTCTCATTGGCTAAAAAGATGTTGCTAGGCCGTTGCTATGGGGACGCTAAGACACCTTTACAGCCGAGAAGGGGTGGCAAGTCACTATTTTATTCTTTGCACAAAACCTTTCTACAGGATACGCTAAATTTGCATCCGGGAGGTACATACCTTTCTTCCAGAAACCGGTACAAAATAAACCATAGGCGCGATCCCAAGCACACATACATCTTAGGACATACATAATAAAACAGATACACTAAAATGTGCATGGAACCGAATCAATGCTGTATCAAGACTATGAGATTAGAAAATATATTTACGAAGTCGAATTCCATGTCACACTGGCCACGTGCGGATATGCCTGACAAAACATGCCTGAAAAATGAACGTCGGAATCAAATCTTGGTTTGTAATGTCCGTATGACCTTTTCCATTCATACGGACCGAAAAATATTTAAGTCATTTCGCATGACGTACTTAATGTATAGTGATTAATTATTCACTCCCATTATGTCTCGCTTCCTATAGAGCATTTTGTCGAAAATGAAGGGAGTATTTTTGAGATTATTCCCCAATGTATAAAAGGAAGAATCTTTTGGGCATAGAATTATGAAGTGATTAATAAAAGATTTGTCTGGAATTTTCAGACTTTGAAATGTTTCAAATTGCATTAAATAATAGCTAAACAGAACATTTGATAAATAATTTGAATTTGAACTCAATTGTAGGAAAATTTAGACAAAACGCTATATTCACTTATAATTAAAAGACAGAAAAGAAAAAAAGAAAAAGTTTGCTTCAGATCTCTGTGATAAAAAAATTCTGTATGAGTTAAAATTTTTGGAGTCACTTCTTTTGATTAAATATTAAACAGGGAAGCAAAGCTTCATCTAAAACTAAGCATCTAGGGCGACATGAAAACTCTAAAGACACCATTATTTTTATAAATTGTCAAGCGATAGATCATGCTTGGCTTTCTTAGTGTCATCTACGCAAATATTTTTTAATCTTCTTTCTAACAACAAAAGTAACATTTACTCATTTGTTCTATAAATAAAGATTACCGAAAAAAAGAACTGAGTAAAAATATGCTAAAACATAGATGCACATAACCTTGCGGCCCACTAACCTAGTAACTGACTATCCGAGACTTCATACGCCTCTGTTGCCATGCGACAGCTGTCAGATATTTTGGAAAAGATGGCACCAAATATGAAAAGCTGGAATTATCCCTCCTCTGTGCAACTTCAAAACTTGGGATGAGTTTCCGTCAAAGTTGAAAATAGAAACAAAATAATGAAATGAAACGTAGCCTCGATAGAGCATTATTTCTCTGGTAATATGTTTACTGCCGTAAATATCAAACATCATTTTGATAATAAAACAATTTCAGCATGAAAATTCCTTGTAATCAGGAAAATTGACTTGGTTATAGCATCAAGGATAAGATAGTTCATTACCTCCGTCAAATATATATTTGGAATCGAATTGTAGAATTTATAATCAATCATTTTAAAGATTTAAAATCAGAAATTAAAGAAGAAATTCTGATTTGAAGTTTTAAAATCAGAAAGATATGTTTATTTATGCAAAGTAAATGGTTTCGAAATTTACCACTGTTCCATAACATATATATATTACAACAAATAAGTAAAAATAATACATATGCATATTAAAATAAATATTAAAATCTTTCCCAGACATAGAAATCAAATCAGTTTTACTACATAAACCTCAGTAAAAAATGCCTGGGTACATATTATAAAGAAAGAATTATTTGCCGTGAGATGTAAAACGTATATATATTCCAAACACAATGGGAGATAAACCCGATTTTCAGACTATAAATTTTGATATAGCCATCTACAATTTTCAATAAAATAAATTTTCTTTGAATACTTATAGTAAATTTCGAGCAGAATATTTCATAATGATGCAGCCTTTCTAGATATACATTCCATAGTTTAATATACATAATGGAGTATCCTTTAGACTTGCATCGTCTACAAGTAAAGAACTCTTACTGCATACGTATTTTCAATTTTAAAAGAACATGATCAATCGTGCATGTTAGTACATTGTTTCTGAAAACATTTTTTTCCCTATGAATGTCTCGATCACAAAGATATGTGCAATATAAGGAATTTGACAGCCGATAGAATGTGTTTATAAAAAGCAAATATACAATATTATGATTTTCTCCGATATCTTGTTTGCACAATAATTTAAAGCAGTTATTATGCCTTCACGAAGTTTCTCGGGGAAAGCGACAATAAAACTCACTGTAGTAATTAAAATAAGCATTCAATACTAATATCGATGGCATACAACATCTATGTCCATTAGGCGGCAATAACATTTATTGGGTACGACCTTGGATACGTGTTGCGTGAAAGTTACCATATCTCATCATCATATTTCTTTGGGAAGGTAGTTGCCAAATGGTGAAATATCAAAGGAAAAGTTAAAAACATTAAAAAGGAAGGAAAAATGAGAAAAAAATAATTACAAAATGAAATAAATTTAAAATGAATGTAAATGCAACGTAAAATGCTAAATTAGTACGTGATTGCAAAATTAGTACGTGAATAACTATTTAGCAGGAGTGAATGTAATTACATATGAAACGCAGTGACGTGTTAACGCCCCATTTCATACGCAAATGATTTTTTCTTCAGCTTGATAGTCTGTTGGTAATTAATATTTCAAAATTTTTATGACTTTTTATTCTATTTATTTTATTTTTCTTCAGTTTTTTTCTCTCTCTCCTTTCCTTGGTGTTTTTTTCTGGGTGGAAAATAATGGATTTTGTGCCGATTAAAATATTAAATTTAAAATTTAACAGATTCAATGAACCCTGTGTGTAAACTCAGTAGAAAAAAGAGACACAACTAAATGTTTAAAGGATGAGGATCGATATTTACAAATCAACAAAAAACCTTTATTACAACAAATAAACATTAAGTTATACAGTATTAAAAATGATTAATCTTCTTAAAGTAACACATTTATGATTAATATCTCTGAGTACTAACGTGGGTCCTCACCATAGTAGGAATCATTTATGTGATATTAACTTTAAATTTAATCTTAAAATTCAAGTACTGTCCTTCAACAGAAAGTAAAGACTGACTACCCAAGTCAGCCTTGCTAAAAAAGCTGACATCACTCTCTAACGTAATCGCAGGGCGGTTCGAAAGCCCACCACAGAGCGAGTAATCGGGCCCGCAGGCCCTCCAGATCTCTGCGAACCCTTCTATATGCAAAATCTAATCTCCTATATATCTAAAATCCAAGTCCCCCTCTTAATACCAATCTCAATTTTCCATATCCCTCTCTACCTTCCAATCATAATATTTTCTTCTCCATCTAAACTCCACCTACGTCTTAAAACTCTATCCCAGTGGCCATAACATTTTTCCTTATAAATTCACAAAATCTCATTGGACCTATATTCTCCTATTTTCTTCATCCCGTTCTTTCCTTCATTTTTCTTTATATTTTATTTTTCTTGAATCTCCCCTCTCTAACCTTTATATGACTCAACAATACTCACTATTTCGCAAATTCCAGTAATTCTTATATTCCATATTCTAAGGGGCTTTTCGACTGACCCTCGCCTCTACGCAACTCTTTTCACCGCTATACTATTTATGAGAGAGGGCCTTTTTAACTCATCGGTTAGTTATTCAAAGGAAACCGCGTTATTCTCCAACGTTTTCCCCTCTCTCACCATAAATATTTTTATTCCTCAACACTTCTTCTTTCCATAGCATAAAATATCCCTTTCTCGTGTTGACCACTACAACCGGCTTTCTCTAACCTACCTCTCCGTGTCAAATTTAATGGCTATGACTCCTTTTAACTTATTCTTAACCTTTTCAAACGTTTCACAATGCATAAAGCAATCCTAAAAGGGGGCTTGCTGCTGCTAAAATCACCGAGAAACCCTTGCTGGATTTGAAGAGCCAGCACTTTCTTTCCTTTTATTCTACGTTTCCTCTTTCTCTTTGCTGTTATTCAATCATGTTTTCAAGACTAATTTTTTCACATAAATAGAAAAACCCATCCTTTTCGCTTGTTGATGCAGAAATATTCTAGGATGCACTTGTTTGTTTGTTTTTTCGTAATGCAGAGGCACTTGTCGTAAGGACATTCGCTTTTTGCTATTCACCCGTCTAGTCCTTGCTACTTTATTATGGGAGGATGCACTTGTTGAAGCATTATTTAGTAATACACCTTTACGATTTTCAATTGGGTTTGTTTTCCTTTTGTTTTCATTTTTAATGTTGGGTTTTCTTTTCTTGTCTACCAACGTGGTTTGTTTTATTTCTTATACTTCCAACTTATCCGGATAATCTCTACTGGTGAGCACTGTTGCTTTTTAGCAGTTTTTGGTTTGTGAGGTACTGTGGAAAGTGGAGAAATTTCCTCAATAGGCATTTTAAAGCAGAATTTGCAGTAGCAAATTCATTTTCAGAAGAAGTACTAAATTGTTACATAAATTCATTGTCAATATTTTTTTTTCAAAAGATTATGGTTAATTTAAAGATTACTGGGCACAAAATCTGCATCACTAAAAACAAAGTTTGATTGGCCAAAACCAAATAAAGTACCAATAAAGTTAACCATAAAGTTAACTAATTACCAATAAAATACCAGTAAATTTTTCAAGTATCTGTCAGTGACTAAATCGTCATTGGTACGATTTGGGAAATTGCAGAGCAGTACTCATTTAAGCAAACACGCTGACTTCTAGGAAATTCTATTTAATCTCAAATCAATTTTAACAAACTCTGTAGAAATCCCGTGAGTAATATAAGTAATATAAGCTATTTTTTATAAAGAAATGTAATTAACCATTTCCTGAACAAAAAGTGCCTATTTAACCTTATTACAATTTACATCACTCTTATCTATGTTTTACAAATCGAAGGAAAATACACAGAAACACTGCTTCTTACATTATATAGGCTAATGTAGTACTATAAATGACTCAGCTTTTAAAATATATTATTAGATCTTTCCACAGTTAAATGTTCAGAAAAAATTGGATGTGGTACGAAATTAGGTGTGTACTGGTGTTCAGAGAAATGAGATTGGAATCGCATTTGCCAATTTTCCCCTATAAGTACGTACACACAAATACACACACACATACTATATATGTGATACTATTAAACTACCTATAATCACCCATTCTGTACTTCATCTCTGTCATGGTAACCTGTCTCTTGTCTTGACGTAAACGCTTCGCCTTCCACATACTAACTTCCTCCGCAATTTGGCAACCTCTTTCACCTAATGCTATTTTGGCGCTTTTTTTGAGCAGAGGACGCGGGCTGGCTCGAAACTGCTTAAGATGTGTTAATCTTTACGTCGAATAAACTTTATTCATTAATTATGATTTTGGAATCTTTGTTACGGCCTCGATTGCAGTATTTTCACGAGATGTCCACTCCGGACATTTCATATATATATATATATATATATATATATATATAATATATATATATATATATATTATATATATCGAGAGAGAGAGAGAGAGAAACTGATAGATATAAATATGGTGTTAGGAGTGTATATACATAAATACTCAAGGGGTAAGCAAACTACTTGGATCGTAAAATAGTATGAATTTAAGAGTAATTATTGCAATAATAACCGAAGAAACATTAATTAAAATTAATAGTGAACATCGTAACACCACTTTTTTAAGTGACTACTTCTATAATTCATTCCTTATCATAACAAGAACCTTCACGATTATGAATCTCCATAAACATAAATAACTGTGAAGCAAATGTAAATTATGATATACTAGACGGGCTTCGCCGGTCGGTTTAGGGACCCGCTCTCTTCAGCAATCATTTTCAGAGAATGGAAACACTAAAAAACACCGAATAAAGGTATTTAAATTTTGTGGTGCAACAATAAATAGCGTACTGACTGTGATACAGCGCATACTGTATCGTCTCGTGGCGCTATTTAGCGGACATTAGCGCAAATAGAATCAAATATGGGATAAAAATTGAACCATTAATTTGAAGTGTGTATAATGTTTTTTAAACCCATCTTAATATTATTAAGAGAAGTAATAAGATTTTAATAAAATTATTTCTTTTATAATAGAAATGTGTTTTTCGGTTGTTTTTAATTGCATAATCCCGCCTGTTAATGAATCACGCTTTGTTACATCGTATGATCTCAAGATTAAATCCAAATAACTCTAAACTATTGAAGTAACAGATTAAGTGTACTTGGAAAAAAATTATCAGATTTAAAGCTCTTTCCAAATATGTAACATTTATATACTTTTATGAAAAAAAATACATCGATTTTGACATTTTTCAAATATGGCTGAATTTGAAAGGGAGGCTCTTCCATTTCTGGATTCACCCTTCAAAAATTTTTGGTTTTTTTATTAATTAAAAAGAATAGTAATAAAATTTTAAATTCAGGCTTCGAGGTGCACATGTTCAGACTCTTCACTACCCGTGTGCCAAATTCCTACTGTAAGTTTCGTTAGATCCGTCTAGAGGCAGCGGACAAACACACAAACACTTCCTTTTATTAGTATTAGATATGGAATATGATAAAATAATACAGCAGCCATTCAAATGAACTTTTTAATTCATGAAGAACGTTATCTTTAAATAATTCAATATGTTAAAAGGAAATTTTAAAGTCCGTACTTCACTATATTATATACATTTAATGATTGGAATGGTATTATCTGATAGTTGCTTTAAATAGAAGCTGATTATGCCTTTAATGTTTACTTTAGTAACGACTGTCTGTGTTATAAAGCAACGCTGCATAGGAACAGCAATTTCGACTTATTCGTAATCAGAAATTTACAGAACCTGATATAAAATATTATAATTAAAACATTGATGCTCGTAAGAAATCTTTACTTAATATGTTATATATTATATATTTTTCTTGCGGTGGAGTTTTTTTTATTAAATGATGTATTTTCGTACCATACAAAATTGTTGTTATAAAAAAAACTCGTTTAAAAACTTATTACAATGGGATTAAGAAAAATGTTGTAAAATCTAAAAGGGTAATGCAGTACCAATTGTTTAACTTAATTAATTAACATGAATAACGATTAATTAAAAAGAGTTTGTAGGGAAACCTGAGTTTAAACAAAATAACTTGAAAAAACCAATACTGAAAAACGGAATAAAAAATGGTTAACAAGAGAAACTTGTTTGAACTGGGAAAAGTTATTTTATGTTTCACATATTCACACAGTTCATATAAAAACGGCAAATAAATACTCGCAATTCTACTGTGAATGGTTTTCTATAATTACGGTTATCTTCTTAACAATGTGTAAATTTCTCATGAACAGAACTTCTGGATCTCCCATATACGCAAAAGGCCTTTGGGTGTAATAATAAAACATTAAAGCAAATTTTATATATAAATTATCGTAAAATTTTAAGTTTTTTTATTCGGTGAAAAAACATTTAATATGAAAAATATGTTATAATTTGCATGTGAATGTCATTTCAAATCATATTCTCATAAAAGTGCTGCTAAATTAAGTTTTGTTGGAAGTTTTTATTTCTATAAAAGTTACAAACATTCTGGAAAGTTACACAAATCAGAACTTTATCTACAGATTTCATCTCCCTTTTACATACAATTTTTTTAATAATAATCCAAGTGTCCTATTTTGAAGTATTAATCAATGAATTCAAATATTCATGGCTCGCAAATAACCCACATTATTTTAAACGAATTAATTGTTCATACATTGAGCCATAAATATGTGTTAACATAAATGCACCCACAACTAATCCACATATATAAAACAGTTCCGTAACTGACTGATTCACTGACTGACTGACTGATATACAACGCACAGACGCAAAATACAGTAAAAGATATTATGTTCCTCAAACTGTACTATATTAACTGTACTATATTCTTTAGTCTGTCCTATTAGATTCAATTGAATATTTTTCTCCTACATTATTTGCCTATAAAAATATCCCTTACAATTTTTTTTTATAAATATATTTTTTTTGTTTTGTTAAATCAATTGTATACATTGATCGTCGTATTTATTATAAATAGATATACATATTTATTTTTTTGTATTAATTGCATACATTGACCA
The DNA here is from genome assembly GCA_907164885.2 of Dolomedes plantarius. Lineage (NCBI taxonomy): Eukaryota > Metazoa > Arthropoda > Arachnida > Araneae > Dolomedidae > Dolomedes > Dolomedes plantarius. Next base: position 158,690,087 of record OU015492.1, read on the forward strand.
TTGTATTTAATTGAATGTACTCCGTAGCGAAAGTGCGGGTTTTCAGCTAGTTTAAACTAAAATTGTAATAAATAAGCTGGAGCATATGTGTACCATTCTCACGTTATTAGACATAAATGCATTGAAATTAAATTTGGCTGAAAATTAACTCCTACTAAGTGGGACACTTTATCGACACTAAAATCCACCTATGAAGGCTGTTCCCCATATCAAAAAGACATCATAATTCTTACTAAACGCAAGTCGGACTGCCATTCACATCCTTTACCTGCTCAATAATCTTCCAACTCCATTCTTCCAAACTTCAACAATCGGACAACTTGGTCAAAAAAAAGAGAAAAACGACACATTCTTCTTAAACTAACTTCTTTCTTCTTTTTACTGTGTTCATCGTGTTTGCGTTGCTCCCATTTTCGTTCCTCGCTGCATAGCTTTGAAATCCCAAACAAAAGGAAATGCCCCAAAGAGACGGGTGACGCAACCAGATCTTGTCAAATTAGCCATCTTCCTCTGTCGGGCGCTTATTATTCAGGCCATGCAGCGACGCACTTCCACTTCCCTGTAACCGAGCAAGAAGGAACATCGCATTGTGCTTCGAGCAAATGAGCATTCTTCTATCGGTATTTTATTAGATTTGTCAAAAAATAAAATGTCGGCTATGATTGAAAAGGATAGCGTAAACAGGACTAGATTTACAGCTTCCGTTGAGAAATGTCAAAACCCTTAGCCCACTTTTCGAATGTGCAGTGCGTTATTATATCCTCATTTTTTTCTCTAGGTTCTTATTATAAAATGCTTCAGGTTTCTATATCTGATTTCCCTAAGGTAAAGAATTTGCAGGAAAAAATGGTGGCAGTCTAAGAACTATCATAAAAGTGAATTTAGTGAATAACCTAAAACGAAGAAAACTAGCATGATATTTGCATAGGCTTATAAGTTGTTTTTGTCTGAACGCAAGATCATTTTTAAGTACTATTTGTATAAATAAATGATCCTTTGTGTTCCTTCAAAACATTTTATCCTGACAATGGACATGACTTCAGAAAATTTCATTAAGTACATTTTTTTTAGTTAAAACTTTTAATGGTAGAACAAAAGGAAATGAGATATATGAAACCTGAAGCATTTTCTAACTAGAATCTAAAGGTGAAAATAATAAGGAAACTGGGTATTTTTAAATTGTGTTTGTCTAACTCTAATTTTTTGTAGGAAGAATCATTAAGTGCTAATGCATCACACGATTTACTGTTCACGTAGAAAAAATGCAACTAGAATTAAACCTTAAGGGATCCAAAACCTTTACATAATTTTATGGGGACTAATCATCGATCCATATGAAAAATATCGTAATTTTTGATTTTTCATTCTGCAATAAAGGAGGTAAAATTCCTTTACAGAAAAAAATAGTTTTAACTCTTTACTAAATGAAAATTTCTTTTCAGAAGAAAATTTCTAGAAAATATTTAAGGATAAGGAGTGTCTGAGTGCACAAGTGTCTGAGTGTACAAGCTGACGTAATTAACTGTTTTAAGGAAAAGGACAATAACTAATATACTTTCATTTCCAACTCGTTATACAAGAGAAAAATAAGCGGATACTTAAAACGTAATTTAAATAGTATCTTTTAAAATATTAGAGGAGGAATACTGTAATGTCAGATTTTTTTTCAAATTAAGTCCCACTAAATTGTGATTATCTTTTTCAATAGTTCATTAAAGCATGTGATAAACATACGGAAATTTTATTTGTGATTACCTATTTTTAACTTTTCTCGAAATTCAAAAACTAATATTAAATCCTGAAGCCTTTTCAAGAAATTCTATACTCTTAGACATGTGTCTAAGAGTGGTTGGAAGTATCTGTTACTAGTAAGTAAATTTGTCAACTATGTCAATAGGCTTAAAATGTTACGTAAACAAGTTAGATTATTATTGAGATAAAACTGTGTATAAGTTTATTAAGATGTGCATAAAAATCTCCTAATTTCTTTTGTCGCAAATCTATGAATTTCATACCAAAATATTTATTCACCTGTGGCTGATAAAAAATAGATCTATAATTCTAAAGGGTGTCCATATCGAAACTTTTTTCAGAAGACAAAAAAAAAGGTATATGTATGATAATAGTCTTGAATCCTTAAAATGAATATTCCTAGAGCATATATTTTGTCCTTTTACTATATTTTTTTTCAAAAACTACGCACTTATGACTAAAATTTGAAATATTCTTTTTAAACGTTTGAAAATGCGAGAAAAATTTATGGAATTTCCCAACATTTTGTGTAACAGTATAAGTTCCTTTGAGCTAACTCATTTACGTGCAATACATGCAATACAAGTATCAATTGAAAAGTTATAGATAATAGCACGACCTCATATTGCTAGGATTGCTCAGTATGTAGAAAACCTCACTTTAATATCAGGAGACGCGAATTTAGCAATCTGTTCGGGTAGACTTTAGTCATACATATGATAAAAATATATCTTAGAAGAAGTCATCTGAATCAAAATTTTGTTCAGGTCAATGTCCTACTGATTTAGTCTCAAATAAGGAAGGTAGATATACGAGGGAAGTAGCAGGAAATAACAATATCGCAGACAGTCTTGTATAGTCAATTCTCGTAGTAGAAAACCGTTCCTGGGGATTTCGACTGAGGAGAATGCAAAATCTTTCTAGGAAATGAAAGGCGCTGAGCTTTATTAAGGTTGGTCGTAGTTGCATCAAATGTCTGAATGGTCAGCTTCGGTAGTCTTCTGAATCTTAGAGAGAATATTTCAATCTCGCTGCAGGCATTGGTGTTTTGAACCGTTCAGAATCGACGTTAAGTTTTATGTCTCATCCTTGCTTCAAGACGTCTGCAAGACTCAGTAGAAAATTATCTGTTTATGTGATCGACAAAATATTAACCAGGTTGGGGAGAGAACATCCCCAAAAATCAACATGTCCTAAAGAAATTTGATCACTTGTATGAATGGCTCATAGCAGACTCAGAAAGCATAATGATCTCCAGTGAATCACCTAAAAATATGAACATCTTATGACCATCTTAGATGAAACCAGCTTCAAGTAAGACTCCGAATTATCTCATTTAAGAAAGCATGGTCAGTAGGATCTGATCAGTATGCATCGGAGTAAAAGCAGAGCAAGAAGATAATCAATGTTTAGTGTACAAGAGACATGGGATGGCTAAGGCCCTGTAACCAACACGACACTTTAGGATCGCTTAATGGGAACGTTATAAGAAAAACAAACATAATGTGTAAGCAGTCTTATCATATACCTCAAAGAGCAAGTCTCGTCAGTTTAACCGTCGTACTGCGAAAATTTCCGATGGGCTCTAAACTAATAAAACAGTAATTCGGTGTTTAAGAATAAAAAAGAATATAGTTCATACATTATATTAGGAAATATATTTTCTCTAATTTGTGGTCAAGAATCTTAGCTCTAATCTTTTACGTGAATCATATCATGAGGATTTTAATTTCTCAAGGAAAGGCTTAAAATTAATTTCCAAAAGAAATTATTAGCTTTTTTATCAATTAACATTGATGTCCTGTTCTCATAGAATCTGTCAGCATCAGCGTTAAAATTTTTAACCAATCATATACCAATAATTGACCCATTTAACCAATCAGTGACAACGGAAACTTTAACTCGGACTCTGAGGGATCCTGTGTGAACACACCATAAGTTTTCATTCGATTGTAGTATGAGAAATTGTCAACAAAAAATAACAATATAAATGGTGGAATATATGGCCGCAGCTGAGATGCGATTCCTTCCGCGTCCATAACTAACTTTTGAAATAGGGGGGGGGAAATTGTACCTTGCAAAGGAAATAGTCGTCGCATTCCCAAATATTAATGTTAAATGTAATATTTAGAGAATTTTAACAATTTAATGGAAATAGTAAATTGATAAATTCAAAATCAGTAATAAAAAAAGAGGGGTGCGTAAGTCTTCATGAACAAGATTTTGATATAAATTATGGAATGTATGGATAAGTATGTTCTTGAACACAAATTTGAATATCAAAATGAATTCTGCTTTCTTAAATTAAAAGAGTATTTGCATTACTTTTATTAAATTACCTTTCATAAAAAACATTTAGCTTCATATGATGACGGATTAAAAATATTTGATGAAATTATTATGGCAAATTCAAAAAAGGCAGAGTTCTTAATCTAATGAAATATGTTTCTAATGAATTTTACTTCGATCGTCGCAGAAAAAATATGATAGAGACAAAGGGAAAGTTAGTCACACATTTACTCTTATATTATCTAGTAAATTTAATTACGTTAATGAAACACTATATATGAAGATAACAAATAACCTTCTATTTTTTACCATGTGAGGAGTAAAGTGAAAAGTTCGAACGCAAGGAAAAATTATTTAAATACTGAAAATGTATTCGTAATGATTTAAATAGGATTATTTCCCTCTCTATATTGAATTAAATATCAAATTTTATTTAACTCTGCATGAACTTAAAAACTAAAGCCAGAGTCTCTCAGTCACTAATTTAACATCATCATTGTTAACGAGTATTTTTCTAATAGCGTTTCTCTTTTTTATTAATTTCAAAATGTTATTAAAGTTCTTAGGAAATTTGGTATATATTTATAGAGTAAAACAAGTATATAAAAATAAATTTGTTTTATTCCCTCCCCCACCTCTCTATATCTTTCATTTTTTCAATTTATTTCGAAATTTTACACCTATATTATATATATATATTCAAGGGACCAAAGGTTTTGATCGCTCTGTCCTGTGGTTCGCTATACCCGAACAGTTAATTAAAATACTAGAGTTCACAAGATGTATAACACATTAGTTTCAATGTATTGAATGATGATATTAAAAAGTAATAAAATCTATTAAAATGATCATTAATGAATTTAATCGTTTAAATTCGATCATATTAAAACTCGTACAATAGTAAAAATTACGTATTATAGAAAAACGGTGGGACCAAAATTTCGTTCGTTATATACCGGGTTCTCTATAACGGGATTCAACTATATATATATACAGTGCTAGATTTCTAGAAATAGAGGTGCCGGAACGGTAACCTTCCGGAGTGTGTACGTGTGGGAGGGGGGGGGGGGATTCCAATTTATTGATAAAGAGAGGTACCTAAAGAAAGGTACCGGAACGCCGCTCCGGCGCGTTCCACCTCAAATCTAGCCCTGTATATATATATATATATATATTATATATATATAATTATATATATATATATATATATATATATATATATAATATATATATATATACGTATATATATAATAATATATATATTATATATATATACCGGGTGGCCATAATTAAACTGACAGTGCTCACAGTGTTCTGTAGCGTGATCTATTTGCGAGAATGACGCCACATTTTGTAGGAAGATTAAACAAGACGGGGGACGAAGGATTCCGCGAAAAAATAAATTAGTTCCAAAAGTCACCGCTAGGGAATATTTGGCGCTCTGTAATAGAAATAGGGTGTTAACAAATGCAAATTAATACGGAATAAAATTACCTTTTATTAGCACATTTTCTTATTTAGTTCAAAAGCAATATGGCAACACTTTTAAAAAAGCGTAAAATCTACATAAACACCGATAAAGTCTCGTGATCTGGAATATCACGTACGCTGAGCAGAAGAAGAAGTTCTTTATTCAAATTTCACGTTACATCCATTGGCACAGTGCCAGCTGCTTGGGTTTTAAAAGGCAATGTGTTACGTTTCGAAAATCGGATTGAAAGTTTATGTCTCCTTCTTTAGTCGAGCGTGCGTTACTGTCAAATTCTTTTACCTCAACCAGTGCAACGCATCAGCCGCTCTTCGTGCTTTTAGAACGCACAAAAAAATGCGTAAAGGTAACGGTCCTGTGTCAGTTAATGGGCTAAAAGCAATGGTTGCGACGTTTGAGAAAACAGGTTCTCTGAAGGTTCAGTCAGGCAGAGGACGAAAACCTGTACCACAGGATACAATCGAAGCAGTTGCCACGGCGACTGTCGACAGAGGACCAGACAATATTGCTGCCACCTCTAGCGCTCGTGGATTAGCTCGGAATATGGATATGCCTTACAGTACGGTATGGAAAATCTTACGAAAGATTATCAACTTCTATCCGTACAAGATCAGCCGTGTACAGGAGTTACTGTACCCCGACCATGATTAGCGACTGACTTTTGTTCTCACCTTTCTTGCCAGAATGGAGGTGGATGATGCTTGGCCGTGGAAAATTATTATGGGGAGATGAGGCCCACTTTTACCTGCATGGAACTGTGAATACCCAGAACTGCCGAATTTGGGATGACAAATCACCACATGCAGTCACAGAAATTCCCGTACATCCACCGAAGGTAACTGTTTGGTGTGGGTTCACAGCGGAATTTATCGTAGGTCCATTCTTCTATGAGAACATTACCCCGACAGGACCGGAAACCTATTCTGTTACCGGAGAGAATACGCCACATGTTGAACAGCTTTGTCATTCCGGCACTTCAGCAAAGACAATGCCTGGGAAATCATTTCATGCAAGATGGAGCCCCTCCACACGTTGCTGTACGGGTGCAACAGCTGCTACGACAGAAATTCACAACAGAAAGAGTCATTAGCCGCTACTTTCCAACTGCATGGCCATCTCTGTCGCCTGATCTTACCCCATGCGACTTCTGGCTATGGGGTTACCTTAAATCCAAGGTCTATCAAGGAGTGGTCCAGGACCTGGCTACGTTGAAGGATAACATATCACGGACTGTACGGGAGATTCCTGCAGACATGTTACTTTCTGCTGTTGTGCATACTGTGCACAGAATGCAATATGTGGTCCACAACAACGGCAGCCACATTGAACCTCATTTGAATGCAAAATAAAAGGAAATTTCCGTTTTGATTTGCATTTGTTAACACTCTATTTCTATTACATAGCGCCAAATATTCCCCTAGCGGTGACTTTTGGAACTAATTTTTTTTTCGCGGAATCCTTCGTCCCCCGTCTTGTTTAATCTTCCTACAAAATGTGGCGTCATTCTCGCAAATAGATCGCTCTACAGAACACTGTGAGCACTGTCAGTTTAATTATGCGACCCGGTATATATATATATATATACACACATATATATACATATATATATATATCATATATATATATATAATATATATATATATATCTATATATATATATATATATATATATATATAATATATATATATAATATATATATATATATATATAACATATAAAACCCCAAAACCCTTTCAAAATTCTAAATTCTTTGAAATTCCCTTGGGCGTAGATTAATTGCGCATTTCGATTCCAAGAACAAAGGAATTAACTTTTAGGCATATTTTGTATAACCCCTGTAAACTCCTATATAATCCCTGTTGTTTTCTTGTTTCTCCGAGCCCAGATTTCAAGGCTTCAGCCAATTGCTGCAACAGTTCAGGGTCACGTGACTACACCTCTATTAGATTATAATAGGCGTACTTCAATGTACTTGCGGCGATTTTGGGATTTGTCGTTGCCCTACTATGATGTAGTAGTTGAGAGGAATAAAGTTTATGTTCGTTATTTCTGGAGTGATTCCGAGTGTCCGACGCCAGCGGGACCATAGTAAACTATGATAGGGACCCTCGATTATCTCAGGGCGGCAGCGAGCCCCATCGGCCACACGACTGAGTTGATGTGGGTAAAGATACTAACTCTTCCGTGACGCACGGCCGACCGGCAAATTCAGCTGCTCTCCTTCCTCCTATGAGTGCCGCGTCGTGATCATATATATATGATATATAATTATATATATATATATATATATATATATATTATATATATATATATATATATATATATATATATATATATATATATATATATATGTGTGTGTGGTGTGTATACATACATACAAATATATACATACAGTCGAGCCTCCATATATCGAATTTCCATATATCGAAATTTTCTATATATCGAACTCTTAGCAAATCTCCATGTTCATTACATAGAAAAATTGTTTCTATATATCGAAAAAATCTCTATAAATAGAAATTTTTTTCAAGACAAATTGGGAGATTTTATTCCACTTTAGAATAAAATCTCCCAATATTTGTCATTTGAAACAATACGTCGTGGACTTCAATTCGTGGAAAATGTCCCTGATTAAGTTTTTAGTGGACTGAATAAATACGAACATTTCTTTGAACATTCCGCAAAACTGGCTGTTCAGCAAGATATTCGTAGTTTTTTTTTTTAAATAATGTACCCGTGATCATTGTAACCACTGTCTGGATTATTGTTTTTTTAAAGGTATGTAGTATTCAATAAATCTTTCATATTAATTCCTTTTTAGTTATCAACTGTCATTTAATGGGATTCGCATATAAATTAAAAATGGAGTTTCGTATACGAAAATTAGCTTTAATTTTAATGTTTTAGGAGAATTATGATAAAATTAAGCTCAATCCTATATCGAAATTTCTATATATCGAATTTTTTTCTGGCAATTTGCTACTTCGATATATGGAGATTCGACTATATATAATATAATATATATATTATATATATATTATATGGGCCCGTATTCATGGGATACATGATATCCCACCCAGTAAAGAAAATATGAAACGCAAAAAATGCAGATACTTAAGTTGTCACCTATCAGAACTGAAAACAAAATACTTTATGTAGGGAGCTTTCCCTGCGAATAAGTTCAACAATTAAAAATACGGCTTCATAATTTCCAAGCCAAAAAATACTGTCCCTAGAAACTTCAGACTGGCATCAACCAAGTGTAATTTTTTATATCAGTTTGGTTAAAGTCACCGTAGTAGTTTGCCACGTGTCTTTTATTCATTGAAAGTTCGTTTCCACGCTAATCAAATCTTGCAGATAAGAAACCAAAATCCAGTTAACTATATCCTTTCTTTTCCAATGTGGGGCACTTGGGCAGAGTCTTTCTCTCATACATCATACATACATTGACTTGTTCTTAACCTGGAGCACCAGTCAGGTGCGCTAACATAACCCAAGTGTACCACCATAAGTTAGTCCTATCCCCCCTTACTACCACCACCCAGAAAATGACATCTAGGGGTATAGTTGGATACCTAAGTTTCGTATTTACGAAATAGATGCGAATAAATACGAAATTTGCGGATAGAAGCGAATAAATGTGAAAAAAATTTTTTACTACTTTTTGGCGAAAACTCGATGATAAACGGCTTTTTAAGCGAAATTAGGTAATAATAGTAATAATTTGTTAACATAATTGCCTATCTATGGTTTTTAACTAAGAGATCTCACTCTCGGAATTTGCTTATTACGTATTACTAAAGACTTAAGGAAGAGAATGTGGAGACTACCACAATGTTACCTTTAAGTAAGAATTTTAATTAACTAACCAAATAAGTAAAATTGTTA